>CAMRHE010000557.1:600000-978772 GCA_947044405.1 Leptodactylus fallax | reverse complement strand
GGGAGTGTGTGATATCTTAGAGACTATAAAGCAATAATAAACCAGAGAGAGAGCGAGATATGGACTTACCTTCAGGTCACATACAGACGGCTTGTTCTTCATCATTCTGCTGTAGCATTTGATGGCATTAGAGGGCATGTTCTTCTCCTGTGGGGGGTCAGAGCTTTATTTTAGGTATATTACACATATTTTATGTATTTAGAACAAATCATATATAGTGTGACCCTCAAAGTCTTTTATATCTATTTAGTCAAAAATCAGGAACCACGTATAGACCTCATCACATATTAGATCCAATGGATGTGCATATTATGTTGGTTACTCTTCTATTCCACCATCTTAAAAGTCATGATATAATACATCAGAGAAAAGATGTGATGACTTGTCTTACAGATATTGTATGGATCTTGACTATTGACACCATCTCCATAGCTGTGAATGAGACCCCTCTCAGTATAACACAATCCTCCTCCTTACATGTTCATTCTGTAGTTTTTTGATCACGGTGATGTCATCGGTAGATACTTTCTTATATCTGGACATGGGGCAGTGTCTCCGGTGTGGATGTCCGCGTCACGGCCACAAGTAGAATACTGAAGAGCACCAGTCTGATGTCCATGGCTGGATTATTGGTGCGGATCTGGAGACTTTCTTCTCTTCCTATCAACCTGTGTATAAGATATTAATACATAGAAGAGGATTATTGTCCATAAACCCATCATGTAAATGTCCACAGCTCTGATATTCTGTATATACACCCAGTAGAAGATGCTCACCTGCCCGGGTGTCTTGTGTCTCTCTGCTGCTGCTCTCAGCTCTGTCTCAAGTCTTCCCATGTTTCTCCTTTTATACTTCAGACTCCAGAAGAAAAATTCCTCCATTTTCATGATGTGGAGATATCTTCTATGTTCAGATAAATAAGTTGGGTGTTGGGCCCATGGGAAGTAACTACAAAGAAGATCCACAAGTCTAAAGGACGATCTTCACTTTCCAAGCTAATTCTTTGAACATCTTCTCTGTCCGTCACCAATAAGTCCTAAGTCCTATAACTGATGTCATTATGGAGAACTGATAAGGAAAATCCACGATAGTCCTAATAACTGGCTCTGAGAGATCGCACTACACCGAAGAGGCTCCAGTAACTGATCTACAGTCACCTGTCAGAGAGGATTCCTGGACCAGAACCAGGAACCCAGGTGTGATGATGAGACCCTCAATTTATGTATCTTTCTTGGACATGTATCATTCCTCATTCGTATCAGTCACATATCTGTAGAAGTGTAAAGCTGTGTTTACATTGGTGGTCAATTCGCTCCAATGGTTTTATGTGCATACCATGGAGAGAGGGCCTGTCTGGCCAGTCAGTGTGATATCCCAGATGTCCAAAGGGGGGAGGGTGGGCTAATGACCTACAACTAACCCAGGCACCCATCTTTCCTTCTAACCAGCAGGCTGGGGGGGGGGGTGAAGGGTGGGGCTGGACTAGGGTCTTCACACTGGCTAGAGTGTTTTGTTTTTAGTCTTTGTGTGTGGAGCCTGGAAGAGAGACAACTAAGACAGAGCTGTGGGCTCAGGTATCTTTTCTATCTTTTATTCCCATTTTTCGTTTTATGTACGGTATCATCGCTCTTTTGCTTGTATGTTTATGCTTGATCATATTAATACTGTATATTTCTGTATATGCTATTAATTCGTACCGACCCACTTGGGTTATTAAACATATATAATTTATATTGCTCGTTTCGTTTTATCCTATGACCCGGTCTACTCACGGTGTGTGAGTGGGAGGTTAAGAAAGAAGTTTGATCGCAGGCGTGCCAGGCGGCTGGGCGAGGCGATATTCTTCACAGTGGTGGCAGCGTTGTGGGATCTTAGGATAACAGTGTGTGGGTGTGGTATCACGCAGACACTGGGGATTGCGGCAATTCTATGGAACGAGCGCGGTATGAGATCAAGCTTAAAATACGGTGAAAGTTTGGTACAGTACTGTTTCCTCCCTTCTTCTTTTTTTCTGTGCTATCTTTTATTTGGCAACGACTTCCAGTGGATGTCTCGGTCTCTGAGAAGTGGACCCAGGGGACGTCAGCAACTGACTGATACAAACGCTGCGCAGATGGCTGATATGGAAGGTGCTGCAGCCGGGCAGGATGAGGAGGAAAGTCCTGAGGGGCTGGCACAAGAAAACATCACCATGCCAGATGGTGCAGCAGGTGCCCGGACCCCAGAGGTAACTGAGCCTGGAGGGACCAGTAACCCCAGTTCTGTGGGGGTAACGGACTTATACTTGCAAATGGCCTTACAGCAGATAGACGCCAGTGACTCTAGCGCCCATCTGCAGGTGATTCACCAGTACCAAGCTGCTGCAGAGCGCCGGGCGGAGAGAGAAGCTGCAGAGCGCCGGGCGGAGAGCAAGGCCGCTGCCCGCTGCTGCAGAGCATCGGGCTGAGCGAGAGGCCCGTGAACGCCAAGAGGAGAGGGAGCATCAGCTTGACCTAAAAAAGCTGGAACTTCCCCGGCAGGTGCAACCTTCTCCTGCACAAACTCCAGGAGCCCAAGCACTAAAGATCCGATCTGAGGACTTTCCAATCTTGGAAGAGAACGGGGATTTGGACTCGTTCTTGCGGGGATTTGAGAGGGCGTGTAAGCAGTATCATATTCCCCAGGCAGAATGGGCCCGTTACCTGTCTCCCCGGCTGAAGGGAAAAGGCCTGGATGTTTCCACGAACTTACCAGAGGATGCGGATTATGAGACCATCAAAGCGGCGCTGATCCGGAGATACCGGCTCACGCCGGAGGTGTACCGCAAAAAGTTCAGGAATATACAGCGGGGTCCCACAGAGAGCTATGCGGATGTTCTGCACCACTTACAGGCTACATTCTGGCAGTGGATCAAAAGACTTACTGTCACCACATTTGAGGGAATTGGGGATCTTATGATAAAGGAACAATTTCTCCAGGTGTGCCCTCTGGAGGTCCGCCAGTTCGTGTGTGATTGGAAACCCAAAACAGCAGACAAGGCTGCAGAGATTGCTGATGACTATGTGTCCACCAGGGAGCAAGGGGCCAAGAGAGGAGCCACACTGCAGAGACCCTCAAGCTGGAAGGAGGGGCAAAGCTGGAGTTCACCTGCAGTCTCCAAGTGGGGTAAGACAAACTCTGTCCCGGGTGCCCCTCTACTTCCCCTGTCCCAAGAACTCTGGGCGCCCCGGGGACCCCCTCCAAAACCCAAGGAGAGGTTCGGCGGTGTCATGCCTGTAACCAGCCAGGACATTTCAAGGCGGAGTGCCCCAACCGCTCTAAGAACCCCCCTGTTTCCCCAGCCACGGCAGCTGGCCCATCTGTATACTTGGTGGGGAGTGAGGGGTTGCAATCCGATGCCAACAGTCAACAGGTCATTGTGGGGGGTAAAGTGGTCATGGGATTTCGGGACACTGGGGCAGATGTTACTCTGGTGCAACCTGACTTGGTCCCTGCGGACAGTATTATCCCTGGAAAGACTCTGACCCTGAGGGGTATTGGACAAGAACGCTTAACTGTGCCCATGGCTTGCGTCCATTTGGACTGGGGTGCGGGAAAAGGGATGCGTGATGTGGGGCTAATGTCTGATCTGCCTGCCAATGTACTATTGGGAAGAGATTTGGGGCCCTTGGTGTCCCAATATGGGGTGGGAGTAGCCCCACCTCGCTGTGACAAAATGCCTGTACTGAAGGATGATTTTAATGTGGTGGTGGGGCCTGTCACGCAGGCAGAGGGAGGGGTCAGCATTTTGTCTCCCCTTGCTGTGTGCCCAGCTAAAGTAATCAGTGAGCATGTGAATGAGGCATTGTGGAATGCTGACCTGGCTGCAGCCCCGCCCACATCTGCGGGTGAAGATGGCCCCCTCAGTGTGACCCTGGCTGAGCCAGTCACCCATGCAGTTCACTGTGAATCAATGAATGAATGCAATGTCAATGTAATTGCTAATTCTTGCCTTGCAGATTTACAGGGTAGCTCTTCTGAGATGCTGGGGGCAACCCCAACTGATGACAATGTGCCAGGTGGTCAGGTAGGTCACGGGGATCTCAGGGCCGATCCGGATGAGGAACGGACTGCTGGTGTTGCGGTGGTAACCCGCAGCCAGAGTGCTAGAGGGGTGGAAGGCGCTCCGACCCCTGAGCCGTTTCCTCTGTCACCTGGAGATGGCACTGAGACCGCCATGACTAGCCTCCCTACACTGGAGCCGGAGGAGCCCGGCGGGTATATGACATGCACATCTCTTCTGTCTGGTTCCAGTCAGGAGTTCAGGGACGCTGTCCAAGCTGACCGCAGTCTGGGCGCATTGAAAGAGCGTGCTGATCAACCTCCCTTGGAGTCGGACAAGGACCGCGTGTACTGGGAGCAAGGGAGGTTTTACCGGGAAACGATCCCCACAAAGGGAAAAGAAAGTCGGCTCAGGGATAAACATTTGGTGGTACCCCAACCCTATTGGGTGGAGTTGTTGCGGATTGCTCATGATATTCCACTGGCAGGCCACCTGGGGATCGCTAAGACCAAGGCTCACCTCAGTCACTTATTCTACTGGCCTAAAATGGGGACAGATGTAGCAAAATACTGCCGTTCATGTGACACTTGTCAGAAGATGGGCAAGGCGGGGCAAGGCTCAAAAGCCCCAATGATACCTATGCCCATCATAACCGAACCTTTCCAGCGGGTGGCTGTGGATCTCATTGGACCCCTGTCCATTCCCAGTCGCACCGGGAAACGTTTCATATTAACGGTAGTAGACTACGCTACTAGGTACCCGGAAGCTGACGCTCTGTCTTCCACCCGGGCTGATGTAGTGGCCAAGGCTCTGGTAGGCATTTTCTCCCGTGTTGGATTTCCCAGAGAGATGCTCTGCCTTGATGCAAGGCCTGTGTAAGGTAACAGAGGTGCAAGATCTGGTGTCCAGCCCGTATCACCCACAGACCAATGGCCTGTGTGAACGGTTCAATGGCACCCTGAAGCAGATGCTCAGGATGTTAGTCGAGTCCCACGGGCGAGACTGGGAGCCTTATCTCCCGCACCTGCTGTTCGCTTACCGGGAGGTGCCTCAAGCCTCAACGGGGTTCTCCCCCTTTGAGCTCTTGTACGGGAGACGTGTACGTGGGCCCCTAACTCTTGTGAAAGAGTCCTGGGAAGGAGAAACGGCCATCCAAGGTGTGCCAGTCGTGGAGTATGTCCTGCGATTCCGTGACCAAATGCAGGCTATGGCGCAGGCTCAGGCTGACCAGAAGCGCTGGTATGATCAGAATGCCCGTGAGAGAACATACCAGCCGGGGCAGAAAGTATGGGTCCTAGTCCCTGAGCCCCAGGACAAGCTTCAGGCGAAATGGACTGGTCCATACGTCGTGCACCAGCAGGTCAACAGCGTCAGCTACCTGGTCACTGTTGATCCAGGCCGGAACAGGCATAAGGTCTTCCATGTCAACATGATGAAGGATCATCATGACCAGGAAGCTAGTGCCTTTCCGGTATGCAGTCTGCTAGAGGAGGGGGAAGAAGAAGATCTTGTTGACTTGCTTGCTCATTTTCAGGAGGATGGGTCCAACAAGAAGGCACAGGTGAACCCCCTGCTGGCTGAGGCCCAGCTGTCCCAGCTGGATGGAGTTTTGCACTCCCTACCTGGTCTGTTCTCCGCGAATCCCGGGAGAACTGACCAGGCCATTCACCATGTGGATACCAGGAATCATGCCCCTATCCGGCGGTCGCCATATCGCGTCTCCTCGGAGGTACAGGTCCAGATGCGCAAGGAGATTGGCGAGATGCTGGACCTGGGGGTGATTCAGCCCTCTCACAGTGCATGGGCTTCACCTGTGGTTCTTGTGCCCAAAAAGGATCGGACCACCTGGTTCTGTGTATATTACAGGGAACTTAATGCGGTTACAGTCGACGACGCGTACCCCATGCCGCGCATCGACGACCTGCTTGACCGGTTAGGTAAGGCCCAGTACTTGTCCATCATGGACTTGAGTCGGGGATACTGGCAGATCCCCCTCTCCCCTCAGGCACAGGAGCGATCGGCCTTTATCACCCCTTTCGGACTGTACGAGTCCACTGTCATGTCATTCGGCATGAAGAATGCCCCTGCCACTTTCCAGCAGATGGTCAACTCCCTACTGACGGGATGCGAAGGGTTTGCCACTGCGTACCTGGATGACATTGCCGTCTTCAGCTCCACTTGGGAGGAACACCTACAGCACCTGGTGCAGGTGCTGAGGCGGATCCACAGTGCGGGCTTGACCATCAAACCGGAAAAGTGTCAGCTGGGCATGCGCGAGGTCCAATACCTGGGACACCAGGTAGGTGGGGGAACCCTGAAACCAGAACCTGAAAAGCTGGATGTAATCACGTCCTGGCCAACCCCCCCGGACCAAGCGACAGGTGATGTCTTTCCTGGGGACGGCAGGGTACTATAGGAAGTTCGTACAGAACTATAGTGCTCTGGCTGCCCCCTTGACGGACCTCACCAAGAAGAAGTTGCCGCAAACTGTCCAGTGGACGGATGCTTGCGAGCGCTCCTTCCAAGCCCTGAAAGCGGCCCTGGCGAACGCACCTGTATTTCATGCGTACGATGAGTCACGTCCGCTTGTGCTACAGACAGACGCCAGCACCTACGGACTCGGTGCCGTACTGAGCCAGCTTGACTCAGTGGGGCAAGAGCACCCGGTGCAGCACCTCAGCCGAAAGCTACTGCCACGGGAGGTGGCCTACGCCACAGTGGAGAAGGAATGCCTAGCAATTGTTTGGGCCTTGAAGCATCTGCAGCCTTACTTGTATGGGCGCCACTTCACCGTGGTGACGGATCACAACCCTCTGATCTGGATCAAACGTGTTGCAGGTCAGAATGGACGGTTGTTACGTTGGAGCCTGGTGCTGCAGCAATACAACTATGACATCCGGCACAAGCCTGGCCAGGCCCATGGCAATGCCGATGGCCTGTCCCGGCGGGGTGAGGCTGCGGAGGTGCGGGTGGAAGGGGAACGGAGGCGCCTCCTTCCTCCCGACACGCTCTAAAAGGGGGAGGTGTGATGATGAGACCCTCAATTTATGTATCTTTCTTGGACATGTATCATTCCTCATTCATATCAGTCACATATCTGTAGGAGTGTAAAGCTGTGTTTACATTGGTGGTCAATTCGCTCCAATGGTTTTATGTGCATACCATGGAGAGAGGGCCTGTCTGGCCAGTCAGTGTGATATCCCAGATGTCCAAAGGGGGGAGGGTGGGCTAATGACCTACAACTAACCCAGGCACCCATCTTTCCTTCTAACCAGCAGGCTGGGGGGGGGGGGGGTGAAGGGTGGGGCTGGACTAGGGTCTTCACACTGGCTAGAGTGTTTTGTTTTTAGTCTTTGTGTGTGGAGCCTGGAAGAGAGACAACTAAGACAGAGCTGTGGGCTCAGGTATCTTTTCTATCTTTTATTCCCATTTTTCGTTTTATGTACGGTATCATCGCTCTTTTGCTTGTATGTTTATGCTTGATCATATTAATACTGTATATTTCTGTATATGCTATTAATTCGTACTGACCCACTTGGGTTATTAAACATGTAAAATTTATATCGCTCGTTTCGTTTTATCCTATGACCCGGTCTACTCACGGTGTGTGAGTGTGATGTTAAGAAAGAAGTTTGATCGCAGGCGTGCCAGGCGGCTGGGCGAGGTGATATTCTTCACACCAGGGATCAAGAACAGGCCAGGAGTCAGAACCAGGAACCCAGAGTTCAGGAACAGGCCAGGAGTCAGACCCAGGAACCCAGAGTTCAGGAACAAACTGAGAGTCTTAACCAGGAACTCAGAGATCAGGAACAGGCCAGAAGTCAGAACCAAGAACTGAAAGTTCAGGAACAGACTGGGAGTCAGAACCAGGATTTCAGAGTTCAGAAACAAACAAGGAGTCAGTACCAGAAACCCAGAGTTCAGGAACAGACCGGTAGTCAGAATCAGAGACCCAGAATTCAGGAACAGGCCAGCAGTCAGAACCAGGAACCCAGAGTTCAGGAACAAACTAGGAGTCAGAATCAGGAACCCAAGGATCAAGAACAGGCCAGGAGTCAGAACCAGGAACCCAGAGTTCAGGAACAAACCGGGAGTCTTAACCAGGAACTCAGATCAGGAACAGGCCAGGAGTCAGAACCAAGAACACAGAGTTCAGGAACCCAAAGTTCAGGAACCTACAAGGAGTCAGTACCAGAAACCCAGCGTTCAGGAACAGACCGGTAGTCAGAATCAGAGACCCAGAATTCAGGAACAGGAGAGAAGTCAGAACCAGGAACCCAAGGATCAAGAACAGGTCAGGAATCAGAACCAGGAACCCAGAGTTCAAGAACAGGCCAGGAGTCAGAACCAGGAAGACAGATTTCAGGAACAGGCCAGGAGTCAGAACCAGAAACCCACAGTTCAGGAACACACAATATGTCAGAACCAGAAACCCAGAATTCAGGAACAGGCTAGGAGTCAGAACCAGAAACATGGCAATCAGGGAGCAAAGCAAAACCAGAGTCCAGGAGCAGGCTGGGTCAGTACCAAGAGGACGAGGCAAGGCAGAATTCAAGAGCAGGTCAAATTAAAACCAGGACAATAAGGGAAAGGCAAAATCTAGGAGTGGGCTGGGAGTCAAGGAAATATAGTCTGGGACCAGGCTGGGGTCAGACTAAGAAATAAGGAAACAGGAACATGGCAACATGATGCAAAGTCACAGGAGCACATTCTAGGACTGGATCAGGAATTGTGCAGTATGACACTGAGGTGAGGATCTAGAGGACCTCATCTCCTTCAATAACCCCTCAGGATCTTATGGTCTCCAATTGCCATTAAAATTGGACATCCTAAACAGCGACATCCTTAGTACATTGTTTCCCAAGCCATGTGGAATATCTGCCAGGACAGAGGGGGGTGATGGATGCTGGAACCTAAATCAGTGTGTAGAGCTCGCTGAGTGTTATATGTAATGTTACCAAAGCAGAGAGTGACTGGATATAATGTCCCCTTCTCTGGCTCACTAGGTAACACTACATGAACCGAGCAAACACTAAAACTGGTTCTCTCTAAGAAGGAGCAACAGAAAACAACCAGGGATTTCACATCCAAAAAGTCTCATCTGAATGAATTATATACCATGACGTAATTTTTGTGTACATGCATTGTGGCAGGGACAGGACCATGGCGTGGGCAGCGTGCTGGGCTTATTATTATTTACGCCACTTTGTTGGACTAAATGATCCCTGAAATCTGTGCCAGCTATGATCCCTGCAGAAGGTACACCTGATGTATATGGGGTATGTGCCTTGTCATACATGAGTCGCACGCTTTCTGCCGTCAGTCGTTATAAATCTCCGCCATCTCTCTGCTTTTGGGTACATTACAAGTAGCGCTCAGTGAGCTGTACATAAAACTTCCAACTCCATCACCATCCCCTTCTGTCCTGCTGGCAGATAGACCACATTGCCAGACAAAGGGTGCACTTTTGCTGTGGCTGTTTAAGATGTCCAGTCTCTGAGGCAACAGAACACCATAAGATCCTGACAGGCTACTGAAAGTATATAAGGTCCTTGTGAAAGATCCTCAGTGTGCCAACACCGCGTTGGCCCACACCTGAGTCTTCTTTCATATTAAAACCACAAGATAAATACAAGACAAGATTTCTAAATTTTATATATTTATTAACCCCTAAATGGGTCGGTATTAACATCTAACACATGCAGTTCAGAACAGATATGCAGATGTATACAAGCATTAACAGTTACTAGTTACAAGATACAGTGCAATGAAATAAAAGGGCATAAAAGTGAAATAATTACTTTACCACGCATCTCCTTGATGTGGCTCTATAATCCAACACTCACACATGCTCTGTCATGTGTGAATAAACAGTGGAGGCTTCTTAGCATGTGGCATCAATACAACAATCCAGCCTGCATGCTCTTCACAGTGGTCTGTCTGTAATCTCCTGTAGTCTGTCTGTAAAAACTCTCCCACTGGCCTCTTACCTCATATTTTATACCCTTGATGACACCACCCAGAATGAGGTCATCAACAACAGCAAGTCTGATTGATTAACGCACTCAAGTCACGATTCTTTGTATGGAGATGAGACCAAGTGAAATGATACAATGTTATCAGCCATATCTGATCTAATAGCCCAGACTGAACAATGCATGTGTAGGAATTCAATGGAGCTATTCTGGGATGGATACAAAGCCCTATTGTTACAATGTTGCCACATTATGACAACATACACCTAGGATTAGAGCTGCGCACATTATGAATAAATGTAACTAAGAAGGGAGATACTATACCCAGAGATCAAAATACAGCTTTGAGTTATAGCCATATTTAAGTGGAATCATCACACCTCCCCCTTTAGATGGGGCTTGTAGGAAG
The DNA here is from genome assembly GCA_947044405.1 of Leptodactylus fallax. Classification (NCBI taxonomy): domain Eukaryota; kingdom Metazoa; phylum Chordata; class Amphibia; order Anura; family Leptodactylidae; genus Leptodactylus; species Leptodactylus fallax. The sequence continues at coordinate 968,367 of CAMRHE010000557.1, read as the reverse complement.
TAGGGGCCTGTGCCCCTCTTCTGAGAGCACCTACGCCGCTTCAGCTTCTCAGGCTCTGGCCCCAAGGCTCCCTCACCTTCCCCCGGGGTCCCAGCAGACTCGGGCCTTGTCAGACTCTGAGGGTGGTGGAGCGGCACACGCCTTCAATATGTCCAGACTAGGGTCAGCTTGGACAGCATCTCTGAACTCTTGGCTGGAGTGAGACAAAAGAGAGGTGCATGTTACATAGCTGCCGGACCCTTCTGGCTCTCTAGTCTGACTAGGGACTCTTCTAAGGCTCAGGGCCTGAGCCACGTACACTTGGCTACCTCCCGCCTGTTCTGGGTCCGCTTTCTGAGTGCTGGCACCCTGTGGGGCCACACTCATAACCCCAAGTCTTTGGGATACCAGTTCAGAGACCCCATCCCGGCGGTCTCTCTGGGTCTCTCTCACACTAGCCGCTAGTTGGGAAAGTTCTAGGGGATTCTGCACCTCCCCCTTTGCTTCCAAACCTAGGGGCACCTCTGGTTCTGGCACAGGTATGTTTGGACCCTGTCCTCCCTCCCAGACGCCTGGCCCCTTTGGGCCTACACCCTGTTCCTCCTGTACTTGGGTGGGTGATGGTGATACTTTGGGCAAATGACTGAGATTATGCTTCCCCAAACCATCCTCCCACAATACATTGACAGGTAATACATTTGACATACCCCCTTCTTGGATCATACCTCCAGTACCCCATGCCATCTGCACTTGGGCCATGGGCACTCCTGGAATAGAACTGGACAGAAGAGACGTGTATGCCTCATACCGGCCGGACTCCTCCGGCTTCAGGGGAGTGAGCCTAGTCATGGTGGTCTCAGCACTGACTCCAGGTGGTGTAGGCAACGGTTCAAGGGTCGGAACGCCCTCCACCCTATTGTTACAATGTTGCCACATTATGACAACATACACCTAGGATTAGAGCTGCGCACATTATGAATAAATGTAACTAAGAAGGGAGATACTATACCCAGAGATCAAAATACAGCTTTGAGTTATAGCCATATTTAAGTGGAATCATCACAGTCCTCCAGACCCTCACCTGTTTGTCAGCCTAGCACTGCACAGTTCCTGACCCAGTCCTGGCCTCTGATCCTGTGACTTTTCATGAAGCTACCATGTTCCTGGTTCCTTGTTTCCTGTTCTGATCCCAGTCTGTTTCGACTTCTCCTGTCTTCTTAGTTTCGACTCCTGACCCAGATTCTGTCTGATCAAGCTCCATTCTGGTCCTCCTGGCTCTGATCCCTGATCCTGGTTCTGTTCTTGCTTACAATGGATTTCTTTGTGATTCTTCTTTTGTCCTTTTCCTATACCAGTCACAACCTTACTGTCCTCTAGTCCTTCTGCATACAGCTACTAATGGGTGACCATTCTGGGGACCGCCATGTGGGGATCTTCTTGCACCAAAATCTATAACTCCTTAAGTCTGCGCCATACAAGTTGCAGCCTTAGGGATCCACTTTCAAGTCTGATAGACTGTAACAGCGAGTAGATGAATGCAAAGTGAACAGGGGTCGTCCTGCTGAGTAAATATAATATAATCTCTTCTGATTCTTTCAACCAATAGAACATAGATCTTATAATCACAAAAACTTTTTTATCACTTAAAACTTCATCATTGGAAATCACGCCAGAAAGTGTAAGGAATATATTCACCTCCAGAATCAGTCATCAAACTATTTTATTTATGGCAACATTGACATAAGAAGAGAAATCCGGTGAATTTCGCAGAAAACCAGGAGGTAAATAAATACAATAATATAAATTATCAAACAATATAATAAAATAAATTATTAAATAAACATAAATCAATATTTCAATAATATTCCTATATATAACTTATTTCACAAAGGGATATTAAGGTCCAGGAAATCTTCTATGAGAGGTGACTGTAGATCTGTTACTGGAGATTCTTCTTCGATCTCTCAGAGCCAGTTATTAGGACTATTGTGTATTCTCAGATCTTCATAATGACCATCAGTTATAGTACTTAAGACTTATTGGAAGTTGTTTCATAAATTGAGCTTGGAAAGTGAAGATCGTTCTTTAGACTTGTGGATCTTCTTTGGATCTTCTTTGTAGTTACTTACCATGAGCCCAACACCCAACATCTTCCAGCAGTAATGGGATGAGGCTGAGTAACACGGCGTCCTGGAGACATTGTGGAGATGCCTACAAAGTAACAGGTAAAGTGTTCATTATACATGTTGTGGATTCGCCATTGACAATAAGTTCACTTTGTCTTCATGTCATCTCCTCTATCTGCCCTCTAGGTTCTTCATTCTTTCTTCTGTCTTTTCCATAAAGTTAAGATTATTGTATAATTTGATCTTCTCTAGTGATCACTGACACTGACCTCTGTTTTTCTGACTCTGCATCAAGCCACCTTGTTCCTGGTTCCATGTCTGCTCTTCCCTGCTGGTTTCTTGACTTACATAGTTAATGGGTTGTAAACAGACTTACGCCCATCAAGTTCAACCATTTTATTCATATAAACCCAAGTCGATCCAAAGGAAGACAAAAACCACCATATCAGACCCAATGTTAAAGGGTTGCCTAGCCCTAAAATGATTTTTCATACTGATGAGCTATCCATAGCACCTATCTATAGGATAGGTCATCAGTATGTGATTTGTGGGTGTCTGACACCAGGACCCCGCACAGATCAACTTTACAAGGCGTGGGAAGTTATAGCAGGTCCAAGCAGTAAATAAATGTTTCCAAACTTCGTGATGAAATTGCACTTGCATGTAATGTCTGGTGACTACTGGATTCTGCCCTGGCCTTGTTCTCCTGGTCCTGACCTGCACTGCTCCTGGACTCTGATATCGCCCTGTTTTTTGGTTGCTGTGTTTCTGATTCTGAGTCTTGGCCTGTTCCTGAAGTCTGGGTTCCTGGTTCTGACTCCTGGCCAACTTCTGGAGACGAGTTTCCTGGTTACAACTTGCGCCTTGTGTTTTATCTCCAGACCTTGATTCCATCTGGTTAGGCTCAATTTTGGTCCTCCTTGCTCTGATCCCTGACAGTTCCTGGTTACATTCCTGTCTTATACTGGTTTCTGCTACCCGTGGCAGTATTTCTGTCCTTCTTTACTGTTGTCAGTTTAGATGGCTGACAACACTATTCTGTGGTCCACCATGTGGATATTCTCCTGCACCGAAGTCCATATCTCCTTAAGTCTGCACCTAACCAATTGCTGCCTTAAGGATAGATAAATGGCCGGTGAACAGGGGTCGTCCTACTGAGTAAACCCTCTATAACTATAATCTCTTCTGATTCTCTCCACTTAAAGATATAAAACTGTAATATGAAAACAATTTTTTTAATTTAAAACTTCAAGACAAGAAAATATTCACCATCAGAATCAAATAATAATAATGAAATAAAATAGTTATTTTACAGAAATTTTGAGGAAGATAATTCCAGCATAAATATAAATGATCAAATAATATATTAAAATAAATTATAAATAAATATTATAGAGAAATATATTTTATACTTTTATAACACTTATTTCGGGAAACCACAGAAGGATAATATTCATTTCCTTGATATTAAGGTCCAGGAAATCTTCTATGATGGGTGACTGCAGATCGGTTACTGGAGACTCTTCTTTCTGGTCTGTTCTCTTAGGGCTCAGATCTTCATAACAACCATCAGTTATAGGACTTAAGACTTATTGGACAATGTTCCATAACTTTAGCTTGGCAAGTGAAGATCGTCCTCTAAACTTTAGGATTTTCTTTGGATATTCTATGTAGTTACTTCCCATGGGCCCAACACCCAACATCTTCCACCAGTAATGGGATGAGGCTGAGTAACACGGCGTCCTGGAGACATTGTGGAGATGCCTACAAAGTAACAGGTAAAGTGTTCATTATACATGTTGTGGATTCGCCATTGACAATAAATTCACTTAGTCTTCATGTCATCTCCTCTATCTGTCCTCTAGGTTCTTCATTCTTTCTTCTGTCTTTTCCGTAAAGTTAAGAGCATTGTATAATGTGATCTTCTCTAGTGATCATTAGATCCTCATCTACTCTGCATGTCCAGGGTCACTTGTCTGCTCCACTATGAAGGAACAGATTGTCTATGTACATGCTACATCTCTAGGTCAATGTAGGAAACTTACCTCTTCTACAAATGTCTTGAGATGGTTCAGCCATGGCTTCAACTCCTCAGAAGGTGTCTCACTGTGTCCTGGTGATCCTCTCTGAAGATGAGAAATATAAGATGATGTTATGGGTTAATATATCCAGACCAGCACGAAAACAAATCAAAGCATGAACCAGGCAAACAATGAACACAAGGACCACATGGACTTACACAGATCAGGAGATCATCTCTGATTCTGAGGAACATCATGTATGACTGTGATACAGGGTCCGGCACATCAGACATGGACAGATTTGCCAAAACTTCTGTAGTTATTGTAACTTGCTCCAAGGTCAGAATCAGACGGTCATTGGACTGTAGAAGGGAAGAAGTTAGAAAAGTTATTGGAATGTAAAAGTGTTTTCTTGTGTATGTGGGGAGTGTGTGATATCTTAGAGACTATAATACAATAATAAACCAGAGAGAGAGCGAGATATGGACTTACTTTCAGGTCACATACAGACGGCTTGTTCTTCATCATTCTGCTGTAGCATTTGATGGCATTGGAGGACATGTTCTTCTGTGGGGGGGTCAGAGCTTTATTTTAGGTATATTACACATATTTTATGTATTCAGAACAAATCATATATAGTGTGACCCTCAAAGTCTCATATCTGTTCAGTCAAATGTCAGGAACCACATATAGACCTCATCACATATTAGATCCAATGGATGTGCATATTATGTTGGTTACTCTTCTATTCCACCATCTTGAAAGCCTTCATATAATACATAATAAAAACGATGAGATCACTTTTCTTTTTGGATTTTGTGTGGTTTCTGACTTTTGACACCACCTCCATAGCTGTGAATGAGACCCCTCTCAGTATAACACAATCCTCCTCCTTACATGTTCATTCTGTAGTTTTTTGATCACGGTGATGTCATCGGTAGATACTTTCTTATATCTGGACATGGGGCAGCGTCTCCGGTGTGGATGTCTTGAGACGCAGCTGAGAGCAGCAGCAGAGAGACACAAGACACCCGGGCAGGTGAGCATCTTCTACTGGGTGTATATACAGAATATCAGAGCTGTGGACATTTACATGATGGGTTTATGGACAATAATCCTCTTCTATGTATTAATATCTTATACACAGGTTGATAGGAAGAGAAGAAAGTCTCCAGACCCACACCAATACTCCAGCCATGGACATCAGACTGGTGCTCTTCAGTATTCTACTTGTGGCCGTGACCGGACATCCACACCGGAGACGCTGCCCCATGTCCAGATATAAGAAAATATCTACCGATGACATCACCGTGATCAAAAAACTACAGAATGAACATGTAAGGAGGAGGATTGTGTTATACTGAGGGGGGTCTCATTCAAAGTTTTGGAGGTTGACTGAAAAGTAAAGAACCAAACGTGTGGTTTCTGATCTTCAACTATTGCTATAATGGACACTGAGATTGTAGTTGATGGATGAACATGTGCTATACATTATGTGATACAAAGATCTAACAATTCCTCCTCTGACCCTCCACAAGAGAAGAAGATGTCCACTGATGCCATGAAATGCTCTAGAAGAATGATGAGAAACAAGCCGTCTGTATGTGACCTACAGGTAAGTACATGATTTGATGCTATACTATATAAGATGTCCGGGTACATTAGACTAAAGTTGATAAAAATGGACAATATCAACCAAAACAAACATTTATTGAGTAAAATTTAACAGTGAATAACTGACGACACCGTTATTGTCTCGAAGAATGTCGGTCGTGCTCAAGTCGAATTAAAGACCTTTGTTCTTATGCCGGTGACTTATTCACGAACAATCTTTCCTTTCAGTGTTTGATGGTATTATTCAGTCAGTGTATGGAGGTATTATTCAGTCAGTGTATGGTGGTATTATTCAGTCAGTGTATGGTGGTATTATTCAGTCAGTGTATGGAGGTATTATTCAGTGTATGATGGTATTATTCAGTCAGTGTATGGTGGTATTATTCAGTCAGTGTATGGTGGTATTATTCAGTGTATGATGGTATTATTCAGGCAGTGTATGGAGGTATTATTCAGTCAGTGTATGGTGGTATTATTCAGTCAGTGTATGGAGGTATTATTCAGTCACTGTATGGTGGTATTATTCAGTCAGTGTATGGAGGTATTATTCAGTCACTGTATGGTGGTATTATTCAGTCAGTGTATGGTGGTATTATTCAGTCAGTGTATGGAGGTATTATTCAGTGTATGATGGTATTATTCAGTCAGTGTATGGTGGTATTATTCAGTCAGTGTATGGAGGTATTATTCAGTCAGTGTATGGTGGTATTATTTAGTCAGTGTATGGTGGTATTATTCAGTGTATGGAGGTATTATTCAGTCAGTGTATGATGGTATTATTCAGTCAGTGTATGGTGGTATTATTCAGTCAGTGTATGGTGGTATTATTCAGTCAGTGTATAGTGGTATTATTCAGTCACTGTATGGTGGTATTATTCAGTCAGTGTATGGTGGTATTATTCAGTCAGTGTATGGTGGTATTATTCAGTCAGTGTATGGTGGTATTATTCAGTGTTTGATGGTATTATTCAGTCAGTGTATGGTGGTATTATTCAGTCAGTGTATGGAGGTATTATTCAGTCACTGTATGGTGGTATTATTCAGTCAGTGTATGGAGGTATTATTCAGTCACTGTATGGTGGTATTATTCAGTCAGTGTATGGTGGTATTATTCAGTCAGTGTATGGAGGTATTATTCAGTCAGTGTATGGTGGTATTATTCAGTCAGTGTATGGTGGTATTATTCAGTGTATGATGGTATTATTCAGTCAGTGTATGGTGGTATTATTCAGTCAGTGTATGGAGGTATTATTCAGTCAGTGTATGTGGTATTATTCAGTCAGTGTATGGTGGTATTATTCAGTCAGTGTATGGAGGTATTATTCAGTCAGTGTATGGTGGTATTATTCAGTCAGTGTATGGTGGTATTATTCAGTCAGTGTATGGAGGTATTATTCAGTGTATGATGGTATTATTCAGTCAGTGTATGGTGGTATTATTCAGTCAGTGTATGGTGGTATTATTCAGTGTATGATGGTATTATTCAGGCAGTGTATGGAGGTATTATTCAGTCAGTGTATGGTGGTATTATTCAGTCAGTGTATGGTGGTATTATTCAGTGTTTGATGGTATTATTCAGTCAGTGTATGGTGGTATTATTCAGTCAGTGTATGGAGGTATTATTCAGTCAGTGTATGGTGGTATTATTCAGTCAGTGTATGGAGGTATTATTCAGTCACTGTATGGTGGTATTATTCAGTCAGTGTATGGAGGTATTATTCAGTCACTGTATGGTGGTATTATTCAGTCAGTGTATGGTGGTATTATTCAGTCAGTGTATGGAGGTATTATTCAGTCAGTGTATGGTGGTATTATTCAGTCAGTGTATGGTGGTATTATTCAGTGTATGATGGTATTATTCAGTCAGTGTATGGCGGTATTATTCAGTCAGTGTATGGAGGTATTATTCAGTCAGTGTATGGTGGTATTATTTAGTCAGTGTATGGTGGTATTATTCAGTGTATGGAGGTATTATTCAGTCAGTGTATGATGGTATTATTCAGTCAGTGTATGGAGGTATTATTCAGTCAGTGTATGGTGGTATTATTCAGTCAGTGTATGGTGGTATTATTCAGTCAGTGTATAGTGGTATTATTCAGTCACTGTATGGTGGTATTATTCAGTCAGTGTATGGTGGTATTATTCAGTGTATGGTGGTATTATTCAGTCACTGTATGGTGGTATTATTCAGTCAGTGTATGGTGGTATTATTCAGTCAGTGTATGGAGGTATTATTCAGTCAGTGTATGGTGGTATTATTCAGTCAGTGTATGGTGGTATTATTCAGTCAGTGAATGGTGGTATTATTCAGTGTATGATGGTATTATTCAGTCACTGTATGGTGGTATTATTCAGTCAGTGTATGGAGGTATTATTCAGTCAGTGTATGGTGGTATTATTCAGTCAGTGTATGGTGGTATTATTCAGTCAGTGTATGGTGGTATTATTCAGTGTATGATGGTATTATTCAGTCAGTGTATGATGATATTATTCAGTCAGTGTATGGTGGTATTATTCAGTCACTATATGGTGGTATTATTCAGTCAGTGTATGGTGGTATTATTCAGTCAGTGTATGGAGGTATTATTCAGTCAGTGTATGGTGGTATTATTCAGTCAGTGTATGGAGGTATTATTCAGTCACTATATGGTGGTATTATTCAGTCAGTGTATGGTGGTATTATTCAGTCAGTGTATGGAGGTATTATTCAGTCAGTGTATGGTGGTATTATTCAGTCACTGTATGGTGGTATTATTCAGTCAGTGTATGGAGGTATTATGGAGGGCTCCTTATCATGTCATTGTTTTGTAGACATCTCCGCAATGTCTCCAGGACCAGGACTCCGAGTTACTCAGCTTTGTCTCATGTCCACTGATGTTACAGCTCAGTCTACTCAGAGGAAGGAGAAGCTTCTCTACAACTTCATCATATTCTTCAAATATTTTTTTACTTCTTTGGATTGTCCTATAATATTGATATTATTTATAGATTAATAATCAATTATTGGTATTATTCAGTCAGTGTATGGTGGTATTATTCAGTCAGTATATGGTGGTATTATTCAGTCAGTATATGGTGGTATTATTCAGTCAGTGTATGGAGGTATTATTCAGGCAGTGTATGATGGTATTATTCAGTCAGTGTATGGAGGTATTATTCAGTCAGTGTATGGTGGTATTATTCAGTCAGTGTATGGTGGTATTAATCAGTCAGTGTATGATGGCATTATTCAGTCAGTGTATGGATGGAGGTATTATTCAGTCAGTGTATGATGGTATTATTCAGGCAGTGTATGGAGGTATTATTCAGTCAGTGTATGGTGGTATTATTCAGTGTATGATGGTATTATTCAGTCACTGTATGGTGGTATTATTCAGTCAGTGTATGGAGGTATTATTCAGTCAGTGTATGGTGGTATTAGTCAGTGTATGGTGGTATTATTCAGTGTATGGAGGTATTATTCAGTCAGTGTATAATGGTATTATTCAGTCAGTGTATGGTGGTATTATTCAGTCAGTGTATGGTGGTATTATTCAGTCAGTGTATGGTGGTATTATTCAGTCAGTGTATGGTGGTATTATTCAGTCAGTGTATGGAGGTATTATTCAGTCAGTGTATGGTGGTATTATTCAGTGTATGATGGTATTATTCAGTCACTGTATGGTGGTATTATTCAGTCAGTGTATGGAGGTATTATTCAGTCAGTGTATGGTGGTATTATTCAGTCAGTGTATGGTGGTATTATTCAGTGTATGATGGTATTATTCAGTCAGTGTATGATGATATTATTCAGTCAGTATATGGTGGTATTATTCAGTCACTGTATGGTGGTATTATTCAGTCAGTGTATGGTGGTATTATTCAGTCAGTGTATGGAGGTATTATTCAGTCAGTGTTGGTGGTATTATTCAGTCAGTGTATGGTGGTATTAATCAGTCAGTGTATGATGGTATTATTCAGTCAGTGTATGGTGGTATTATTCAGTCAGTGTATGGTGGTATTATTGAGTGTATGATGGTATTATTCAGGCAGTGTATGGAGGTATTATTCAGTCAGTGTATGGTGGTATTATTCAGTGTATGATGGTATTATTCAGTCACTGTATGGAGGTATTATTCAGTCAGTGTATGGTGGTATTATTCAGTCAGTGTATGGTGGTATTAATCAGTCAGTGTATGGTAGTATTATTCAGTGTATGGTGGTATTATTCATTCGCTGTATGGTAGTACCTTGAGGTATGAGGGTTCCAAGTGTTGCCCCGATAATTTGATATTGATGACCTAATATAAGAATAAGTCTTTAATATTTAAGCCCTGGTAAGCCCTTGTATTGTTTCTGTGGCTGCAGTGAGTGTGTACTGCGGTATTAGGTCAGTGACTTTCATGGGCATAGTATTTTATACTCATGGTCTTAGTTTCATAACTGCATGAAAAATCCTGACTGTGTAAATCCAGCCTTACACTGCAGCAGCCCCGCCCACCACGTGCACTTACCAATGACAGCCCTCTGAGCCCGCCACACACAACATGGCCGCCGGGCCCTGACATTGAGGGCGCTCCCTGCACGCTTACTCAATGCTCTCCTCTCCTATTGGCTGATCTCTTTCGGCCTTTGATTGGTCGTTCCCTCTCACGGTGCTGATTGGTTCTCGCTTCTCCCGGCTTCTCTGGGATTGGCTGCTCTATGCAGTGCGAGAAAGATGGCGGCCTCGGTGGTGCCTGCGTGCGGGAGGTCGGTGCGGTTACTCTTGTCAAGCAGGTCACTGCTGGGATGCCGACAGCTGAGCACCGGCCCGGGGGAGAGCCTGACGGGGAATGTGCTGCAGGACAAGCTGCGGAGCCAGCAGAAAGAGGTGAGACATGGAGGGAGCAGAGGCAGCTGTCAGTGACCTGTCACCCCGTGACCTCCCGGGGGTCTCTCACCCATGTCATCACCTGTCACACCCCCCACCCTGGGGTCTCTCACCTATGAGACCACCTGACACTCACCTGTCACCCCCTGACCCGGGGGTCTCTCACCTATGTCATCACCTGACACTCACCTGTCACCCACTGACCCGGGGGTCTCTCACCCATGTCATCACCTGTCACCCCCTGACCCGGGGGGGTCCTCTGACCTATGTGATCACCTGTCACACCCCTCACCCGGGGGTCTCTCACCTATGTCATCACCTGACACTCACCTGTCACCCCCTGACCCGGGGGGGGTCCTCTGACCTATGTGATCACCTGTCACACCCCTCACCCGGGGGTCTCTCACCTATGAGACCACCTTACACTCACCTGTCACCCACTGACCCGGGGGTCTCTCACCCATGTCATCACCTGTCACCCACTGACCCGGGGGTCTCTCACCTATGTCATCACCTGACACTCACCTGTCACCCCCTGACCCGGGGGGGGGGGGTCCTCTGACCTATGTGATCACCTGTCACTCACCTGTCACACCTCTCACCCGGGGGTCTCTCACCTATGAGACCACCTTACACTCACCTGTCACCCACTGACCCGGGGGTCTCTCACCCATGTGATCACCTGTCACCCCCTGACCCTGGGATTTCTCACCCATGTGATCACTTGTACCTGGGTCCTGACTTATGCCTCCTCTACCTTCTGTGCCTCCTACTCATCTGCCCCCCATTTTTCCTGCCCTCCACATACTGAAGCCCCCCCTGACACTGCCCACCTCCTCACCCTGATTACCCTCCTTCCCTCCATTAATGTGCCTACCTGCTGCCTGCCTACATACCAGTGGTTTCCAAACTCCCCCTTCCCCGGTCTATCAGAGTGAGCTGGTTGATGTAATTTTCCCGTGCCCGGGGCCTCCACAATACATCATTATGCCCTACCCCATATAGTGACCACTCCTGTCTACTCCCCTCCCCATATTACTGTGCGCCCCCTTCATGTACTCTCACACTTATGTGCCCCACCCCATCTCTTCCACACATACTGTTATCTCTGCCTGAATATTCTCATTTCCTGCCCCATCTTGATGTGTGGCCCCCACTGCTCCCCTTACACTGATAAGGGGACACATGACGCTCTCTGATATTCTGTTTTTTATTTCAGCACCATTAATGGAGTTTTCCTAACAAAAATAGGATGGGGGATAAGTTGTAGATCACTGGGGGCGCAACTGCTCAGACCCCCACTGATCGGGAGATCCGTATAAATAAGTGTCTCTTTGCAGCCTCCTCTGCTCCCTTATGGAGTGCACGGACTTCTCAGCTCAGAGTATTGTCACCTCAGCCTCTCTAGCACATACTGACACCCCTCTCCCAAATTCTTACAAAGATTATATGTGCCCCTGCTCTGCCCATGCTGATACCTTCGCCTTTAAGGGTATGATCACACATTGATGTAAATCCACAGAAATCCTTGTCTGATCCTCCAGTTTCTGCTGCGGACGTACCAATGTGTAAAGCCGATCTAGCCAAGGATTAACCCTGTTGTCCCTAACTGTTCCCTCTGAAACATACTGACTTGTATCTGCGGTGTGTATTTTTACCGCCACACAGTATTCTGTATATGTGTGAACCCCATTTACATGCGTGGGATGCAGATTGTAGTTGGGTTTGAAGCACAATATATGTGAAATCCACAACGTGTGAACAGAGTCTTATCCTGTTTGACCTGCTTCTTTCCACCCCACAGAGCTCTGAAGACCCCCAAAGTAATCCCGAATCAGAAGAACAACAAAAGAAGCAGAAGGAAAACAAGGCCAGGGCTAAAAAGTTTGCCCTCCGATCGGCCGGAGTTCTTGGCATCGTAGGGAGCGGCTATATGGTGTATACATTCGGTGAGGCCCCCGTGGTATATGTTGTGTGTGCTGGGGACGGGATGTTGACCTGTCTCCTCATGTGCTTACTGACATCTTGTCTGTCATATTTACAGGTAGCAGCGCATTGGACGAAGAAGGGAATAAGGTAAAAACCTGCTATGTGAACTTAAAGGGCATGTTCACCTTCAATGAGCTGATCTCACAGAGGAATGCTGAGTGACAACCACTGGTGGCAGCCATGACAGTGGGGACACATAGGGGATGTCACGCAGTTTTTGACTCTTCATATATAGATCTGCATTCATTCTGAGCCGATAGATTGGGGTCCTTGAGGAGGGGTGGCCATTGAACTAAATTATCAGGTAGGTTTATACTCTGGGTGAACACGAAATGGTCGCTGTCAGTGGTTGTCACCCCGCGTCCGTCCATGAGATCAGGATAGTTCAAAGAACCAAGAAAATCCTTTAGAATACCATATAATTTATGTGCCATTCATGATTTCTGTAAGTCTGAGCTATGATCCCAAATTATTCTCTATATGCCCCTGGGCAATGTAATGGTAGCCATGAGTGGTCATTACTATAGCCCTAAGGGGACAGCCATAATGTTGACACATTATATGTCTGGCAAAGGTCTAGGTCAAGGCAGCTCCATTTCCAGCTGCTGCAAAACTCCCAGCATGTAGAACAACCACAGTGTTCTACATTTCTCTGTCAGGGAGGCTTTAGATGTAGTTGTGCAGGTTTATGAACTGTATGATGTCTGATTTCAGTACCTATGATGTATCATTAGGGGGCAGCGCTCCTCTCCTCATTACACTGCAGTCACCCCAGCAGCTCTGGTCTATGGCTCCTATAAAACATCAGATTATCAGCAGGATTCTCATTAGTCCCTTCTTTTCCAGCCTAGTCTCAGTGATCTATAACACTATATGGAGCGTACATGTGATGGGGCCGGTTAGTAACATATATGAGGCCGTGACCATATACAAAACTTCCTCATCAGCAGAAATAGCCTTTATGGACAAATCCTGCTTTTGAGTATCATCCTTATAGTCAGTGGGCAAAGAAGTACCACTAGGGGGCAGTGCGATGATATTATACCATCCACTGAGCCACATCACAGGAGGCCATCAGAGAGAGACATAGATGTGGAGTTTGGGCTCTATATGCACCATACAGCTGAATATAATCCAGCAGCGGCCTCTATGGACACCCTGGGTGGTCCAGCATCTTGTCTGTACTGACGTGGTCACCACTGATGCAGGCACATGACTGTGTCCTCGAGGTCTCAGGAGGCCTGTACAGTGCACACTACCATCGGGACATGTCCCCGGAACCTGTAGTGAAGTCACATGCTTCCTGTCTATCACCAAAAAATTTGCACTTGGGGTTAGGGCTCACTGCAATAAAAAAACACAACTTCTACAAAAACATTCAGCATGACCTGACATATGATTGGTAGATGCTGGGATGATGGGACTGCACAACTATATATGGGGCATCAAAAACCAGACCCCTAAACCAATACAGAGCTCAGGTTAGGCCTCTATGTGCCCCCTGCCTGTTATTGTCAGGCTATGATGTGACTGGGGGTCCCCTGGTCATTGGGGTCCAGCCACAACTGTGACTCTTATATATACACTTCTATATAAAAGCAGAGTGTCCTCAGTCATCAGGACGAGCGGTCTATTTATACACTGGGATTTTCGCTGCAGGTTACTACTTATAGGGATCTACCACCAGAATCTCTTCTTAACCCCTTATATGCCATTGTAGTGATCGTGCACAATCTTACTGATGAGAAAATCAACTTTTATTCTATATACACACGAGCTGTTTGGTGCACTCGGGACAAGGTCACCGCCTGTCAGATTTTATGTTAGGGGGCAGGACTGGGTGGCAGCCACAGGCAAAAATGGGTGCTCTGGCAGCTTGACCCCATCTGAGGTGCACTGAACAGTCTGTGGGTATACGATTGTACTTTGACACAACACAGAATATATATTCACTAGGTCACTAACTGTCCCTATAACAGGGTATAAGGGGTGTAGAAGAGACATCACAGGGGGTCGACCCCGGCTTAATACTCCTTCCAGATATCTCGTGCCTCTTATACTTAGGAGTATAAAGTCTAAAGCCGGCCATGTACATTAGACAGCTGACAGATATGTTGCCTGACACCCCCATACTCATGCACTCTGGGCTCTACCAAGTGTGCATGTGTACCAAACTGGGAGAGGGAAGGCAACCGCTGCCCAACACTTCTGATAAGGGTTAGTCTCCTGGGAGTGAAAAGACATCCAACTGCCCACTCCTTATTGCCACCCCAACATCTGCTGTCATATGGAAGGGTCAGAATGCCCCCATATGCATTAGATGGCTGGCTGAAACCATCAGAATCCGCTCTAGATGGGGTCTTATCAAGCCTGCCTCATTCTTCTTGCTGACTGTCTCCATACTCAGTACATTCTTCGGCTATATCTGAGGATAGCTGGGGGTCTGACCATTGGTCGTGAGAATCCCGGTCAGTATTGTGCATGGGTGACCGCTGCTGAAACCGTACTTATGATCTGTCCTTAGTTTAGATCATTAATATCAGATTGGTGGGGGCTGACACCTGGGACCCCCACCAGTCACCTCTTCTCAGGAGCCGCTCTACAGACATCATAGACGTCAGCAGATAGCCCTGTTCTCGGTGTAGAGACCGGACTACTTTACTGCAGTTCAGCTCCAATGTCCCTGTATAGGGACCGCCACCCAGAAAATCCCTTTAAATATAATAGTTCAGCTGGCAGCCATCTCCTCCATGCCTGTTGGCTACAGCAGTGCATGCATGTTTTTCCTGTGAAGTGGAGATAAGCAGCCACTATGTACACACTGCGCCTATCTCCTGTGACACAAGGGATCAGACTGGTAGTGATGTTAGTGATATTCAGCAGACATCGGAGGAGACTTGGTGCTGCTATAATCTCCATTTTGCACAGTGTGACTCCCAACCAATCATCAGACTGGGTTATGGGATAGGACAGAGCGGGACATGGCCTTTACTCTGGATGAAGAAGCCGCACAGTAGTTTTAATCTGGCATAAATAGGGCCTGCTGGATCTTATCTGAAGGCCATAGAAAAGTAGGTCATACTTGTCTGTAAGATTAGAGAAGCTCCAGGTCTGTGAAAGTGGAAACCCCAACCTGTACTGCAGCTGCTGGGTGTACAAATACCCCATTAGGGCTTGTGGATGAGGCTGTGGAGTTGGGAGGTCAAAGCACAGACCTCTATGTATCAGAAGCAGTAAAATTCCTCTAATTCATGAATAAAGCCAGTGATGGCCCTAACTATGTAACAAACTGTACGCGTCATTAATTATATAATATTAATCATGCTATACTATGTAACAATGTACATCTAATATATTAATTCTATACTATGTAACAATGTACATCTAATTATACAATGTTAATAATTCTATAATATAATTAATCATTTTGAAGCCGGAGTCTGTAAATTTTCCCCCAAAGCCGGCCCCGACTCCACGGCCCTGCCTGGATATAGCAGATGAGGCTCGCCTGGCTTGCACAGATCAGCCATTGGTTTCACCATCTAATGAATCGTAACCCAACAAAATGGGAACCCTCTGACATGTCTCTCCCACAATATCCTCTCATTGAGGGTTAATTATTGAAGCAGGGTGGCTGATGACAGAGAGCAATAGATTACATTTCACTGTGCAGTAAATAAGCTGCTTTATGGCCTCATATTAAAGTGATATACACCCTTTTCTGGCCGGTGTGGGATTTGTTCCCAGACTTGTCCGGTCCTTAATCTGCTGGGAATATCGCACGCAGTGTATAATGGAGCCCACTTCACAGCCTGGTGCCAAGTGTGCACCTCCCTGATGTAGGGACTTGTGCCACCGGCCTGCGGCTTCCTCCTCTCCCTCCTCTTTGATGCAGGGGAATGTGGGACAGAAGGTATAAGGCCCCTATTACAGTTATTAGGAGGGGTATGTGAAGAGGAAGCTCGGAGAATCTTTCCCACGCTTTGAAGATTGCAGCACACGGGGGTATTACAGGGAGGGAGTGACCTGAGAGCGGCAAAGCCCCCCGATATGTAATGACTCCCCTAAGCTCTGCTGCCTTAAGTCAATGTACTGTTCCCTCAAATATCTGTTTCTGGGAAAGCTGAGTTACAAGTAATATGAAGGAGGTGCCTCCATAGAGGTTGTAGATGTAACTTTCTTACTACATCACATCGCTCTGGGAAAGCTGTGTGACAACTGCTATAGAAGCGACAGTGGCAGTCTGGTTGTCACTCAGCCGTCCCGGAAGCATATGTTGTGTCTGGTGTGAGGGCTAGGGGCTTGGCCAGTGTGGGAACAGTAGTCCTCGGTGTCTGACATATTGCAGGTAGGTCTGTGTCTGTCCCTTTAATCTCCAGCTTCCTGTTCACACCTCGGCTTCCTCTCCAGGCCTTTGATATGAGCAGGCTATCACCTTGTTGTGACTGCCACACTTGTCACCCCTCTCGGGCACACTCCTAGGTGTCTTTGATGTTTACTGTGTGTTTAGTAGCACACTTCTCATTGTTCCTGCTCTCACATCTTCTGTATAATTGTGTCTGGTGAGGGAAGGGGCCGTATATGGGGGCCATATGTGCACTAGGCCGCATATGCTATTCTATGGGCAACCAATATCGGGGATCAGCAGAAGTCCACAAGTGTTGCCCCAGAACCGCAGTGCTGCAGATCTGTAGGACCTTCCCTAGTCAGTATACCCTCCATTAAAATAAATGGGGGAGACTGGACCCAGAGAATGTTTGCAAAGACCCCCCCCCCCCCCGTACACTAATATTTTATAGGCCTCCTAAATGTGTGTTCAATTTCTGCATGCTGTGACCCTGTATACAATGTCCTATAGACACGTGGCCCTATATATACCATGGGGACATTTTCTCGGCCGTCCTCTAATGTCTCTGTTCTCTTTTCTAGATCCCCGATGAGTTTGACAATGGTGAGTATCAGGATTTTCTATTATACAGGTCCAGTTACGTTACAGGGGTGGTCTCAGATTGGGGTCACGATGTTATAAATCCTTGCACCATAGTGATGTATAATACTAGGAGTCCCTGCACCCCACGCTTCCACTACCCGCACTAGGTATAGTATAGGGCTGTAGATCACCATGTTGTAGGGTGTCCCAGTCTCCAACCATATTCAGGCCAGGAAATGCAGGCAATATACAGTCCAGATATAATGGCTGTGTGCATGAAGACTAAAGGGTTTTCTGGAATGTTGATATTGATGTCCTATTATTAGGATCATGAGTCCGACCCCAAGCATCCTTATGAAGGGGCATCAGTGTCAAAGTCCCTGATAACCCCTGAACTGCCATCATTGCATGTTGTGAGACATCCCCTTAGAATGACCTATGTGGACAGCCCTTCCCGTATACCTTAATATCAGCATATAGCGGGATTAGGTGGGTCCCCACTGCAGCACGTCGCCTTCAAAAGGACATGTGCACTCAGTAGCCCCATCCCTGGTATATACATTTGGCCCGGTTTTGGGTTTTTTTTATCCGGGTATCAGCCTTGCCACCCAGTGAACACGGCTGAGCTGCAGTACCACATATATCCACTGGACAAGAATGGCGCTGTGATTAGGAGGCAGCCATGTTTTTCTAACCTCTGATAATCCCATTAACCAGCCACTATGCCTCTTGCAGATCCTCCAGTTGTACAGCAGATTAAAAGAACATACAAATACTTCAAGGACTATCGGCAGGTAGGTTACGTCTCGCTGTATCTCCCCCTTCAGGCCTCACGTGGCCCCTCACCTAATCATGTCCTCTCCATTCCACTTCATAGATGATCATCGAACCCACAAGCCCCAAACTGCTGCCGGATCCATTGAAGGAGCCGTATTACCAGCCGCCCTACACGCTGGTCCTGGAGCTGAAGAACGTCCTGCTGCACCCAGAGTGGTCGGTAAGTCTCCTTCAAATGTCATCTGGGTCTGTTATCCTCAGTATGACCTTAAAGAGGATGTATGTGATGAGGGTCTGCTCCTTGTTTTCCAGAATTGTCCCCACCTTTGTCCATGAGCTGGTATTACACCTCAGCAGAATTGACGTGCAGTACCAGATATGGCCTATGGTCAAGGGTGGCGCTGTCAATTTCCATCAAGTGTTGTGTGTAGTCATCTCATGTTTTACTCTGCTCTCAGTTAGAAACAGGATGGAGGTTCAAGAAGCGGGCCGGCATCGGCAACTTATTCCAGCAGCTGGCACCTCTGTATGAGATTGTGATATTTACCTCTGAAACTGGCATGGTAGGTGTGAGCTGTGCCCGTCTGGGCTTCTTTTTCCTCAGGTGCCCCTGACCAGTGACTCCTTGCATGGGAAATGTAGTTCTATAGATTAATGGTCACCCTTATAACACACAGACAGGCCAGATGGCAGAGCGGTACATGGCAGTTCTATACTGTGACCCATATAGGGGGTCACAGATGGGAGACCACCCCTCATGTCTAGATCAACTAAAGGGGGTCGTTGTATGATTTATGCTCATTTTGGCTTGTATCGGAGTATCCTACATTCCCAAGTCCTGCGTGTCAGTGAACCCTGGGGCCCCAGCATGCAGGCAATGACCCCCACTAATGCCATCTACTGTCATCTCCAGTGTCCGCTTACCTTTGTTTAATGTTTTTTTTATTTATTTTTTTTAGACTGCATTCCCCCTCATCGACAGCTTAGACCCTCACGGCTTTGTATCTTACCGACTGTTCCGAGACGCCACGCGGTACTCAGAGGGACACCATGTTAAGGTAAGACTTGTAACTCCTTGTTATTGAACTGACGCTCAGCAGACCTACTCGCCGAACTATGGTCCTCTTTTTGGGTGTCGTGTCCTGTTCCATCTGGCTGGAAATACAGAGGCTCAGGTGACTGCTGCGGCCTTACGGTCACCTGATAGGTACCAGTGATGTCACTGCACATCCAGCCCTGGCAGTCTCTGCTCCAGATGGGGATGGGTGACGTGAAGCCCAGATGGAGGACCACAAGTACATGACTGTGATTTAATTTCACCCCCAGACCTTCCTGTGATCCTGGAAAACTCCTTAAGATGGCTATAGCTGTGATCAGTGTGTGGGGGGGTCCCATCACTATAACGTATTAGAAACCCCTTTAACTGTAAACCTATTTCCAGCTCTTCTCATGCTAATCTATACATGTAGCAGAGCTGTGCACGCTGACCTATTCTGCCTTGTCTTTCTGTGCCCAGGACATCTCGTGTCTGAACAGGGACCCATCACGTGTAGTAATTGTAGATTGTAACCGAGAAGCGTTCAAGCTTCAGCCCTACAATGGACTCGCCATAAAGTCATGGGACGGAAACTCTGAAGACCGAGCGCTCTACGACCTCACCGCCTTCCTGAAGAGTGAGTACGCTGCCAGCTTACGCTTCCTGTATAGTAATGGACAAGCATGTCCTGTACATCACACAACAATCCCACTCTATAGATATATGGAATTGTTTAAATGTATATAGTGCCAACATATTCTGAAGCATTGTACACTCATTATAATCACTGCTGGTGGGTGCTTTCTGCGGGGGACCCCCACCAATTGCCACACTGGCCAGGATAAGTGGAATAGTGTATTAGCCAAGCATGCACCATTCAGTGGGACTGACAGAGATCGTCAATGCACTGCTTGGGCTATAGGCTTTCAATGGAGGACCAGGGCACATGCTTCAGCTCCTCCTGGCAGCTGTCTGGCAAGCAGTGGAGGTCCCCGTGCCTCCTCCCTGTGAGTGAAGCACCAGCACTCCTTTCAGTGCTATTGACTGCTGGGACTGTAATCTCTGGCAGCGCCATAGAAGTGAATGGAGCGCCCGCACTGACTCTTCATTCACAAGGGGGGTGACTTTCAGTCCCCCATTCACATCTTCACTGGTGGTCCCGATAGTCAGACCTCCAGCCATGTGGATAGGGAGTAAGTGATACTGCATAACATTTTGGTATCCTGCAATACTAACCCTTTTAGATCAGCCGCCCTCCTCATGTAGGATTCACTACAAACTCCATCATTTCTGAATTTCATCCCTTGCAGCCATTGCAACGAGTGGTATCGGCGATGTCCGCACAGTCCTGGAGAACTATTCCCTGGAGGAAGATCCTTTAGAAGCTTTCAAGCAACGACAGACCCAGCTGGAGCAGGTACAGGGAGGGTGTGCGGTGCCATCTTACTGATGGTGGAGAAAGTGCAAAGTATATTGGGGTGAATATGGGGCTGAGAGCTACAGTACAACCCATACTATGCCTAATACTGGGGGAAGGACATCCATTGGAGACCCAGTCTTGTAGTTATAGTTATAGTATATCTATACAGAACACATGCACACTCAGACAGGCTGAACATGCATGGTATGGGGAAGTCAGAAGGAATATCTCATTGTTCAATAGCCATTATTGGTTTATGGCAACCTTTAGGCTCTGTTCACATGACATTTTGTGATGAATAGGCCAGATGTAGCCATGACAGATGAGTATATACTCTGTATAAAGCTGTACATTGTATACTGTATATTCTCTCACTTCTCCCTTTCCTTCCTCACAGGAGGAGCAGCAGAGATTAGAAGAACTCTCGCAGATCAGTAAGAGACAGGCCATGTCATTAGGTTCTATCACTGGACGGTTCTGGCCTCGCTCTAAACAGCAGTGACCACAGCAGCGCCCCCTGTTGGCTATGTAAGCTGACATCTGACGACTATGAGCCGATTCCGCCATCCCTGTGTATATATAGAGGGAACATAGTGATCCTTCCATTGGACATGTGTTTGCATTGTGTGAATATATGAATAAACCTTTTTGTAGACTTATCCTGGCACCGTCATTATTACAGTCATGTCTGTATATTGTACACAGCACTGATATCGCCTTCATGTTCACGTCACCAGACCAGCCAGGCATATATACATAGCTGCATCCTCGACTGTCTGTGGTGCTATAAATATATATTACAGCAGTACTCATGTAACCGTCATGTGATGACATCATACACGCATCACTGTATAGAATCTGAAATCCTGGTTGCTTGCCTTGGACTACAACTGGATGAACTGAAGAGTGAAGCCATCCTCCTGTGATGTCGTAGCTGAAATATTCTGGATTATTATAGAAAATGGAGGTGCAGATGTAATGTAGTCACACATTGTCTGCCAGAGGAGTCCCCCTTTAAGGGTATAACGGAGTCTGATATCCTATATGGTTGTCAAGCAGTCTGAGGAAGTTCTCTTGACTGTCCTATCATACTATGCACCAACACATGTGTGACCACTGCTCATTCACTCCTATGGGACTGGTAGAGAGAACCAAGTGCAGCGGTCAGTCAGTCCCATAGAAGTGGATGGAGCAGTGGTCACCCATCAGCACTGCGGCTATTCTCATACAGTGGTTATGTGTTGGTAGTAGGACAAGCCTTTTAATTTCTTAAACTGTCCCGGAAGAATGAAAGTTGCCCTTCATCTGATGACTGTTATACCTAGTGCAGGGCCCGGGGTGGTACATGGGGGGACTCTATTTGGTGTTCTTTGAATCCATGCACTGCCTCATCGGGTCCTGCATTAGGAATAACTCTGTGTTACAGTCTTATCTGAAAGGGTTAAAGGGCTTCTGATAGCACAAAGGTCCCAGAGTCCTCTGCAGTCCGGTCTCCGGCAGATATGTAAATGATGACCGGTGTGGTCTGACACTGGGTCTGGCCACAAAACTGCTCCTTTAAAAAAGGCTCCAGGAGGCTACGTTTGGGTCGTGTACCATTTAGTGGGATCTTGCTAGATATGTCTGTACAACGCACTCAAAAACATTTGCCCAGTTTGACAGGCTTTGAGAGGGGACGCGTCATTGGACTGAGAGAAGCAGGATGGTTGTTTCAATGAGTTGCCTTCATCTCAACTGTTCTGAGCTAGGAGATGTTGGGGGTAGTGGTTACGTGAGGGCACACACAGCAAACCAGCTCGGACCGGCCAAGACAGATCACCAGTAGAGAGGATGGTTTGATTCACCGACAACCACAAGCAGCCCACCACAGTTTCCTTGTCCACCATCCAGACACAGGGGACTTCTTCATTACACCCCTGCCTGGATCATTTCCAGGCACTTAGCAGAAGGTGATTTGGTGTCTCAGCGCCCACTATGTGTCCTACATTTGACAGTTATATCCATCGTTGCCTTCATTTGCCGTGGTGTTGTGAATGAGAAACTTGGTGATGAATCCAGGTTTTGATTGGTCGAGTTTGAGTATGGCGGCCTCATGGTGGGCATGTCTTTGCTGTGGAGTGACACACTGCCTCCTGCTGTGATGATGTGGGGAGCCATTGCATACGACAGTCGGTCACCTCTAGCTCTGTGATATGAACAAGATATCCTGCCACCACATGTGTTGTGTCTCATGGCACACCCATGTCCTGCCGTATCTCATCTTGTATCCAGACTACAGGCCCAGCTGTAACATCTGTGGTAAATGTACTGCAGGATACCATACAGAACCTGTATACCTCCATGTCCTGCCGTATCTCATCTTGTATCCAGACTACAGGCCCAGCTGTAACATCTGTGGTAAATGTACTGCAGAATACCATACAGAACCTGTATACCTCCATGTCCTGCCGTATCTCATCTTGTATCCAGACTACAGGTCCAGCTGTAACATCTGTGGTAAATGTACTGCAGGATACCATACAGAACCTGTATACCTCCATGTCCTGCCGTATCTCATCTTGTACCCAGGCTACAGGCCCAGCTGTAACATCTGTGGTAAATGCACTGCAGGATACCATACAGAACCTGTATACCTCCATGTCCTGCCGTATCTCATCTTGTATCCAGACTACAGGCCCGGCTGTAACATCTGTGGTAAATGTACTGCAGGATACCATACAGAACCTGTATACCTCCATGTCCTGCCGTATCTCATCTTGTATCCAGACTACAGGCCCGGCTGTAACATCTGTGGTAAATGTACTGCAGGATACCATACAGAACCTGTATACCTCCATGTCCTGCCGTATCTCATCTTGTATCCAGGCTACAGGCCCAGCTGTAACATCTGTGGTAAATGTACTGCAGGATACCATACAGAACCTGTATACTGCCATGTCCTGCCGTATCTCATCTTGTATCCAGACTACAGGCCCAGCTGTAACATCTGTGGTAAATGTACTGCAGGATACCATACAGAACCTGTATACCTCCATGTCCTGCCGTATCTCATCTTGTACCCAGGCTACAGGCCCGGCTGTAACATCTGTGGTAAATGTACTGCAGGATACCATACAGAACCTGTATACCTCCATGTCCTGCCGTATCTCATCTTGTACCCAGGCTACAGGCCCGGCTGTAACATCTGTGGTAAATGTACTGCAGGATACCATACAGAACCTGTATACCTCCATGTCCTGCCGTATCTCATCTTGTATCCAGACTACAGGCCCAGCTGTAACATCTGTGGTAAATGTACTGCAGGATACCATACAGAACCTGTATACCTCCATGTCCTGCCGTATCTCATCTTGTATTCAGGCTAGAGGCGCCACTCAATTGTCCAGTTTTCCCCAATAACCTTCCTCTTTGGCTATAATATTGTCATCACTTCCATAAATCATCATTACATCACACTGAGAAAGCTTCAGGCCAGGACAAAAACCAATTCTTGGTGCGTTATATTTTTGGTCAACAAATTTTATTTCCTACCTATAGAAAGAAGGACATATTATAAACATTTATGGCATTAGTATAGAGACCTAGTATCTGTAGAATTCTCGCCTTTTGGTGAACAAAGATACGGTGACCCCCGTTTGGGAATGAAAGTGACCACCAATGTCCAAGAATAGGAGAAAGAGAACAGGCCAAGCACGACTCTGCTCCTAAGGGAACCATCAACTGTAACTCTTGTAAACATTAAAGCTGTTGCCCCACAAACAAGACTCATCTGCCACATGACAAGTGTCTCATGGCTTGGACCCCACCGATCATAAGAAAGGGGGATCTCAACTTGAATGGAGTAGCAGTCTTTCAAGTGTGCTGCCACTCCATTGCCTGGCTGGTCATATCTATGGGACTACTGGAGACAACTAAGAACTGTACTTGTCTATCTTCGACAGTCCCATAGAGATGAATGGAGTGGCATTGAGCATGCTCGACCACTGCTCAACACAAACAATGGTACCCCATGATTGGCAGAGGCCATGAGACACCAAACAATCAGACAGAATAGGGGATGAGTCTTGTTTAGAGACAACCTATTATTGACTCGAAATAATTTATTAAGACTGATGTTTTCCAGGCCATTCTTGATAATTCTTGGCCCGTGGGAGTTTGTACCCAGTTTATGACCAGGCGCATGCTCTGTGGGTTCACCCAAGGAGCTGGCGTAGATTTCTGGCGTGATAACTTTGATGCCCCAAGCATGTCGTTGACATTTCCCCTTTGAGGAAAGTGGCGTGTGAGGTGCAAAGCTCAAAATAGTTGCAATATTTCCACAAAAACTCTCACTCGTACAAAAAATTTGATCCTTTGTTTGTGGCCTGTTTATCTATTTTCATGATAAATCAATCCCCAATTTTTAACTTTTTTTAAATTTTACATTTCCACACAATATATATGAAACCAGACAAAGAAAACTTAAAATAATCCTTTAATTTTGGGGACAAAAAAAAACAAATAATTGGTTTTCCATCTTATCATATGTAAATCTCATTGATTGCTCGCTCCGGGTTATAAACCATCTGTGCTATCTACATAATGACATTTATCTTATACCCGGCCCATTAGGTCACACTATTCTATCTGATACTTTTTGGTTTTTTTTTTTGGAAACATGTAGAATTTATGAATGTAAATTTTTGAAAGTAAAATACAAGAAGAGGAGGAATAAGAAGGTTGGCGGCGGTGACACTGAAGATTTATAGCTGGGTCGGGGGTAGTCACTGGTCTTGTTCTCCTGAGTGTCTGGGGATTGAGCAGAATACTTAAAATATCACTACAAAGTGATCATTATGGGGCACGAAAGGACTGAGAAAGCGGGACGTGGAGACCTGGACTGCGGGTCTGGAGTAGTCATTAGGACATCTGACCCTGCCCATAATCCACAGGAGCCGCTCATAAGAATGAAATCAAATTCTAAGGATTTAATCCCAATGTCCCAAAATTTCTATCAATTATTTTGTAGCGTCAATTTTGCAACAAAAAAGTTCCACCATTACCAAAGACGATCATGTTTTAATGGTCAGGCACAAAGTCATTGAATCCTAAGGATTTGCAATTTAATGTCATTTAATTCAATGTAAAAATTTACAAAAAGTTGACTAAAAATAAGTACTTGTTCTATAGATGAATAAGAGCCACATAGCTCATACTGGGTACGTTATTGTTGGTTGTTCTGCTGTTTTCCCCTGGCTTCCTATAGGACCTCTCCTCTATCCAGCTGCTCCGCTATAATGTATTTTATTAGGTAAAAAAAAAAAAAGTTAAGAGAACAGAAGAAGCCGAATGTAAAGGGCTGAGAACACGGTTAGGTTTATAGGTCTCTGTGGTCAGAATAAATTTGGGAGTCAGTGGTAACAGCTGTCCCTCTATTGATGCAGGGCTGAGGGTCAGTGTGTGCTGACAGCTGGACCTCACTCCCTCTGTTACAGGCGTGACATAGAGAGAGGGGCCGCGTCCCCAGAGGCTGCTAATATGTGGCCAGTTATCTATGGAGGCTGCAGGGAAGGTCCAGGGGTTTAGGGGTGAAGGAGGGGGAACAGTCACATGGAGGGGCAGCTACTGCACCTGTAACAACTGTGGATATATATATATATATATATATATATATATATATATATATATATATATACCGAATACTTCACTGCATCTATCTATCTGTACATCATCTAGTCATCATCCCATACTTATCTATCCATCTAAATACCTATCCTCCCCATGTCTATCCATCTATTTATCCTTCCATGGCATAGATATAATGCCTGTTTATTTCTCCCTATATATTCATCCATTCATATATTATATCCTATATCTACCCGTCTATCTCCTATGTAGTTCGCCATCCCATATCTATCCATCCATTGCATATCTATCTATCTCATATCTATCTAACTATCTATCTATCTCATATCTATCTCATATCTACAGTGCCTTGCGAAAGTATTCGGCCCCCTTGAACTTTTCAACCTTTTGCCACATTTCAGGCTTCAAACATAAAGATATAAAATTTTAATTTTTTGGTGAAGAATCAACAACAAGTGGAACACAATCGTGAAGTGGAACGAAATTTATTGGTTATTTTAAACTTTTGTAAAAAATAAAAAAAAACTGAAAAGTGGGGCGTGCAATTTTATTTGGCCCCTTTACTTTCAGTGCAGCAAACTCACTCCAGAAGTTCAGTGAGGATCTCTGAATGATCCAATGTTGTCCTAAATGACTGATGATGATAAATATAATCCACCTGTGTGTAATCAAGTCTCCGTATAAATGCACCTGCTCTGTGATAGTCTCAGGGTTCTGTTTAAAGCGCAGAGAGCATCATGAAGACCAAGGAACACACCAGGCAGGTCCGTGATACTGTTGTGGAGAAGTTTAAAGCCGGATTTGGATACAAAAAGATTTCCCAAACTTTAAACATCCCAAGGAGCACTGTGCAAGCGATCATATTGAAATGGAAGGAGTATCAGACCACTGCAAATCTACCAAGACCCAGCCGTCCCTCTAAACTTTCATCTCAAAC
Organism: Leptodactylus fallax; assembly: GCA_947044405.1. NCBI lineage: Eukaryota > Metazoa > Chordata > Amphibia > Anura > Leptodactylidae > Leptodactylus > Leptodactylus fallax. Next base: position 941,061 of record CAMRHE010000557.1, on the reverse strand, counting down.
AAGGAGAAGACTGATCAGAGATGCAGCCAAGAGGCCCATGATCACTCTGGATGAACTGCAGAGATCTACAGCTGAGGTGGGAGAGTCTGTCCATAGGACAACAATCAGTCGTACACTGCACAAATCTGGCCTTTATGGAAGAGTGGCAAGAAGAAAGCCATTTCTCAAAGATAGCCATAAAGAGTCTCCTTTAAAGTTTGCCACAAGCCACCTGGGAGACACACCAAACATGTGGAAGAAGGTGCTCTGGTCAGATGAAACCAAAATCCAACTTTTTGGCCACAATGCAAAACGATATGTTTGGCGTAAAAGCAACACAGCTCATCACCCTGAACACACCATCCCCACTGTCAAACATGGTGGTGGCAGCATCATGGTTTGGGCCTGCTTTTCTTCAGCAGGGACAGGGAAGATGGTTAAAATTGATGGGAAGATGGATGGAGCCAAATACAGGACCATTCTGGAAGAAAACCTGTTGGAGTCTGCAAAAGACCTGAGACTGGGACGGAGATTTATCTTCCAACAAGACAATGATCCCAAACATAAAGCAAAATCTACAATGGAATGGTTCACAAATAAACATATCCAGGTGTTAGAATGGCCAAGTCAAAGTCCAGACCTGAATCCAATCGAGAATCTGTGGAAAGAGCTGAAAACTGCTGTTCACAAACGCTCTCCATCCAACCTCACTGAGCTCCAGCTGTTTTCCAAGGAAGAATGGGCAAGAATTTCAGTCTCTCGATGTGCAAAACTGATAGAGACATACCCCAAGCGACTTGCAGCTGTAATCGCAGCAAAAGGTGGCGCTACAAAGTATTAACTTAAGGGGGCCAAATAATTTGGCACGCCCCACTTTTCAGTTTTTTATTTTTTAAAAAAGTTTAAAATATCCAATAAATTTCGTTCCACTTCACAATTGTGTCCCACTTGTTGTTGATTCTTCACCAAAAAATTAAAATTTTATATCCTTATGTTTGAAGCCTGAAATGTGGCAAAAGGTTGAAAAGTTCAAGGGGGCCGAATACTTTCGCAAGGCACTGTATCTATCTATGTCTCTCATATCTATCTATCTATCTATCTATCTATCTGGGTTTGGGGGGTTTGATCGGGGCCGGGGGGGTTCAACCCCCCCCCTTCCGGGCTTATCTATCTATCTATCTATCTCATGTCTACCTGTGTCTCTAGTCTTTGGGTTGCGGTTTTGGGGGGGGGGTTTGGGGGGGTTTTGGGTTTTGGTTTTGTTTGCCTTTTCTGTTGTTCCTCTTTCTCCTGTTTCTGTTCCCGGTGGGTGGCCCCTTTTGGTTTTGTTTGTGCCTTTCGCGTCTCTGTCCCTTTCTCTTCTTTTGTAGTAAATCTGTAAGCATTTTACCCCAAAAATCTGATTACTACAGAAGTAAAGCTGGAAATATTTTAACCAAAAATTTGATTACTAGACCAACAAAGCTGGAAGTAATTTTATACCAAAAATTTTACATATATATTTTTTTTTATTACCAAAAATCTGATTACTAGAGCAGTAAAGGCAGAAGTATTTTTTTTTTTTACCAAAATTCGGATTACTACAGCAGTAAACCTATAAGTATGTTTTACCAAAAATCTGCTTACTAGAGCAGTAAAGCTGGACCTAGACATTAGATTTTTCGGGTAGATCCTGACAATTTCAGTGGGATCTGACTATAATTTAATGTCTATGGAGCCTTTTTTGCAGAACTGCTTATTGTGCAGAAAAGATGTGGAATGGGTGAAGTTTTCTTGTCTGATCACTTTGTTTTACTCAAAAATAAGTAGTTGTAAAAGTATAAGGTACCCGCTTATCCTGTGTACCACTGAAACAATATGTATGTTCTACTAAGTCTAGAGGTTGTGAATTCCCTTTTTTGTGGAGTTGTTCACATTGGGGTCTGTTGTTAGTGGGATAACCCAGTCATAGCTATTCTTTCTTCCCAGGCTAAGGTGGAGTGACTTGTTGGCACCGATCCTGGCACCTATAACACCCAGCACCCATGCTCCACCAGCCCCCTTAGCTACCCTCCTCTATTACTAGGGGTACCATTGAGATCAATTGGCGATCTCCTGATTTTAATTAACATGCTGCCCCCTCCAGGATGAGAATTGCCCTTTTACTGTGTGTCCCTTTTGGGTTAACCATAGAGAGGACCCTGTCTATTGTCTTCAGCACCCTAATAGGGCGTTATAATGACAAAGGGTAGACCTAAGAGTGAGAAATGCCTGCCAGGTATTAAAAAGTCGAATCGACACCTCTCCGACCACATCGGCCATGAGCACATTCTCATAATAATCATCCTACAGTCAGTATGTTGTCACATAGCCAAAACCACAGAACTGACTACTAATCCCCCCCCCCCCATTCATTTGTAGTCTGCAGTGTGTCCTGGTGGGAAACAGAGTGTGCGGGTGTGAAGTGTGTGAAGTGTGCACTCCGCAGTAAGGGAGCGTGTGACATGTCACACCTCACCAACACTGATCCCTGCCGGGGACAAACTTCCCAGGATGTGCAGTGTCATCTCCAACAAGGCTGGCAAATGGGGACGTGATCGAAGATAAAGATGATAGATACTGCAGATAGATATGAGATAGATAGATATGAGATAGATAGAGAGATAGATAGATAGATAGATAGATAGATAGATAGATAGATAGATAGATAGCAATAAAAAACAGAGGTAAAAAAGACAGATGTAGATGGATGGGTGGATAGATAGGTAATGTAGATAAGTAGCAGATATATTAGATAGAAAGCTAGATAGACAGATAGATAGCAATTAAAAGTAAAGAGATAAAAAAGACAGATAGATATGAAATAGATAGATAGATATTAGATAGATAGATAGATATGAGATAGATAGATATGAGAGATAGAGATAGATAGGTATGAAATAGATAGATATGAGCTAGTTAGATAGAAGATAGATAGATAGATAGATAGATAGATAGATAGATAGATAGATAGATAGACAGTGCCTTGCAAAAGTATTCGGCCCCCTTGAACTTTTCAACCTTTTGACACATTTCAGGCTTCAAACATAAAGATATAAAATTTAAATTTTTTGGTGAAGAATCAACAACAAGTGGGACACACTTGTGAAGTGGAACGAAATTTATTGGTTATTTTAAACTTTTGTAAATAATAAAAAACTGAAAAGTGGGGCGTGCCAAATTATTCGGCCCCTTTACTTTCAGTGCAGCAAACTCACTCCAGAAGTTCAGTGAGGATCTCTGAATGATCCAATGTTATCCTAAATGACTGATGATGATAAATATAATCCACCTGTGTGTAATCAAGTCTCCGTATAAATGCACCTGCTCTGTGATAGTCTCAGGGTTCTGTTTAAAGCGCAGAGAGCATCATGAAGACCAAGGAACACACCAGGCAGGTCCGTGATACTGTTGTGGAGAAGTTTAAAGCCGGATTTGGATACAAAAAGATTTCCCAAACTTTAAACATCCCAAGGAGCACTGTGCAAGCGATCATATTGAAATGGAAGGAGTCTCAGACCACTGCAAATCTACCAAGACCCGGCCGTCCCTCTAAACTTTCATCTCAAACAAGGAGAAGACTGATCAGAGATGCAGCCAAGAGGCCCATGATCACTCTGGATGAACTGCAGAGATCTACAGCTGAGGTGGGAGAGTCTGTCCATAGGACAACAATCAGTCGTACACTGCACATCTGGCCTTTATGGAAGAGTGGCAAGAAGAAAGCCATTTCTCAAAGAGATCCATAAAAAGTCTCCTTTAAAGTTTGCCACAAGCCACCTGGGAGACACACCAAACATGTGGAAGAAGGTGCTCTGGTCAGATGAAACCAAAATCCAACTTTTTGGCCACAATGCAAAACGATATGTTTGGCGTAAAAGCAACACAGCTCATCACCCTGAACACACCATCCCCACTGTCACACATGGTGGTGGCAGCATCATGGTTTGGGCCTGCTTTTCTTCAGCAGGGACAGGGAAGATGGTTAAAATTGATGGGAAGATGGATGGAGCCAAATACAGGACCATTGTGGAAGAAAACCTGTTGGAGTCTGCAAAAGACCTGAGACTGGGACGGAGATTTATCTTCCAACAAGACAATGATCCCAAACATAAAGCAAAATCTACAATGGAATGGTTCACAAATAAACGTATCCAGGTGTTAGAATGGCCAAGTCAAAGTCCAGACCTGAATCCAATCGAGAATCTGTGGAAAGAGCTGAAAACTGCTGTTCACAAACGCTCTCCATCCAACCTCACTGAGCTCCAGCTGTTTTCCAAGGAAGAATGGGCAAGAATTTCAGTCTCTCGATGTGCAAAACTGATAGAGACATACCCCAAGCGACTTGCAACTGGAATCACAGCAAAAGGTGGCGCTACAAACTATTAACTTAAGGGGGCCGAATAATTTCGCAAGGCACTGTATAGGAGATAGATAGATAGATAGATAGATAGATAGATAGATGAGATAGACAGATGATAGATAGATAGATAGATAGATAGATAGATAGATAGATAGATAATAGATAGATAAATATATATTAGATAGATATGAGATAGATAGATAGATAGATAGATAGATAGATAGATAGATAGCTCTGATAGAAGGTTGACAGTACATAGATAAATAAATTAGTTAAATAAATGTAGATAGACAGATAATTGATAAAAGGTAGATATCTAGACGGCTGTTAGAAGATAGATAAACCCATGATAGAACTAGAGCTAGATACAATATATATCACAGATAGAAAGAATTATATATAGATTCAATATATGATAAATAGCTGAACGATAAAAGGATAATATATATATCCAAAGTCACTACACATATATAATATCACTCCCATCTTCAGTTATCACACCTGTATAAAATTACTCCCTATGCTTAGTTATTATTACACGTGTATACTATCACTCCCCTCCTCAATTATTACACGTGTATACTACCACTCCCCCCTCCTCAGTTATTATTACATGTGTATACTATCACTCCCCCTCCTTAGTTATTACACATGTATACTCTCACTCCCCCCTCCTCAGTTATTATTACATGTGTATACTATCACTCCCCCTCCTCAGTTATTATTACATGTGTATACTATTACTCCCTCTCCTCAGTTATTATTACACTTGCATACTATCATTCCCCTCCTCAGGTTTTACATGTGTATAATATCACTCCCCTCCTCAGTCATTACACGTTTATCACTCCCACCTCCTCAGTTATGACACATGTATAATTTCACTCCCCTCCTCACTTATTATTACACATGTATACTATCAATCCCCTCAGTTATTACACGTATACACTATCACTCCCTCTCCTCAGTTATTATTACACGTGTATACTATCACTCCCTCGCCTCAGGTTTTACATGTGTATAATATCACTCCCCTCCTCACTTATTATTACACGTATATACTATCACTCCCTCTCCTCAGTTATTATTACACATTTATACATTTACTCCCTCTTCTCAGTTATTATTACACATGTATACTATCAGTCCCTCTCCTCAGTTATTACACGCGTATAATATCACTTCCTCTCCTCAGTTATTATTACACATTTATACTATCACTCCCTCTTCCTCTGTTATTATTACACGTGTATACTATCACTCCCTCTAATCAGTTATTATTAGACGTATATACTATCACTCCCTCTCCTCAGTTATTATTACACATGTATACTATTACTTCCCTCTTCAGTTATTACACTTGTATACTATCACTCTCTCTCCTCAGTTATTATTACACTTGTATACTATCACTCCCTCTTCCTCAGTTATTATTACACTTGTATACTATCACTCCCTCTCCTCAGTCAGTTATTACTGTTACACATGTATACTATCATTTCCCTCCTCAGTTATTACACAAGTATACTATCACTCCCCTCCTCAGTTATTATTACACTTGTATACTATCACTCCCTCTCCTCAGTTATTATTACACGTGTATACTATCACTCCCTCTCCTCAGTTATTATTACACGTGTATACTATCATTTCCTTCCTCAGTTATTACACAAGTATACTATCACTTCCCTCCTCAGTTATTATTACACTTGTATACTATCACTCCCCTCCTCAGTTATTACACTTGTATACTATCACTCCCTCTCCTCAGTTATTATTATACGTATATACTATCACTCCCTTTCCTCAGTTATTATTACACATGTATACTATCACTCCCCTCCTCAGTTATTATTACACCTGTTTTTTTTCTTCCTCGTTATTCCGTATACTATCACTCCCCTCCTCAGTTATTATTACACTTGTATACTATCACTCCCTCTCCTCAGTTATTATCACTTGTATACTATCACTCCCTCTCTTCAGTTATTATTACACGTGTATACTATCATTTCCTTCCTCAGTTATTACAAGTATACTATCACTCCCCTCCTTAGTTATTATTACACGTGTATACTATCACTCCCTTCCTCAGTTATTACACAAGTATACTATCACTCCCTCTCCTCAGTTATTAACACATGTATACTATCACTCCCTCTCCTCAGTTATTATTACACATGTATACTATCACTCCCCTCCTCAGTTATTATTACACGTGTATACTATAATTTCCTTCCTCAGTTATTACACAAGTATACTATCGCTCCCCTCCTCAGTTATTATACACTTGTATACTATCACTCCCTCTCCTCAGTTATTATTACACGTGTATACTATCACCTCCCTCTCCTCAGTTATTATTACACATGTATACTATCATTTTTCCTCAGTTATTACACGTATACTATCACTCCCCTCCTCGTTATTATTCACTTGTATACTATCACTCTCTCTCCTCAGTTTTTTACACTTGTATACTATCACTCCCTCTCCTCAGTTATTATTACACTTGTATACTATCACTCCCTCTCCTCAGTTATTATTACACGTGTATACTATAATTTTCTTCCTCAGTTATTACACAAGTATACTATCACTCCCCTCCTCAGTTATTAACACTTGTATACTATCACTCCCTCTCCTCAGTTATTAACACTTGTATACTATCACTCCCTCTCCTCAGTTATTATTACACGTGTATACTATCATTTCCTTCCTCAGTTATTATCACAAGTATACTATCTTCCCTCCTTATTTATTATTACACTTGTATACTATACTTCCCTCCTCAGTTATTACACTTGTATACTATCACTCCCTCTCCTCAGTTATTATAAAGTATATACTATCATTCCCTTTCCTCAGTTATTATTACACATGTATACTATCACTTCCCTCCTCAGTTATTATTACACTTGTATACTATCACTCCCCTCCTCAGTTATTACACTTGTATACTATCACTGCCTCTCCTCAGTTATTACACTTGTATATTATCACTCCCTCTCTCAGTTATTATTCACTTGTATACTATTACTCCCTCTCCTCAGTTATTATTACACGTGTATACTATCATTTCCTTCCTCAGTTATTACACAAGTATACTATCACTTCCCCTCTCAGTTATTCTTACACTTGTATACTATCACTCCCCTCCTCAGTTATTACACTTGTATACTATCACTGCCTCTCCTCAGTTATTACACATGTATAATATCATTTCCTTCTCGTTAAAGTTATTACACTTAGTTATTACATTATTACTCCCATTCCTTCCTCAGTTATTATTACACGTGTATACTATCATTTCCTTCCTCAGTTATTACACACAGTATACTATCACTCCCCTCCTCAGTTATTATTACACGTATATACTATCACTCCCTCTCCTCAGTAATTATTACACGTGTATACTATCATTTCCTTCCTCAGTTATTACATATGTATACTATCACTGTTTTTTCTTTCCCTCCTCAGTTATTATTACACCTGTATACTATCACTTCCTCTCCTCAGTTATTATTCACATGTTTTATTTTTCAGTTATTACACTTGTATACTATCACTCCCCTCCTCAGTTATTACAAGTGTATCTACATTTCCTTCCTCAGTTATTAAAAGTATACTATCACTCCCCTCCTCAGTTATTATTACACTTGTATACTATCACTCCCTCTCCTAGTTATTACACTTGTATACTATCACTGCCTCTCCTCTATGTATATTGTCACTTCCTCTTCAGTTATTCACTTGTATACTATCACTCCCTCTCCTCAGTTATTATTACACGTGTATACTATCATTCCCTTCCTCAGTTATTATACACAAGTATACTATCACTTCCCTACTCAGTTATTCTTACATTTGTATACTATCACTCCCCTCCTCAGTTATTATTACACTTGTATACTATCACTGCCTCTCCTCTGTTATTACACATGTATAATATCACTTCCCTCTCCTCTGTTATTACATTTGTATACTATTACTCCCTCTCCTCAGTTATTATTACACGTGTATACTATCATTTCCCTCCTCAGTTATTACACATGTATACTATCACTTCCCTACTCAGTTATTATTACACGTGTATACTATCACTCCCTCTCCTCAGTAATTATTACACGTGTATACTATCACTCCCTCTCCTCAGTTATTACATGTGTATACTATCACTCCCCTCCTCAGTTATTATTACACCTGTATACTATCACTCCCTCTCCTCAGTTATTACACATGTATACTATCACTCCCCTCCTCAGTTATTATTACATGTGTATACTATCACTCCCCTCCTCAGTTATTACACGTGTATACTATCACTCCCTCTCCTGTTATTACACATGTATACTATCACTCCCTCTCCTCTGTTATTGCACGTGTATACTATCACTCCCCTCCTCATTTATTATTACAGGTGTATACTATCACTCCCCCTCCTCAGTTATTATTACACATGTATACTATCACTCTCCTCCTCAGTTATTACATGTGTATACTATCACTCCCCTCCTCAGTTATTATTACACGTGTATACTATCACTCCCTCTCCTCTGTTATTACACGTGTATACTATCACTCCCTCTCCTCTGTTATTGCATGTGTATACTATCACTCCCCTCCTCAGTTATTATTACACGTGTATACTATCACTCCCCTCCTCAGTTATTACACGTGTATACTATCACTGCCCTCCTCAGTTATTATTACACCTGTATACTATCACTCCCTCTCCTCAGTTATTACACGTGTATACTATCACTCCCCTCATCAGTTATTACACGTGTATACTATCACTCCCCTCCTCAGTTATTACACGTGTATACTATCACTCCCCTCCTCAGTTATTACACGTGTATACTATCACTCCCCTCCTCAGTTATTACACGTGTATACTATCACTCCCCTCCTCAGTTATTACACGTGTATACTATCACTCCCCTCCTCGTTCCCCCAGTTATTACACGTGTATACTATCACTCCCCTCCTCAGTTATTATTACACATGTATACTATCACTCCCCCTCCTCAGTTATTACACGTGTATACTATCACTCCCCTCCTCAGTTATTATTACACATGTATACTATCACTCCCCTCCTCAGTTATTACACGTGTATACTATCACTCCCCTCCTCAGTTATTACACGTGTATACTATCACTCCCCTCCTCACTTATTATGTGTCTCCTCTCCCCCTCCTCAGTGATAATATCTGTATAATACCCTCCTGTTATTACACTCGCTGACATATTGCTGGTGTTGTGACTTGTCGCCTCCTCTGTGGCCGCGGACACGTGTTGCCGGGTAACCTGAGCGCCCTGCTGCCTCCCGGCTCCAGATGCTGGTGCTGAGCCGCTGCCCTTTGTTGTGAGGCGGATGGAGGAGGCCGCAGCTGAGACACGCGTCCCTGTCATTACCATTACAATGGGGACTTGAGAAGAACAACAGTTTGTCAATCTGCCCCCTCCCCGCCATGTGTCAGAGCTATAGCAGCAGCCATGTGGCCCAGGGGACATCAATACCCCCCTCCTCCCTCACACAGGGCCAGACAAAAGAGAGAAACCCCCCTGTACCCTCACCTCCTGCTACATGGCAAAAGGGGGGCAGCCCACCAACATGTAATAAACATGATATACTTATACAGTATATATACATAGAGAACCACATTCACAATGAGAATCACTACCTCTGCCTCTGCCTAGTACTGGGTGTATAGCGGTATATACGGTATATTATATCACAAATATTACAGTATTATTTACTGATCTACACATTGATGATACTTCATCATATTCAACCAATAGCCATTCTCAGTGTGAATGTGGTGCCAAAATCAGTCAGAAGAATTAGGGGCACCCAGTCCGAGACACTGGCAAAATGTATGATTGTCCTATGAAGCATAAATGAACCCCGCATTTACAGAATCGAAACCCTACTGATAAGAGATTATTGTTAATTCCAGTAGGAATCTCTTTAAGTAAAAGTTTTCACCTCCACGCCATCCCTCCTTATAACCAGGTAACGCCACCATCTGGGAAGAGAGGCGGAAGAGAAGGCGCCCCCGGATGCCCATTGTACAGCCGCAGAGGGCAGCTATTTCCTACATGGCAGCGCTAGCTAGACAAACATGAGTCTGTATGTGGCCTATAGGGGCAAACATATTGTACTTAGTCAAGCCATGAACGGGATGGATCTGCTTCAATTTGCTTTAGTTGTTTAAAAAAATTATAAAAGAATCATGTTTGATTCGCACAAGTTGGCCGATGATCACCCAAACACTCCATCGTGCCAAACACTGGTATTTTTGGCCGACGCATGGTCTATTTATTTTCGTGGCATCTACACATCAGACCACAACAGCTGTACCGGCCATTTCGGAAGGTGAAAATCTAATTGGCCCATTGCCTCGTGCCAACATATCCAGCGACAACATCTTGCGGCATAAAAATGATTTGCCGGCAGCACATCCTCATGTACACTGGATCTGCTGCCAATAATAATGCAGACCGCACCGCCATACCTCAGGGGGTAGCTGTGATCAGGTTTGGCCCCTGGTTATCCAGGAGACCTGGTTGGGCTGAGGCCACACCTTGCGGAAAGTTGAATATTTTGTTGCAGATTTTACTCCAGATTTTGAGCCATAGCCAGGATTGGATTTATCAGAACGGAGAACTATAAGAGATTTCTTTATTCTAGCCATTCTTTTTGACGCCACTTTTGGCTTTGTCTTAAAAATCTGCAGCGAAAAAAAAAAAAAATCCAGCGATGTGTGGCCTCAGACCTAGTCAGGATAAATGGGATCGTCCAGCACAAGAAGACAACGTTGTAGGATGTAATCTCAGCTGGAAGGCAGATCTCATGATATAAGGGCAGCCATAATAATACGCCATTTATATGCAAATATATGAAGGCAGGGGGAGGGGGGTCATTCCAGATATAGATAAGTGAGGCTGGGGCTGTATATACTACAATTCCTCCCCCATCCGGGAAATTAATATTCAGAAGTTGTACTCTCGATCTTCTTTGATGGATCCAGGGAAAATATAGCAACGTAAATCCCGGCTACCCTCATGATGGTGTTTTCCAGTTTTCGGGGTGCTGTGTATTAAAGGCATATGCAGTCACCAGTGGGGACAATGTAGAGTTTCCCCCTTATGGGGTCTCATAAGTAGTACAACTTAGTAGCTTACTCTGAGCAGAAATACGGGGCCGATTTTAGGTGCAGATCAGCCGAGGGGGTACAGCAGGGGTGCTGGGGTTTGGATTCTGTCGCACTCATATACAGCAGCAGCTCCGGCTACTCTGTATCTGGGGTCAGAGCTTGGAGTTCATGTTCAGAGGACGTTCTAGGGGGCCCTGAACCCTGTAATAAGGGAACAAAAGAGGACGCAAGATTTGCAGAGGCCAAGACAAAGACAAAGGGACAGAAGGAAGGAAGCAGGATGCTGGAGAAAGTGAGGTGAGACACAAGAAGTGTGCTGGGGTGAGAGGGACAGGTGCCTGCTATTAGCATACAGCTGACACCCCCACCCCCAGCTCTCTCATCCTATTCACTGGCTATAACAAAAGACCCCCAGCCAACCATAACAAGTTCTCTCCATTACAAAGAGCCCCCCTCCATAGACACACCTCATTAACAAACACACACACCTTAATAATGGGGAGGTGAGGGTGACACACGTCAGGGGGAAGTGTGCTCATTGTGTAAGTAACAGGATAGGTGACGCTCTTATATATTATGTATAATATCTGACATACAACGTATAGATAATACACAGCAGACAGTAATGAGACAGGGTTATGTGATATCCTATAGGACGCTATACCTGATACCCCCATCCTATGCTACATATACAATTCAATTACAGTCTATGGCCCGCAGCCAAAATGAGCTCAATGTATCAAAGTCACTTGGGGGTCCCTCACAGTCCTTAAGTAAAGTCTCAAAAGTGTGGACTAATCCACAACCATCTCCAGAGTAGCTTAAATGTAATTGTTCTTGTAAGGCTGTTCACACCACCATTTGCAGATTCTGTCCAGCTTTCTTGTACTGTGCAATCTACAAGCTCTATTCTTGTAGAAGCATTTGCTGGAACCCTGATAGACCTCATTACAGTCGATAGTGTCTATCAGAATACACATCCCACACAGTGGTCATAGTTGCATTAGAAACTGAGCTTTAACAATCCTACTTTTATAAGACTCTGTTCACACTAGTCCAGATGCAGGTAGAAAAGGGGAGGCAGATGAGCGCTGGTCCAGAATAAATGTAGTCTTTAATCCAATTGAATAAAACATACAACGCGTTTCGGGACAAGCCCTTTTTCAAGTGTGCATATAAAAACTTGAAAAAGGGCTTGTCCTGAAACGCGTTGTGTGTTTTATTCAATTGGATTAAAGACTACATTTATTCTGGACCAGTGCTCATCTGCATTCCCTTTTCTACCTGCATCTGGATTCTTCCACATGTGCTTCACACCACGGTTCCGAGGCTAGCAGCTGCTTTACAAGGTCCTAATGAAGATGATTTGATTTTACATGCCTACTAAGTTGTTGTGAGCTGATCACAACCCACCAAGGTGAGCAATTTGTATCAGTGTTCTGATATCTATCATCCTTTGGTTTTACACTATTAGCACTCTGCGCTGTTTTTTTCCATTTCTTTCTACACACTGTTCACACTAGTGTCAGTTTCTAGTGTGTCACAGGTTCTCAAGCTATATCCTTAAGATACTTACACCATGTGGCCAATAAGTTGTCCATAGGATTGAAAAGTGTAAAAAAGTGTAGGGTCATACATGGAGGGAAAGAGGGGCATGTTCCCTGGGTGCTGGTTGTTAGGGGCCGCAGAGAGAGTAAGGGCAGTGAACTGAGCCTTTTGTCCCAGGTAATGTAAACCCTATAACTACAGCTCGGAAAAGTGGCAAAAGATCAGCCGAATACGGCCAGTTATGCCATATACAGCCAATCATGGGTGAATTTTTTTTAATGTGGCAAATCAAATTTTTGGCAGACACAAGTCCAATGTCGGACACTGCAAATGTTCACCGTATTTTTTTATTTAAACAACCAAAATTGGCCAAGTTTTATCTAAGGCTAGGTTCACATCTGCGCCAGACTCTCCGTTGTTCAGGTCCGCCTTGGATCGCGAACAACAGAGAGCCGGACTGTTACGCATGGACACCGGTTATTATTACAGAGAGCGGTTACGCATGGACACCGGTGGACCCATTGACTGCAATGGGGTCCGCCGTCTTCAAACAGAAAGTGGAGGAGAAAAAAAAGTTCTCCGTGCAGGACTTTTCTCTCCACCGACTTTCAGCAGTTTCTGCGACAGAGTCTCCAATGGAGACTCTACGCAGATGTGAACTTACATGTATGGAAACGTTAGGATCCTATTTAATAGATTCTGTAATTTTTGATTAATAAAAGTGTGCTATACTATTCTTCCCATAAAAAAAACGGGATTCTCATTTTACGTAGTGGGGTCCGTTGGATACTACTGTGTCCCTCATGCAGATGTGAGCAGAAAATGGAGGTGATACCAGCAGCACTAACATGACCCATCTATATAATGGTCCGCAAAGGGGGTACTGATCACCCCACATAGTTAGCGGGGTGATAAAAGGTCCTAGGTCCATCACCCCTCATGTCCTAATAGGTAAAAATTTTCCCTTTCGAATATCATTCCCATTGTTTTAATTGTCATGTCTCCGAAGAATGATGTCCCGAAATGTTGGCACAGACTGGCTGGGGGAGGGCTTCACATCTGTGTCCGGCTTTAACTTTTCACAAATTGCCAGGATTATCCCCCTCCATTAAGGTTGGGCAATATACTGTTTCCAAAAAGGAAAGGTTTTTTTTGTATACAGTTTGGGTGGGAGAGGAGTCTTGTTTCTTCTTAGGTGACTTATGTTTTTGTATATTAGGTATTTTACAGGTAGGTAACTTTTCATATAAAAGGATAAAAATAATTTTTCTTCCACTAAACTATGAATCTAGTACATTTTTGAAGTTTCAGCCAATCCTATATAATATTGTATAATACATTATAAACTGTCAGGTCTGTATTATATAATAGTCCCATGTTTAGAGTCCACACTTGACTTTGGATCTTCTACCATGACCCATCCTCGGGACCTGAGGTCCAGTGAAGCCATTGCTCCTGTTGTTTGGGATAAGACTTTAATATGTTTTGTTCACGTTTTTTCAGAAAGCTGATCAAAGAAAGTGTGATGTGAGGAGGAAGGGGTAGAAAGGAGGGAGGAGGAAAAAGGGGGGGGGGGATGAATTTGGAGGGGGAGTGAGGGAGGGGGCTATGTAACACCAGGAGGCTCTGTATAAAGCCCGGGATTGACTTAGAAGAACTTTAGTCACAGCCAAGGCAGACAAGCCCAGAGGACAAAAGACCACACAGGATTCAATAGAGTGCGCAAACCATCAGTGATGCCTGCCTCATCTGGACCCATCACTTCTTAAGGAAAATTCTTCCAACAGCTTGAGAGGATCCTATTCACTCTACCTAGAAAGCCTGCCTGGCTGATATACTTTCTACTTTACAAACTTCTACCTGCCTGGCATATACCTAGCAGGTCTACCACCACCTTGAACCTCCAGACAGAGCTCTGCCAACCATCAATTTAATACCTGACTCAGGTATTAACTTTTCTCCAAATTTTGCTTCGGGGAGAATCTGCCTTGAGTTCCTAAGACTGGGTTCACTTCATCTTCACTCCTGAGATTTACACGTGAAGGTCAAGACCATGACACCAAAGTCTCCACTGCTTCTGGTGGTTCTACTATGCCTGCCCATGGTGAGTACCAACTATTCTGCACCGTGGATTAGATAGAAGTAGGTTGATGGTTTAACCATCGTTGAAAGAATGATAGACTTCTCAATGATCGAAAAGATTTTTAGATGATGTCATGATTGGCCAAAACCATCATTTGTTGTTAAATATGACCCGATAAACATTCATTATGGGTGAAATTGTCCATTTTCATCAACTTTAGTATCAGTATGTGCACATTTAGTATTATCAGTCAGTAGGATCTAGGTATCACTACTTTCTGTGTGTTCGCTTCGCATCAGTATTTTGGGCATTTTCAATTGGTATACCTGACCCTCTTGCAAAAGACTTTTAATATAGATGACTGGGGTCTATATACCGGTTTGGTATATGCTATTATGGCACAGTACAAACTTTTTGATATTATTAAGCTAAGGGCAACAGTTTTAAGCATTTGGTTGTCTTCTGCTGTCAATCTTCTATGTTCCTTTTCCCAAAGAACCAACCTCAGATACTTTTGTGAACATGTTCTGTGCCTACTACTTGGCCCAATTGCCATGTCTATACTTTCACAGGCAGAGGCAGCAGGAGTGTTCGAGCTGAAGGTCCATTCCTTTACCAGTCCTCGCAGTGTGTGCGTAGCTGGACGTTCCTGTCACATTTTCTTCCGAGTGTGTCTGAAGCACGCCCAGCCTGTGGTGTCTCCAGATCCTCCTTGCACATTTGGAACAGCCCTAAGCGATCTGATGGCTGTGGATCCAGGTGCCATAGCAGCGAGCAACCCCATACGAGTCCCTTTTCACTTCAAGTGGCCGGTGAGTAAAAGTCCAGCTGTTGGGTATTGTGATAGTTCATGTAATGTCCCATTTCAAGGCCAGGAGGCAGCGACATTGACTTGACCAGGTGGTTTCACTGTTTTGTTCCTTTCCAGTTGACAGCTGGTTGCAGAAGTGGCAGCTGCTGACAAAATAAAGGCTGAACTCTGACCCACATAAAGTCTTCAAAGACACTTGTAATATAAATGTGATTTATCTTGTAGCCCAAGAAGTAATATAGAACATGAGCTGTAGACAGATAGAAGGATCACATCTCCTGAACTGTATATTGTGATGACTGCTTTGAGCTATACATCTACATTTTACGCTATTACATGCCCTATCAGTGTAATTTATTATGCCACAAATCTTTACAGGCACCCTAGTGGGCTATGTTAGAGTTAAACAACTTATTCTAAGACCGGGTTCACACCTGTATGTTTTTTTACGTTTCTCTGGTCCATCAAAAGATCAGAAAATCAAAAGTCGGGTCTCCCACATTGCACTCCGCTGCCTTATAATTGGGTCCAATGTTTTGTCATGGTGTCTGCCATTTTACTGGAAAAAAGTGCTGCACACTACACTATTATTCTCAGTAAGTTTAACACTGATGTGAACGGAGCCTTAGCTGTAGTTACTACTGGAAACCTTCGACCATGGATGCTCGATTATTGATGGACTCTTTGTAGGATCTTCATCTACTGCTTCGGATATAGATTCCCATCAAGTCAACAATAACTTTCATCTATTAACCATGCAATTATGTAACATGTAGTTGTCCTCACACTTCTGTATTTTCATTTCTTTCCTTTTCCTTAAAGGGGGTTTTCAGGACTATGTTATCGATGATCAATCCTTAGGATAGATCATCAATATTCGATTGGTAAAGTCCAACATCCATGACCACCGCCAATCAGCTGTTTGAAGTGTTTCGGTGAGCTTCACAGCCTCTTTGCAGGCCAGTGACATCACGTCCTTTGGTCATGTTGCAGCTCAGTCCCATTCAAATGGATGGGGCTGATCTGCAATACCAAACACAGCCACAATAACAATGTACAGTACTGTGGTTGGTGAGCAGTAAAGAGTCAACAACACTTGTCCAAATACTGCAGCCCATTCAATCAGCTGATCAGTGGGTGTTCTGGATGTCCCACATCAATCTGATATTGATGATCTATCCTAAGGACAGATGATCAGTATCATAGTCCTGGAGAAACCCTTTAATATATTAACCAGTTAGGTCAGGAACACATTTGGGGCTCCAAAGACCATCCAGATGTTTTGCCATCTCCTTCTCGAGAAGAGTTATTCAGTGAAAGCTCTCCAAAAGACCGCCTTTTCGAGAAAACCACCTTTTCTGTTACGGATTTTCAGTTTTCCATACTAGCCATCTTCTTTAAGACGACCACCCCCCTAGAAGACCACTTTTCATGCAATTTTGTATGGTTGTCTCAAAGGGGTTTCACTGTAATTGGTTATTTTTACTGGTCTTCACAAATATAGGATTGGCAGTTCAATCCTTATTTATAGGCTGCAACCATTAATTTCCAATATTCTATAAAGTGGGCAACAGTCAACTCAAAATTGCCTTAAAATTTCAAAAAACTTTCCAAAAGGTTGGTAAATATAGCATGATTTAGGACTAATTCTTTGCTCTGAGGGTGCCAATCTCTGTCCTGTCATCTTCATCTCTACTGCAATGCTGTTCTGTCTTCATCTTCACCAGGTCTCTTTTAAGGTGTATCCAGAAGGGTCTTTCAAGAGGTCACATCAAAAGATTGTAGGAAGTCAGAATGACTGAAAATATCTGTGCTCTTCTAACTCAATGGTCTATATTCTCTTAGCTACATTGAAAATACTTTACTACACAGCACCTCGCAAGAATATTTGCCAAAATTTTCCATTATATCTTGAGCTTCCGATTATTACTGACTCGGAAACTCTTTGTTTCGTTGCAGGGTATTTTTTCCCTTATCATTGAGTCGTGGAGCACGCACACGGCAGAGAAGTCTACAGGTAAGTACCATATGGTCAGTAAACGACAAGTCCTACACAAGTTGTCCATTTGTCAACATTCACTTCACATTTCTATAACTACTAGTATTTCCATACTTCTCCATTCTCAGCGATTCTATAGTCAAAATATGCAAGTATGTCTTTTAGCTCTGCAGTTGTAGAGTCAAGGAGCAACCTAAGATATATCCAACTATATCTAAGGGATCTTTTTGAATTTCGGATGGTCTACTTTCACCATTAGGGCTGTCGTATAGGACATTCTCGTAGACAGTGAAGTAACTTTTTCTTATATTTTTGACCGCTTTACGGGGACCTGTGTGTAGAGTAATAATTTGGGTGGAGTTTTTCACTTAATTCTGTAGAACAGAACCATTTGTATAAATACCCAAGATTGTAAATGTCAGCTCTATAATCACAGTTCTTGTCATGTCTCAGTAGAGGATCAGACCAGTTAGTGCCCCATGAACACCTCTCTAAATGAACAACGGCATGGCTGACTGATGAAGTCATCTAAAAAAAACTTGGCCACCTAGACCGAACCGTTGTAGTTCTTGAGTACCACCAAATCAAACAAACAAAAAGGTTTCCAATTTCCATCAAGTTATCAATCCTTTCCACTTCAACCTCAATCCTATTTCCCATGAGAATATAGGATCGCTCATGTTGTAATCCTTCTTTTCAATGAAACAGCCATCTGGGGAAAGCCAGGATACCCCATTTACTGGTCACCTTTATGCTTCAACTGGTTTTCCAGGTTAAAGATATCCATGACCTATCTTAAGTATAGGTCATCAATTTCAGATCAGTGGGGGGTCCGTAACTCAGCCCCTTTATCAATCAACTGTTCTCAGCAGCTGATACACAAAGCAAACAGCTCCATTCTCTGCATAGTGGCCAGAACAGGTACTGCAGATCAGATCCTATTCACTTGAATGGGACCTAAGCTGCAGTGACTCAGTGCTGCCACTACACAGAGAACATTGCTGACCGCTTCCTGATCCATTCTCTCTGTGTCAGGTGCTGAGAACATCTGATCGGTGAAGGTGCTGGGTGTCGGACCCCCACAATCTGGTATGGATGATCTAGCCTTAGGAAAGGTCATCAATATTTTTTACCCAGAAACCCCTTTACTTTTCCTGACATTGGGCAACTCACCATGACTGTGACCAATGGGTGAAATATACCACTGTATTACTACTGTATAACAGTAGCTTACGGCCACAACATTACATAGTGCTAAGATAGATGTAATAGATTCCTTGTAGAAGTAACCCCTCACTCACCGAGATCTTAAAAGTGTATACTAGTATACTAGCAGCTGTAAGTGTGTGTTCGCACAGAGGAATTTGCCGCGGATTTGGGGGCGGAATTCGCCTCACATTGTTTTCAATGG
Source organism: Leptodactylus fallax (assembly GCA_947044405.1). NCBI lineage: Eukaryota > Metazoa > Chordata > Amphibia > Anura > Leptodactylidae > Leptodactylus > Leptodactylus fallax. The sequence continues at coordinate 921,683 of CAMRHE010000557.1, read as the reverse complement.
GAGGCAGAGATAGCAGCAGGGTGCGGAAAAAAGAAGTGTCCTGCTCGATCTTGCCGCGGATTCCGCCCCCTTGATGTCCGCGGCTCGAGACGCCCTCCTGATTAGGCCCATTAATCCGGGCTTAATCAGGAGCGGGATGCCGCAACGGAATGCTGATGCACTGCATCGGCATCCTATCCCGGCTAGACCACGGTGAAAATTGAAGAAAATTCCTCTTCATTTTCCACCGTGTGAACATACACTAAGTCTTCCAATGTCACACGGGTCACATATTTACTTATCTGTACAGCACAGATACCACAATAAAAATGGGACACACGTGGAGCTCCGCTGTCTTTATATCAGCCCCTTCACTCTTATCTCTTGGCCAGAATAGTGAGCGGTTACAGAGTGTCTCTCACTCTAGAGAACCTATCCTGTAAAACATAGACAACCCACTGATGTGAACGGACACTGTGTAATACTTCATCTCTCCTGAGGGGGTGCTGTGGGGAAATGCAATATCTACTGCCAAGTTTCCCCATGGATTACAGCTGACGGCCACTTATGTTCAGCTTATTGTCAAGGGACTCTTCTAACATGTCCAAAACAGGGATCCCTTTTTATGAATCTGTCCACAGATACCGCCATACACTACCGCCAAATTTTACGTCTGATTTTTGCCCATTTATGACCACCCTGTTTGTAATTCTTCACCCCCACCCACAATATTTTTTGAGTTATCTGCTTCTGACTATCTTCCTGCTAATCTCCAGCCTTTTTCCTCTGTGATATCCCCATTATCTAGATAATCCCATTGTATACACTTGTTTCAACCTAACATAAATGATCACATCCCTACAAAACTTCCACAATACTACTAGTATATAAAAGTATAGCGCTTCTGTGTTGTAGAGATCCTGTGTTGGAGAACTGCGCTCGTAGATCCAGTGAGGATGTATAATAGGACTATAACTACAACTATAGGAAATATGGTCTATAGTACCCCTCAAATTTGGTCCATTATTCTGCCAGAACCTACCCCCATCACAGGATCCAATGGTGGGCCAGTCCAACACTGGTTGTAACATTAGATTTGTAGAGCAGATCTGTATCATACTTTAGAAGACGGTAACGTTAACCAATGAGTTCATCGACGGTCAAGAAGGGCTAGTTCAAGGTTGCTCATCAAAAAACCTTAAGGCCTATAAATGAAAAGCAAAAGCGGGACAAGGACTTGTTAGCTGGTGTCCATAAACCTGACGACAGGCCAAGTAGACAAGAGCCTGAAAGACTTGGAGGTCAAAGGGAAGCTTTGCACAAATAAACGGGAGGGAAAGAACTAAAGAACAATACGGAGAACTCTAGATAGTCCTGGTTAATGGAGGAAAACAAGATGGTCCAGAGAACAAAGAGAATTTTAGGCTTGGGGTGAGCTGGGGAAGCAAACTTAGGACATTGGGAATATGGTCAGACAGGGTGGCAAGAGGTTTTCGAGATATTTTGCTGTACCGTTCCTGAGTCCATAGGATGGACTTGAGTAAAAGGTACTTATTTTTAAATTTTCACTTATATTTAGAGTTGTACCATTCAGGCGTCCATACTCGACATTTCATAGTAATGTTGTTGTACTCTATTGCCTTTGGATTGTATTTTTTTATGAAGTTTTCCCTAAATGAAGTCAATTTTAGAAACTTACAATAAAGTACAGGTTAGCTCGATACACAAGATCTCCTAACATGGTCTTTCTCAAGGACCTAACATATGTCTAAATTTTCTGTTCCTTGCAGAAAACCCCAACAACATGCTCAGTCGCCTGGCCACTCGTAGACGCCTATCTGTAGGGGAGGACTGGTCTCAGGACATACACCTCGGGCAGCAGAGTGAATTACGTTACTCCTATCATGTCACCTGTGACGACCATTACTACGGGGACAGCTGCTCCGACTACTGCCGACCAAGGGATGACACTTTTGGACATTATGTCTGCGACCAAGAGGGAAAACGCTTATGTTTGGATGGCTGGAAGGGAGAATACTGCGCTGAGCGTGAGTATCTCTGTGTACCTACCATAACTCTTTGTGCTCGTCACATTTTACCAAGTCCTGTGAATTTTTCAGTATTTGCTCCAAATATAAGGGAAACATAAAAAGAGTCAGATATGTCTTATAGGCCAGATCCAAATGAAGGTGCCCTAGGTGAAATTATTGTTGGATCCCCTTCCCCTTTGCTTGTAAGAATATTTTACCATGTGAACATACCCTAATAATATCAAATCAATAGTATAGATAAATAACAGTGCCATATAGTGGCCACGTAAACAACTGACTTACCATAAGCGGCAGCCATGACATACTAACCATGACCCAGTCCTAAAAAGAAAGGGTCTACAAAGGTTCCCAAACTGCAGCACTGAACTTGGATGTTGAATTGCCCCCTATAATCTGGCCCTACAATCAATCTTCCATGACATCTGTGATGGGTGAGATAAGTGCCACCTGATGTTCCGGACAGCTGTTTCCCTTATTGAGATTTTCTAAAGTTGTCAGGTCTTACAATACATCTCTAGTGCACTACCATTGTAATACTGAGGTTTTATGGTGGATTTCGAAGTATTTTTGGGGTTTCACACAACCACCTAAATTTGCTCAAGAGGCACACTCGATATCACATAGACAAATTCACGTTATAATTCGTCTCTTCCACATACATCATTATAGGAGACTGATTTCGATGTCGCCTTGCCACCCCATGCAAATAAACCGATAGGTTGCAAGCACAAAAGGCCATACACCCGACCAGCTGTGCATCCAGAACCTGGAGCATTTCTATGAATGTAAATCATGTCTTCAGATAATTGCCTCGAGCTCAGATCCCCGCTTGGTCCTTTCACACTGACTTTTCTCTCCAAAATGAGTCCCAATTATCTGCATCGCTTATTATGGGCCTGAATAAGCAAACAGGGATCACATGAAGTCCTGCAGTGCTCCTTATACCGGGGGACATGGTCAGCCTCTGTATATAAGTTCTGCAAATACAAGGCAACTTTGCAAGTCCTAGCTGCGATTCAATGGGCCCCGCTAAATCTTCCTCTAACTATTAACTTCTGCATCTACCTCCCTGTTTGCTTACCTCCCACTTCTGCCAATCCTTCCACAATGATATTCTTCTAAGCTAAACACATTAGACAGGGTAGATAAAAGAAGAGGAGTCAGGGCACGAGCACAAAGGCCTAAAAGCAGCATATGGTGACTGGTTATGGGCCGTGCCTAGCCCTTGCACCCTGCCAGACGGTCATCAAGGTAAATAGGAGTGTGTAGGGGGTTGGGGACATGTGGTTTTAACCAGATTTCATTGTGAGTAGCGAAGACAGATTAATAGCCCCCCTCCTTACATGTCCCCACTCCCCAATTGTTCTGCGCACAATAGAGACAGGCGGCGTGCATTAAGCACCCCCCATCCCCCCTCGGGCAGGTGCTGTTTGTGTATGGGGCTGATATCTGCAGTTACAACATATCATCTGTCTGCCACTCAGCAGCCATAGAGAAAAATCTAATAACACAGGGGACCGATGAGGGACAGTGTGATACAATGAGGGGCTGATGAGAGCTCGGGCTACTGACGCACATACAGAGGCTAAGCTAAAAGGGCTTGTTAGCACATGCTAATAATGGATGCTTGCTCTCAAAACCATCGCTGGGATAGAAAAAAAAAAATGGGGTTGTTTCTTGGTACCTCTGTTTTATTTGCACAAAATCAAAGAGAAAAAAAAGCAACAAAAATCATAATAATCAAAGTGAAAAAGTATAATAAAATAAAACAAAATTCCAAAATTGTAATGAAAAAGTTACAAAAACAATAAAAATCAGAAGAAATAAGCAAAAAAGCTTAAAGTTAAAAAGTATAATAAAAAAGTATAATAAAATTTTTAAAAAATTCCAAAATTGTAATGGAAAAACTTACAAAAACAATAAAAAACATAGAGAAGAAATAAGCAAAAAAGCATAAAGTGAAAAAGTATAATAAAATTTTTAAAAAATCCAAAATTGTAATGGAAAAACTTACAAAAACAATAAAAAACGTAGAGAAGAAATAAGCAAAAAAGCATAAAGTGAAAAAGTATAATAAAAAAGTATAATAACATTTTTAAAAAATCCAAAATTGTAATGGAAAAAGTTACAAAAACAATAAAAAACATAGAGAAGAAATAAGCAAAAAAGCATAAAAGTGAAAAAGTATAATAAAATTTGTAAAAAATCCAAAATTGTAATGGAAAAAGTTACAAAAACAATAAAAAACATAGAGAAGAAATAAGCAAAAAAGCATAAAAGTGAAAAAGTATAATAAAATTTGTAAAAAATCCAAAATTGTAATGGAAAAAGTTACAAAAACAATAAAAAACATAGAGAAGAAATAAGCAAAAAAGCATAAAAGTGAAAAAGTATAATAAAATTTGTAAAAAATCCAAAATTGTAATGGAAAAAGTTACAAAAACAATAAAAAACATAAAAAAGAAATAAGCAAAAAAAGCGTAAAGTGAAAAGGTATAATAAAATAAAAAAAAATTCCAATGCAAAAAGTTACAAAAACAATAAAAAACAGAGAAGAAATAAGCAAATAAACTTAAAGTGAAAAAGTATAATAAAAAAGTATAATAAAATAAAAAAATTTCCACAATTGTAATGCAAAGTTAAAAAAATAATAAAAAATAGAGAACAAATAGGCAAAAAAAGCATAAAGTGAAAAAGTAGAATAGTAAAAAAAATACATTTTCCGAAACTGTACTTCAAAAAGCTAAAAAAAAAATTTGTAAAATTATAGAAAAAAAATAAGAAAAAAAAATCTTAAATAAGCATAAAGAGAAAAAATATAATAGTAACAAAATAAAACATAATTTTCCAAAATTGTAATTTATAAAAATACAGAGAAAGAAAATAAGCAAAAAAAGCGTAGTCAAAAAATATAATAGTAAAAACAGGCATAATTACCCAAAATTCAAAAAGTTAAAACATTTTAGTAAAAAATAGAGAAAATAAGACCATCTGGTGACAGCCATGCAAAGTTGCTACCAAAATTAACAAAAATGTTGAGCTCTGCTCTCGATTCTGATCTGAAAAGGTCCACAGGTGTTTCTGTCCACCCTCCTATTATAAAGACAAGTGAATGTGCGGTGGCCATGTAGAAAGAAGCAGGTGGATGGCTGAGCAACCCTTGAGGACAATCATCTGGTGAACAATTGTTTGTCCATATTAGAATTCACAATCGTTCGTACTAGCCACAAATGTCCAAAGACACTGGGAAAGGACAAATGGGCCGAGAGCTACGACAAAACGCTCACTGAGCCAATAGCTAGAAATCCCACCTCATGTGAATAGGCTGAGCTGTGATACCAAGCACAGCCACTATATGGCGCTGTGATTGGTAAGTAGTGAAGATGCCGCACTGCAGCCGAATGCTGCAGATTCTTCAAACAGCTGATCAGCAGGGGCTCTGGGGTGTTGGAACCCCCACTGATGTTTAATTTATGATATAGGATTGGTCTTTAGTTAAAGGGGTTGTCCCATTATGGACACTTATTGCTTAGATACAGGAAAGGGGATAAGTGTCTGATCGCTGGGGCCCTGAACAACGGAGTCCCCCAGTGATCCGGAGGGGGGACTGAAAGTCCCCTTAAGGCCTCCTTGTGAATCCTGGTAGACCTGGAGTAGAAGAGCACCCATTCAAAAGTTCCTTTTTTCTCTATCCCCCACCGTTCCTTAGCAATCAGTGCTTATAGTTTTGGTATCTGATATGTTAACTAGACTCTCTAATGTCAAGTGGTCCAAAGAGGACTGGAGTGGAAAAACATTGTCCAGGTGACAATCCCCTGCACTACTGTAATGACTCCGGGTCAGCAGTGTCTTAGGTGATGCTCTCCTGCACTATTAGATTAACCCTAGGCCTATACTCACCTAGGCAGCACTCACCTTCACTACTGCATTGACCCCAGGTCCATACTATCCTAGGTGCCTCAACTGCACTACTGCAATGACCCCAGGTCCACACTGTTCTAGGTGACTCACCTGCACTACTGCAATGACCCCAGGTCCATACTATCCTAGGTGACTCACCTGCACTACTGCAATGACCCCAGGTCCACACTGTTCTAGGTGACTCACCTGCACTACTGCAATGACCCCAGGTCCATACTATCCTAGGTGCCTCACCTGCACTACTGCAATGACCCCAGGTCCATACTATCCTAGGTGACTCACCTGCACTACTGCAGCGACCCCAGGTCCACACTGTTCTAGGTGATTCACCTTCACTACTGCAATGACCCCAGGTCCACACTGTTCTAGGTGACTCACCTGCACTACTGCAGTGACCCCAGGTCCATACTATCCTAGGTGACTCACCTGCACTACTGAAATGACCCCAGGTCCACACAGTTCTAGGTGACTCACCTGCACTACTGCAATGACCCCAGGTCCAAACTATCCTAGGTGACTCACCTGCACTACTGAAATGACCCCAGGTCCAAACAGTTCTAGGTGACTCACCTGCACTACTGCAATGACCCCAGGTTCACACTGTTCCAGGTGACTCATCTGCACTACTGCCTTGATCCCAGGTCCACACTGTTCTAGGTGATTCACCTGCACTACTGCAATGACCCCAGGTCCATACTATCCTAGGTGCCTCACCTGGACTACTGCAATGACCCCAGGTCCATACTATCCTAGGTGACTCACCTGCACTACTGCAATGACCCCAGGTCCATACTATCCTAGGTGACTCACCTGCACTACTGCAGCGACCCCAGGTCCACACTGTTCTAGGTGACTCACCTGCACTACTGCAATGACCCCTGGTCCATACTATCCTTGGTGACTCACCTGCACTACTGCAGTGACCCCAAGTCCATACTATCCTAGGTGACTCACCTGCACTACTGAAATGACCCCAGGTCCACACAGTTCTAGGTGACTCACCTGCACTACTGCAATGACCCCAGGTCCATACTATCCTAGTTGACTCACCTGCACTACTGCAATGACCCCAGGTCCATACTATCCTAGTTGACTCACCTGCACTACTGCAATGACCCCAGGTTCACACTGTTCCAGGTGACTCATCTGCACTACTGCCTTGATCCCAGGTCCACACTGTTCTAGGTGATTCACCTGCACTACTGCAATGACCCCAGGTCCACACTGTTCCAGGTGACTCATCTGCACTACTGCCTTGATCCCAGGTCCATACTGTTCTAGGTGATTCACCTGCACTACTGCAATAACCCCCAGGTCCATACTGTTCTAGGTGATTCACCTGCAATACTGCAATGACCCCAGGTCCACACAGTTCTAGGTGACTCATCTGCACTACTGCAGTGACCCCAGGTCCACACTATCCTAGGTGACTCACCTGCACTACTGCAATGACCCCAGGTCCACACTGTTCTAGGTGATTCATCTGCACTACTGCAATGACCCCAGGTCCACACAGTTCTAGGTGATTCACCTGCACTACTGCAATGACCCCAAGTCCATACTATCCTTGGTGACTCACCTGCACTACTGCAATGATCCCAGGTCCATACTATCCTAGGTGACTCACCTGCACTACAGCAATGATCCCAGGTCCACACTGTTCTAGGTGATTCATCTGCACTACTGCAATGACCCCAGGTCCATACTATCCTAGGTGACTCACCTGCACTACTGAAATGACCCCAGGTCCACACAGTTCTAGGTGACTCACCTGCACTACTGCAATGACCCCAGGTCCACACAGTTCTAGGTGATTCACCTGCACTACTACAATGACCCCGGTCCATATTATCTTAGGTGACTCACCTGCACTACTGCAATGACCCCAGGTCCACACTTTTCTTGGTGATTCACCTGCACTACTGCAATGACCCCAGGTCCATACTATCCTTGGTGACTCACCTGCACTACTGCAACGACCCCAGGTCCATACTATCCTAGGTGACTCACCTGCACTACTGCAGTGACCCCAGGTCCACACTGTCTAGGTGATCATTTGCACTACTGCTGACCCCGGTCCCACTGTTCTAGATGATTCACCTGCCTACTGCATGCCCAGGTCCACACTGTTCTAGGTGATTCACCTGCACTACTGCAATGATCCCAGGTCCACACTGTTCTAGGTGATTCACCTTCACTACTGCAATGACCCCAGGTCCACACTGTTCTAGGTGACTCACCTGCACTACTGCAATGACCCCTGGTCCATACTATCCTTGGTGACTCACCTGCACTACTGCAGTGACCCCAGGTCCATACTATCCTAGGTGATTCACCTGCACTACTGCAATGATCCCAGGTCCATACTATCCTAGGTGATTCACCTGCACTACTGCAATGACCCCAGGTCCATACTATCCTAGGTGATTCACCTGCACTACTGCAATGACCCCAGGTCCACACTGTTCTAGGTAATTCACCTGCACTACTGCAATGATCACAGGTTCATACTAGCCTAGGTGACTCACCTGCACTACTGAAATGACCCCAGGTCCACACAGTTCTAGGTTACTCACCTGCACTACTGCAATGACCCCAGGTCCACACAGTTCTAGGTGACTCACCTGCACTACTGCAATGACCTCAGGTCCATACTATCCTAGGTTACTCACCTGCACTACTGCAATGACCCCAGGTCCACACTGTTCTAGGTGATTCATTTGCACTACTGCAATGACCCCAGGTCCACACTGTTCTAGATGATTCACCTGCACTACTGCAATGATCCCAGGTCCACACTGTTCTAGGTGATTCACCTGCACTACTGCAATGATCCCAGGTCCACACTGTTCTAGGTGATACATCTGCACTACTAAAATGACCCCAGGTGCACACAGTTCTAGGTAACTCACCTGCACTACTGCAATGAACCCAGGTCCATAGTATCCCAGGTGACTCACCTGCACTACTGCAATGACCCCAGGTCCACACAGTTCTAGGTGATTCACCTACACTACTGCAATGACCCCAGGTGCACACAGTTCTAGGTGACCTGGACTACTGCAATGACCCCAGGTCCACACAGTTCTAGGTGATTCACCTGCACTACTGCAATGACCCTGGTCTATATTATCTTAGGTGACTCACCTGCACTACTGCAATGACCCCAGGTCCATACTATCCTAGGTGACTCACCTGCACTACTGCAATGACCCCAGGTCCACACAATTCTAGGTGATTCACCTGCACTACTGCAATGGCCCCTGGTCCATACTATCCTAGGTGACTCACCTGCACTACTGCAATGACCCCAGGTCCATACTATCCTAGGTGACTCACCTGCACTACTGCAATGACCCCAGGTCCATACTATCCTAGGTGACTCACCTGCACTACTGCAATTGCCCCCAGGTCCACACAGTTCTAGGTGCCTCACCTGCACTACTGCAATGAACCCCAGGTCCACACTGTTCTAGGTAATTCACCTGCACTACTGCAATGACCCCAGGTTCATACTAGCCTAGGTGACTCACCTGCACTACTGCAATGACCACAGGTCCATACTGTTCTAGGTGATTCACCTGCACTACTGCAATGACCTCAGGTCCACACTGTTCTAGGTGACTCATCCGCACTACTGCAATGACCCCAGGTCCATACTATCCTAGGTGATTAACCTGCACTACTGCAATGATCCCAGGTCCACACTGTTCTAGGTAATTCACCTGCACTACTGCAATGACCACAGGTTCATACTAGCCTAGGTGACTCACCTGCACTACTGAAATGACCCCAGGTCCACACAGTTCTAGGTTACTCACCTGCACTACTGCAATGACCCCAGGTCCACACTGTTCTAGGTGATTCATTTGCACTACTGCAATGACCCCAGGTCCACACTGTTCTAGATGATTCACCTGCACTACTGCAATGATCCCAGGTCCACACTGTTCTAGGTGATTCACCTGCACTACTGCAATGACCCCAGGTGCACACAGTTCTAGGTAACTCATCCGCACTACTGCAATGACCCCAGGTCCATACTATCCTAGGTGATTCACCTGCACTACTGCAATGACCCCAGGTCCATACTATCCTAGGTGATTAACCTGCACTACTGCAATGATCCCAGGTCCACACTGTTCTAGGTAATTCACCTGCACTACTGCAATGACCACAGGTTCATACTAGCCTAGGTGACTCACCTGCACTACTGCAATGACCCCAGGTCCACACAGTTCTAGGTGACTCACCTGCACTACTGCAATGACCCCAGGTCCACACTGTTCTAGGTGATTCATTTGCACTACTGCAATGACCCCAGGTCCACACTGTTCTAGATGATTCACCTGCACTACTGCAATGATCCCAGGTCCACACTGTTCTAGGTGATTCACCTGCACTACTGCAATGACCCCAGGTGCACACAGTTCTAGGTAACTCATCCGCACTACTGCAATGACCCCAGGTCCATACTATCCTAGGTGATTCACCTGCACTACTGCAATGACCCCAGGTCCATACTATCCTAGGTGATTAACCTGCACTACTGCAATGATCCCAGGTCCACACTGTTCTAGGTAATTCACCTGCACTACTGCAATGACCACAGGTTCATACTAGCCTAGGTGACTCACCTGCACTACTGCAATGACCCCAGGTCCACACAGTTCTAGGTGACTCACCTGCACTACTGCAATGACCCCAGGTCCACACTGTTCTAGGTGATTCATTTGCACTACTGCAATGACCCCAGGTCCACACTGTTCTAGATGATTCACCTGCACTACTGCAATGACCCCAGGTGCACACAGTTCTAGGTAACTCACCTGCACTACTGCAATGAACCCAGGTCCATAGTATCCCAGGTGACTCACCTGCACTACTGCAATGACCCCAGGTGCACACAGTTCTAGGTGACCTGGACTACTGCAATGACCCCAGGTCCACACAGTTCTAGGTGATTCACCTGCACTACTGCAATTACCACAGGTTCATACTAGCCTAGGTGACTCACCTGCACTACTGCAATGACCCCGGTCCATATTATCTTAGGTGACTCACCTGCACTACTGCAATGACCCCAGGTCCATACTATCCTAGGTGACTCACCTGCACTACTGCAATGACCCCAGGTCCATACTATCCTAGGTGATTCACCTGCACTACTGCAATGATCCCAGGTCCATACTATCCTAGGTGATTCACCTGCACTACTGCAATGACCACAGGTTCATACTAGCCTAGGTGACTCACCTGCACTACTGAAATGACCCCAGGTCCACACAGTTCTAGGTTACTCACCTGCACTACTGCATTGACCCCAGGTCCACACAGTTCTAGGTGCCTCACCTGCACTACTGCAATGAACCCCAGGTCCACACTGTTCTAGGTAATTCACCTGCACTACTGCAATGACCCCAGGTTCATACTAGCCTAGGTGACTCACCTGCACTACTGCAATGACCACAGGTCCATACTGTTCTAGGTGATTCACCTGCACTACTGTAATGACCTCAGGTCCACACTGTTCTAGGTGACTCATCCGCACTACTGCAATGACCCCAGGTCCATACTATCCTAGGTGATTCACCTGCACTACTGCAATGATCCCAGGTCCATACTATCCTAGGTGATTCACCTGCACTACTGCAATGACCACAGGTTCATACTAGCCTAGGTGACTCACCTGCACTACTGAAATGACCCCAGGTCCACACAGTTCTAGGTTACTCACCTGCACTACTGCAATGACCCCAGGTCCACACAGTTCTAGGTGACTCACCTGCACTACTGCAATGACCTCAGGTCCATACTATCCTAGTTGACTCACCGGCACTACTGCAATGACCCTAGGTCCACACTGTTCTAGATGATTCACCTGCACTACTGCAATGATCCCAGGTCCACACTGTTCTAGGTGATACATCTGCACTACTAAAATGACCCCAGGTGCACACAGTTCTAGGTAACTCACCTGCACTACTGCAATGAACCCAGGTCCATAGTATCCTAGGTGACTCACCTAAACTACTGCAATGACCCCAGGTCCACACAGTTCTAGGTGATTCACCTGCACTACTGCAATGACCCCAGGTCCATACTATCCTAGGTGCAATGAGGGATCATACAAACTTCATCAATACGTGAATATTCATGTTAAATGTTCTTGCACTTTCTTTTGCAGCTATCTGTCTGCCCGGCTGCAGTGAGTCTCATGGTTTCTGTGAGGTGCCCGGAGAATGCAAGTGTCGCATGGGATGGCAAGGTCGTCTCTGCGATGAGTGTGTGCGATACCCTGGCTGTCTGCACGGATCTTGCTCGCAGCCCTTCGAGTGCACCTGTCAAGAAGGCTGGGGTGGTTTGTTCTGCAACCAAGATCTGAACTACTGCACCAACCATAAACCATGCCATAATGGAGCCAGCTGCACCAATACCGGCCAGGGGAGCTACTCCTGCAACTGCCGAGCTGGATACACAGGAACCAACTGCGAGATTGAGAGCAACGAATGTGCCAGCAACCCATGCAAAAACGGAGGCAGCTGCAATGTAAGTTCACACTTCCAGTCTTTTCACACTAGTTCAGAAAACTGGGCTACGGCTACATTGGTGACCCTGCAGCTTATAGTAAGCTACAGTGCTGGGCAAAAGTATTGGCACCCCTGCAATTCTGTCAGATAATACTCAATTTCTTCCAGAAAATGATTGCAATCACAAATGCTTTGGTAATAAGATCTTCATTTATTTTGCTTGCAATGAAAAAACACAAAAGAGAATGAAAAAAAAAGTCAAATCATTGATCATTTTACACAAAACTCCAAAAATGAGCCGGACAAAAGTATTGGCCCCCTCAGCCTAATACTTGGTAGCACAACCTTTAGACAAAATAACAGCGAACAACCGCTTCCGGTAACCATTAATGAGTTTCTTACAATGCTCTGCTGGAATTTCTCCAGGTCCCTGAGATGTGAAGGGTGCCTTCTCCAAACTGCCATTTTGAGATCTCTCCACAGGTGTTCTATGGGATTCAGGTCTGGACTCATTGCTGGCCACTTTACAAGTCTCCAGTGCTTTCTCTCAAACCATTTTCTAGTGCTTTTTGAAGTGTGTTTTGGATCATTGTCCTGCTGGAAGACCCATGACCTCTGAGGGAGACCCAGCTTTCTCACACTGGGCCCTACATTATGCTGCAAAATTTGTTGGTAGTCTTCAGACTTCATAATGCCATGCACACGGTCAAGCAGTCCAGTGCCAGAGGCAGCAAAGCAACCCCAAAACATCAGGGAACCTCCGCCATGTTTGACTGTAGGGACCGTGTTCTTTTCTTTGAAGGCCTCTTTTTTTTTCCTGTAAACTCTATGTTGATGCCTTTTCCCAAAAAGCTCTACTTTTGTCTCATCTGACCAGAGAACATTCTTCCAAAAAGTTTTTGGCTTTCTCAGGTAAGTTTTGGAAAACTCCAGCCTGGCTTTTTTATGTCTCTGGGTCAGAAGTGGGGTCTTCCTGGGTATCCTACCATAGAGTCCCTTTTCATTCAGACGCCGACGGATAGTACGGGTTGACACTGTTGTACCCTCGGACTGCAGGGCAGCTAGAACTTGTTTGGATGTTAGTCGAGGTTCTTTAGCCACCATTTCGTTGAAATCTCTCGTCAATTTTTCTTTTCCGTCCACATCTAGGGAGGTTAGCCACAGTGCCATGGGCTTTAAACTTCTTGATGACACTGCGCACGGTAGACACAGGAACATTCAGGTCTTTGAAGATGGACTTGTAGCCTTGAGATTGCTCATGCTTCCTCACAATTTTGCTTCTCAAGTCCTCAGACAGTTCTTTGGTCTTCTTTCTTTTCTCCATGCTCAATGTGGTACACACAAGGACACAGGACAGAGGTTGAGTCAACTTTAATCCATTTCAACTGGCTGCAAGTGTGATTTAGTTATTGCCACCACCTGTTATGTGCCACAGGTAAGTAACAGGTGCTGTTAATTACACAAATTAGAGATGCATCACATGATTTTTCAAAGGGTGCCAATACTTTTGTCCACCCCCTTTTTTATGTTTGGTGTGGAATTATATCCAATTTGGCTTTTTGACAATTCTTTTTGTGGTTTTCCATTGACGACAAATTAAATGAAGACATTATTACCAAAGCATTTGTGATTGCAATCATTTTCTGGAAGAAATTGAGTATTATCTGACAGAATTGCAGGGGTGCCAATACTTTTGGCCAGCACTGTACATGGACATCACCAAGACTGTCAGAATGGAGTGGGGATTTCTGTATCTCCACTAGTGGTTGTTGCATCCCTGCAAGCCCATGGTGATACAAGACCGCAGCCGCTCCTCTGCCTACAGTCGGACAAATCTACAATGTGGCCCTGGCCCAAACGTTTTCTCTCCAAACAAGCACCCTAAGTTAGTCTTAATAACTAGTAGTTAATAAAAGTCCTGAGCCCCCTGTTGTGGGGGCATCTATATGGGTTGGTGGTCATACAAGAGCTCCATGCAAAGTCTATAGGACTGACCAACCTAGCCAAGCACAGCTGTCGGCTTTCTCCATCATTCCTGTAGACTTTGAATGAAGCGGCAGAGTAAAATGAAATGCCCCCAAAACAGGGACTTAGGACCACCATTCTAGTGATCCTGAGGTCCCAATGCTTGGTCTTCCACTGATCAAACACTTATCAGCTTTCCTGTAAGTAGACGATAAATGCTTGTCATGGGACAACCACATAGAAACGGGTTTCCTGGACCCCAAGTGGTTTTTAATAAGGAATCAATCAGTGGGACTCCGACACTCAGACCCCGCACCAATCAGCTGATCCGCTGTGTCCAGGGCCACAAGCTACTGCTGTGGATGGGGCCCGAAGTAGCTCTGCCCATATCGAAGTACTAGTCACAGAGCAGCAGCCCCCACCACTGTACAGAGGTGGTACTGCAGCTCTGTGACTATTACGTGAATACAAGCAGAGAGGCTTCTAGTTCCGTCCTGTGCAGTAGCTTATGACACCGTGGCCATATCAGCTGATCGGTGTAGGGTCCAGGGGGACAGACCCTCATGGATCAATACTGATACTGATATTGTGAGTATAATAAAAACACTCGGGGACCTGAAAAACCCCTTTAAGTTATAGTCTTGACCCCCATAGGGTATCTCATTCCTAACAACTATTGCTCATTTAAAGGAACACTCCAGGGAGAACTGATACACAATGGTATGCCTAAGGCAGAGTCTATGACACACATACAACACCACAGAAGGGCTCTCTGTGTCATGCTCCGCCCAAGGCCTTGCACTATATGTAACACATTATCTGTATGACCTGAGTGTTCCTTTAAGCAGTTATCCACTATTGAGCTACATTGAGTTACTTACTATTTAACTCCCTCCAGGCTGGCACAAGTTCATTGCACTAACACGCAGGGTGTAAGATCCTACCTCGCTTCAGTTCATACTATCTGTCCGGTTTTTGTTCTCACATACTCAGCTTCTTTTCTCTCCTGAGCAGGCTTGATGTAGACTTGTTCGATAAGTCCGCTGCCCTTCTATCAGGTGCGGCGATGGATAGTAAATGCTACCAAGGTCCCTGTCTCCCCTGCAGCACAAAAAATATGGCTTTTCCACAATGTATGGCCTCAGCCTGCAGCAGCTGCAGGTCAAGTGAGACCCTCATCAGATAAAGGCTACGTCCGCCTAGGCAGCTACTGCAAGGCAGTGCATTAAAAATAAAGCAACTTTGCAATAGATCTTAATTAAAAATTCCCTATAGTTTTGTCTCTACAGCTCCTGAGCAGACCCATGCATCTCCATGGTAACAGACAGCAAACAAATTCTGTGCGTGTATTCCTGAGGTTTTGCAGTCTTGTACTTTCTTCCATTTGTCCCTGCTTTGTGCTAGGATACATTCGGTAGGTTAGCCACAAGTAGGGGGCATCTAGAAAAAGTACCTGCTGGATCAGACTACACGGTTTGTTTGTAATCTGTTACCATGGAGACAGTCTGTATAGGCAGTGGCGTAACTAGGAATGCCTGCGCCCCAAGGCGAACATTTGACATGGGGCCCCCCCCGATCCCCCTCCAAACCCCCCCACACAAACCGCAATCCTGCACACACTATTATGCCCCATAGAGGCCCCTGCACACAGTATTATGCCCCAAAGAGGCCACTGCACACACTATTATGCCCCATAGAGGCCCATGCACACAGTATTATGCCCCATAGAGGCCCCTGCACACAGTATTATGCCCCATAGTGGCCCCTGCACTCAGCATTATGCCCCATAGTGGCCCTTGCACACAGTATTATGCCCCATAGTGGCCCCTATATACACTATTATGCCCCATAGTGGCCCCTACACACACTATTATGCCCCATAGTGGCCCCTACACACACTATTATGCCCCATAGTGGCCCCTACACACACTATTATGCCCCATAGTGGCCCCTACATACACTATTATGCCCCATAGTGGCCCCTACACACACTATTATGCCCCATAGTAGCCCCTACACACACTTTTAAGCCCCATAGTGGCCCCTATACACACTATTATGCCCCATAGTGGCCCCTATACACACTATTATGCGCCCATAGTGGCCCCTGCACACAATATTATGCCCCATAGTGGCCCTTGCACACACTATTATGCCGCATAGTGGCCCCAGCACACAGTTTTATGCCCCATAGTGGCCCTTGCACACACTATTATGCTCCATAGTGGCCTGTGCACACACTATTATGCCCCATAGTGGCCCCTATACACACTATTATGCCCCATAGTGGCCCTTGCAAACACTGTTATGCCCCATAGTGGCCTCTGCACACACTATTATGCCCCATTGTGGACCACCCATGAACAATTATTATACTCTGGGGTTTTCTGACCCCAGAGTAGAATGATCGGAGACCCAGGGGAGGATACAAACATTAAAAACAATGTTACCTACCTCTCTCTGGCTGCGGCGCACTCACCGCTACTTTCTTCTGTCTTCAATGTTGGACCAGACCTCACAGGCCTGTGTCGCGATGCATAATGACGCCAGCCTGGCGTCTGGGACATCACCAAACAGGCCCGAAGCCTGCCGGAGCCCAGGAGAGGTAAGTAACAGTGTTTTTTATGTTCCCTCACCTCCCCTGGGTCTGAAAAGATAGCAGTAATGATAGCAGTATTTATGGGGTTCGCGGGCCCGCGGCCTTACTTATCAATTCCCGCTCCTGCTCACGTCTGTGAGCAGAAGCAGGGATCGGTAAGTAAATAGGGCCCGTTACCTGCTGGGGTTACTCCAGCAGGTAACAGCCTATTAAAAAAAGAAAAAAAAAAAAAATACATTAAGGACCTGCTGGGCCCCCTGTCCCTGTGGCGCAGCCACTGCCGCTGCTACCCTGGTATTTACGCCACTTTGTATAGGGGCTGCACAAACAAAGCCGTAGGAAATTTTTTATCCAGATCTATTGCAAAGTTGCTTCATTTTATATACATTGATAAAATTAAAACAAATATATTTGAGAACATCGACGCAGCCTTTAAAGGGCCCTTTAAGAACAGATTGCACGACGAAGTTAGGATTCTGTAAGTTTAAATGCAAAAACAAAAAAAAGCTTGAGTAACGTATCTGGACCCGTCATAGAGAACGCTACATGACATGATACTCATTGCCATAAACACAGCATGATATATGTATATTGTAAGGTACGTATGTACTCCATACCTGCATCCTAACATAGATGTAGAGCACATACTGCCATACATTAACAAATACTACAGTCATCCCTCCATATACATACCCACTATATAAAACACATACATTACCATTGTCATTATGAATGTGGTTCTTAAAGGGGTTTTCCATAATCTGATTTATTGTAAAAAGAAAGAAAATTGCAATTTTCTAACATACTTTGTGTCCTTTATATATTTTTGAAGATCTGTGCTTGCTGTCAGTGAACAGAAACATTCATGATTATATTGGAAGGCTGAAAACCCTTACCTAACCAGGTATGCGCACACAGGTGAAGGGTATGTTACAGTGTATCCAACTCACTGTTTTAATGGACCCTCCAGCTGTGTGAGCTTTACATGTTGACAAAAAATAAATAAATAAATGAATACTCCATTCGCTCACAGCAAGCGGAGGTCTTGAAAATGTAGAGGAATTGAAGTACAAAGTATTTTAGAAACTTGCTGAACTTTTTATTTTACTACGAAGGCAGAAAACCCCTTTAACACCATTGGGGGAATATTGGGGCAAAAAAAACTAGTGCAAACAAAAATAGCGGGGTCATCTCTAAGGACTAGTTAGGTTACAGCTTTCATTTCATGATGATGATGTCAATCTGACTGCAAGTTAGGGCATGTTCACACGGCCGGATTTTCTATTTGTTTCATTCATCCTCATTTTTCATACCATGAACAAATCAAAAATGTGGCCGGGTATAACTGCTCTTAAAGGAGTCTAGAAAAACATGGCTGCTTTCTTCCAAAACAGTGCCACACCTGCTTGCAGGTTAGGTGTGATATTGCGGCTCAGCATACATCTGAGCTGGAGTATCAGACACAACCTATGGACAGAAGTAGCGCTGTTTTAGGGAGAAACGGACATGTTTTTCTATTTCTGGACAACCCCTTAAGGCTGGGGCCCCACGTTGCGGAAACGCAGCTTTTCTTGCTGCAGATTTTGTTGCGGTTTTTTTGAGCCAAAGCCAAGAATGGCTAAAAAAGAAATGGGGAATATATAGGAAGTTCTTATACTTCTCCCTTCTGCTCAATCCACTCTTGGCTTTGGCTCAAAAAACTGCAGCAAAATCTGCGATAAAAAAAAGCTGCGTTTCCGCAATGTGGGGCCTTAGTTTAAGGCCTCCTGCACATGGGCAAATGCGGTCTGGTCAATGTGGTCCATAGATTGGGTGGATTTCCTAGCCCAAGCCCAGTCAGGAGAGCAGGACTCCTTGCATCACAGTGGTCTATATTGCTAGGAGTCCCTGCATTCCCGAGGATGCAGGGACTCCCAGCCTCATGGATCACTATGATACAAGGAGTCCCTGCCTCCCCATGACTCTACTGTCATATACTATGCGGGACATTGGATCCACGAGGAGGCAAGGACTCCTAGCCTCATGGATCACTATGATACAAGGAGTCCTGCTCTCCTGACTAGCTTTTTGTTTGTAAAATTCGGGCTATATATGGTCCTGACTTTCCACACCATATTTGCTTGGGTGCACGGGGCCTTAACGCTAACCCTCAGTCTTCCATTGCACTAGGTTTGATGATTCGCCCCATGATGTACATGTTTTTGTAGCGATCTTAAGCTACATTTTTATTAATGACTCCTTTTTTCTCTGTGTCCTTGTACATTCTCTTTTCCTTCCATCACATCTTGCCCTTCCCCTTCATTTGTTTTGTTTACCATTGTCCTCATGACTTGGCTTCCACCATTTCCAACCTTTAATTTGCCAACGAAACCTTTCTCCAAATGTCTTTCTGCTCCCCTTCCCTTCATCATCCCCCTCCCTTATTCCACAATGCCCCCTACCCTTTTCCTCATTCAGGACCTGGAGAATGATTACAAATGTGTGTGCCCTCGAGGTTTCTATGGCAAGAACTGTGACATAAGTGCCATGACGTGTGCCGATGGTCCTTGCTTTAATGGCGGCACCTGCGTAGAGAAAAGCATTGTGGGCGGTTACGTCTGCCGCTGCCCCGTCAATTACCACGGATCCAACTGTGAGAAAAAAAAATTGATCGGTGCACCAACAACCCGTGCTTGAATGGTGAGTCTCACCCTGAACTACCATTGTGTTTTGTGATCATAAAGGGGTTTTCCATGACTTACACAGTGATGACCTATCCTTAGAGCAGGTCATCAACATGGGATTGGGGGTGGACAGACACCCGGAACCCCCACAGATCTGCTAGTTGGGACCACAGCGTTTGGTTGAGCACTGTGGCCTCTTCACTGAATAGCGTCGTACATTGAATAGGGTCTCGGCTTGGTGTTGCGGCTCAACCTTATTCACTTGAATCTGACTGAGCTGCAGCTGTACCATGTGACAGATAAAAGTGATGTCATCAGTACAGGGAAGAGGCGGGAGTACTCGAGTGCCACACACTTCAAACAGATGATCTGTGGGAGTCCTGGGTGTTGGATCTCTACCAATGACATATTTGTGACCTATCCTAAGTCATCAATATAGAAGTCCTGGAAATCGTTTTTAGGCTGAGGCCTCATGTTGCAGAAATGCAGCTTTTTTTGTTGCAGATTTTGTTTTGCAGTTTTTTTGAGCCAAAGCCAGGAGTGGAGGTAGAAGTATAATAACTTCCTTAACCACTTGCTAGTGGTTAAGGAAGTTCTGCAACGACATACCGGTACGTCCAAGCAGAACTCAGCAGCTGCACAAAATCGTGCAGCTGCGGAAACTGGGAGCCGACTGTAACTTCAGCCGGAGCTCCCAAAGAGAAGGCAGGGAAGGTTTGTTACCTTCCCTGCCTTCCCGATCACTGTGTATGCAGCGTTCAATGACCTCTGTATACAGCGCTATGGACGCCGCCATTTTGCAGCTCCCCTCTGACCCGATGGTCACGTGATCCGCCGGGATCAGAGTCTGCAAGAGCTGCTGGGTCGTACAAGACCCAGATCAGCTCTATAGTAATGTGCAGGAGGCTGTATACTCCTCCTGTAACTGGGGCTAAATGTACCAGCCCCAGTTACAGGGGAAATCAGCCCCCCCAACAACAAAAAAGTAATCAGATGTCCCCAAAGGTCTATTATGACCTTATGGGGAGACAATGTAAAATGTTAAAAAAAAAAAAAAAAAAAAAATTAATAGTAAAGTAAAAAAAAAAGTAAATAAAATAATACGCCAATAAAACACCGTTATTAAATGTTATAGCCCCGCCCTCAACGACACCATACAAAATAAAAATTATCGTAACGGAGAGGAAAAACTATTTTATAAAGTTTTTTAGTAGCACTTTGTGTTATTAAATTAAAAAAAAACGAAAAGTGAAAAACAGATACGTATTCCCTCTTTTGTTTATATTTTCCCAGATTTAAAAAAATTAAAACACGTGCAAAAATAAAAACAGCATAAAAATACAGCCCTATGTGTCACCGAAAAAAGACACAGAAATTAGTTGAATAAAGCTAAAAATGATAAAAATGTTACAGCCCTCTAAACCACACTTACAAAAAAAACCCCGAAAATGTGTTTGGTCTGGACCAGAAATTGGCCCGGTACTGAAGTGGTTAATATTTCCCATTCCCTTTGTAGCCATTCTTGGCTTTGGCTCAAAAAAACGCAACAAAATCTGCAACATAAAAAAGCTGCGTTTCCGCAACGTGGGGCCTTAGGCTTAAAGAGAACCTTTCACCACCTTCAACTCCTTCAATAGTCACTGCACAGCTGATACCAACATAGTTGGAATTTTTTTCTCTATGCCCCACTGTTCCTGAGCAATCTGTGCAGTTAGTTTCAGCACCATTATATTCTTTGGTGTCAGGTGGGCAGTCCCTGTCTTTCTGTTCCAGTCTAGGACCGCCCACCTGACAGTAGAAATGCTAACTGTGCGGAAACGGACAACAGTGATTGGTGAGGGCTAGAGAAAAAATTCCAACTGCACCTATTGAAAGAAGCATAGAGTTGGAGTTGGGGAAAGACCCTCTCGAAGGGGTTGTCCAGGATAACCGTTTCTTTTTTATTTGCAAAGAGGACGGGGAATGTGGAAAAAAAAAAAACAAAACCCCAAACCCTACTACCGGACTGTGGTCCGGTCCTGCAGGTCCAGGGTCTTGTTCTTGTTCCCACAGCACGTGACCTCAGGAAAGGACACGGGACGTCACGGGCATCGTATGCAAGTGACGTCCTGGTTACTCTACTTAGGCACGTGCAGTGTGGACTTCCGCCAAAACAGTACAGGTGTGTATGGGTTGTTTTTTTTTCTTTCATCTTCCCGCCCTCCTTGCAAAAAAATGGTTTTCTTGGACAACCCCTTTAACCCCTTGCCCAGCAGGATAAAATTCTCTAGAAAAGGGCACAATAGGTTAAAAAAAAAAAAAAGAAGCTCTAGCTAATTCAACAAGGCTCCAATGCTGCCATCCTGACGCTTCCGGGTCTCCCACTTTCTACTCCTTGGTCCACCATTCCAGCCAATTACTAGTCACAATGGTGACTCGCCCCTGCCACTGATTGGCTACACAGTATTCTCCCCCACACTTTATTTTTTAAACAAACCCCTTCAAGTATCCCATCCTAAACCTTTGTACCTTCTTTCTCAGGTGGCCACTGCTTGGATGTTGGCCGTAATGCAGTTTGCAAATGTCGTGTCGGCTTTTCAGGATCTCGATGTGAAGTAAATGTTGATGACTGTGCCAGCAATCCCTGTGCCAATGGCGGTACCTGCGTAGACGGGCTGAACACTTACACTTGTTCCTGTACTCTTGGCTACGGCGGTAAAGACTGTACCCAACGAGTAGATGCCTGCAGCTCCAGGCCTTGCCTTAATGGTGGCACTTGTTATACCCACTTCAGTGGCCACGTCTGCCAATGTCCCTCCGGATTCATGGGCTCCAGTTGCGAATTCATGGTGCAGGAACCAACGTCATCTTCTTACCAAGCCGATCCCCCATCCAGCCTGGCCCTGACTGCTTGCCTGGGGGTGATCACCTTGTGTTTGCTGGCGTGTGGACTGATGCTCCTCATGAGAGGTCTCAAGAAAGGCCTCATCAACCAGAAAGGAATGGTCAACAATGACTTGGAGCACAAGAACAACCTAAAAGAGAAGGAGCCGTTTCTCATCTCACCTCCTCATTTCAAGATGCCCAATCAGGACTGTCTTAGGGAAAAATCCCGGAGCAAGCAGAAACTGCTCCCGACATCAGACATGGAGGAGGAGAGAGACGGCCGCCGGTGAGTAACTCTTCTGTCACTTGTGTATGAGCACCGTGACTATAAAAGGGTTACTATAGTGATATTCGGAGTAAGTAGGTACCTGCATTTCTAATATTCCTTACATATAGTCTTCTATAACAAGTACATGTGTTTCTTATAGTGCAAAGTCAGAAGTCAGAAACTGCAATGCCTCGGGGCAGCACCAAGATGCTCTATTCCATCCTATATACCTGCTGCCAGGCTCCTCTGAGCAGTGCGTGTTCGCCACAGAGGTAACAATCCTTCCTTTTATCCTAACGCTGGCACACAAAAAATATTCGGCTAACTTTTTTACAAAACTGAACGACTTCTGACCTCTATGGCTTCTGAACTTGGCCAGGTGACCGCTGCAGACAAACATAGGCCTCAGCGGTCGCCTCTTCTCAAATGGCTTGTCACAGCAGTCACACGCCGTATGTGAAGAGGTCACCGGGTAGCCCTGTGACTGGCTGCAGTGGTCACCTGGGACAAACCGCCCAGGGGCATGTAAACAAAAAACTAGGGAAAGGTAATGGTATTTGATGTTCATAGCAGTCCTAGGCTGGAGCAGAGTCTAGGACTGCCCACCTGACAGTCAAGAGCCTAAAGAACATATTGGGTGCCATATTGGGTGCCAACACTAGCTGCTCAGAAGCAGTCACTGGCTGAGGGGCATTTCCCATAAGATGGAACCTGGATCATGTAAGTTTCAGAATGGGAGAGGCGGGGGATTGGTGAAGGGTGCATCGCTGCCTTTCTTTTTTAAGCCCCTCAGGAATTTTTGCTAAAATTTCCCTACTTTGAAGTATGATCATAGCACAATCTAAGAGACAAGTCCTCCTGCACATGGGCAAGTACAGTCCAGGAAATCCTGACTATACATTGCCTGTATTTCCTGGGATTCCTTGCATCATAGTCATCGATAATGCTAAGGGTCCCTGCCGTCTCTTGGCTCCATTGTCCGGTTCTATATGGACAGTACAGTCATGGCCAAAAGTTTTGAGAATGATACAAATATTAATTTTTACAAAGTCTACAGCTTCAGTTTTTCTAATGGCAATTTGCATATACTCCAGAATGTTATAAAGAGTGATCGCCTTAACAGCAATTACTTGCAAAGTCAATATTTGCCTAGAAAATGAACTTTATCCCCCAAAACACATTTCAACATCATTGCAGCCCTGCCTTAAAAGGACCACCTAACATCGTTTCAGTGATTGCTCCATTAACACAGGTGTGGGTGTTGATGAGGACAGGGCTGGAGATCAATCTGTCATGATTAAGTAAGAATGACACCACTGGACACTTTAAAAGGAGGCTGGTGCTTGCCATCATTGTTTCTCTTCTGTTAACCATGGTTATCTCTAAAGAAACACGTGCAGTCATCATTGCACTGCACAAAAATGGCCTAACTGGGAAGAGTATTGCAGCTAGAAAGATTGCACCTCAGTCAACAATCTATCGCATCATCAAGAACTTCAAGGAGAGAGGTTCCATTGGTGCCAAAAAGGCTCCAGGGCGCCCAAGAAAGACCAGCAAGCGGCAGGACCGTCTCTTAAAAGTGTTTCAGCTGCGGGATCGGGCTACCAGCAGTGCAGAGCTTGCTGAGGAATGGCAGCAGGCAGGTGTGAGTGCATCTGCACGCACTGCGAGGCGGAGACTCTTGGAGCAAGGCCTGGTCTCAAGGAGGGCAGCAAAGAAGCCACTTCTCTCCAGAAAAAACATCAGGGACAGACTGATATTCTGCAAAAGGTACAGGGAGTGGACTGCTGAGGACTGGGGTAAAGTCATTTTCTCTGATGAATCCCCTTTTCGATTGTTTGGAACATCTGGAAAACAGCTTATTCGGAGAAGAAGAGGTGAGCGCTACCACCAGTCTTGTCTCATGCCAACTGTAAAGCATCCTGAAACCATTCATGTGTGGGGTTGCTTCTCAGCCAAGGGAATCGGCTCTCTCACAGTCTTGCCTAAAAACACAGCCATGAATAAAGAATGGTACCAGAATGTCCTCCAAGAGCAACTTCTCCCAACCGTCCAAGAGCAGTTTGGCACTCAACAATGCCTTTTCCAGCATGATGGAGCACCTTGCCATAAAGCAAAGGTGATAACTAAATGGCTCAGGGAACAAAACATAGAGATTTTGGGTCCATGGCCTGGAAACTCCCCAGATCTTAATCCCATTGAGAACTTGTGGTCAATCATCAAGAGACGGGTGGACAAACAAAAACCAACAAATTCAGACAAAATTAAAGCATTGATTCTGCAAGAATGGACTGCTATCAGTCAGGATTTGGTCCAGAAGTTGATTGAGAGCATGCCAGGGAGAATTGCAGAGGTCCTGAAGAAGAAGGGTCAACACTGCAAATATTGACTTGCTGCATTAACTCATTCTAACTGTCAATATAAGCTTCTGTTACTCATAATATGAATGCAATTCTATTTCTGTATGTGATAAAAACATCTGACAAACACACATAAAAACCAGAGGGCAGCAGATCATGTGAAAACATAATATTTGTGTCATTCTCAAAACTTTTGGCCATGACTGTAGACCTGCAGGGATATAAGGACTCCGAGCATCATAAATCACTGTGACCAAGAAGTCCCAGTATCCAGACCACAGACAGGAAATATATATGGTCAAGATTTTATGGACCGTATTTGCCTGTGTGCTGGAGGATAAGGGTACAAGTCTGGACATCTTTTGCAAGTTTAATGCGCCCTCCTGCAAATATCTGCAGCAAGTGCTGAAACAAATAGCGGCAAGATTGTCGCAGGATACAAACTTACACTAGGTACACACCTGCGTTCAGGTTTACGTTTAGAGGGTCCACTTGGGGACCCCCTGAACAAAAACCTAATTTGCTTAAAAAAAGCGGTTTGGACCCCATAGACTATAATGGGGTCCATCGGGTTTCCGCCCGAAAAGGGCGACAAATGCAGAGTGAAAAGCTCTGCAGGCAGCACTTTTCTCTCTGCATTTTTTAAATGGGTTCGGGGATGGAAACCCCGAACGGAGACTGGTCGCAGATGTGAACTTAGCCTGATAGTCACACTTATTCTGACCTACTGCTTACACTCTTTGTTTGACACAGTTCACACCTATGTCTGCCTCTTATATTAACATGTTTTCACTTACCTTAGGTCTAACCCACTTCAGGCCCAAGACTCTGACCGCCATCCTCACACTTCCGTGGACAAAAACTACCTTTTCCGCTATTCACGTACATAGAGCGCTATTTATTGAACTCTCCGCCCCTCTGTACATACTTCTATAGATGTATATTTTTATATTTATTATCTGCGTTGCTGCTAAAAAGGACTGCAGAAAAAAAAAAAAAAAAAAAGTTATCAACCCCTTTGCCAAAGGCTTCAGAACCGACGGGTTCTACTTCCTCCCGCTCTCTGCTGGACTCTCTGGTGACCCCGCTACAGCTGTGGTTGTATTGGGAGGCAGTACATTGGAAGGGAGCTGTAAGGAGGACACGACGAGGCTACCTAGGACACCAGACCCTCGCCCGACTCTTCCGACTTCCGAAGAAACCTCATGAATGGACATTTATTTATTCAGGAGCTGATCCTGGACTTGTTTCTGATCCAAAGCGTTTATTTAACTTATAGACGGTTTATATACTCCTCATATATATGTTCCTGTTTATAGCTTTGTTATGTTTGTAAAACTCAGACCTACTAAATGTATATTTAATGCAGATGACTCCGAGTAAGTGATTTCTATTTAATGGACTAGAGCCAGTTCTACTATAACTGCACCGATTGCTCAGGAACGGTGGGGACTAGAGGAAAAATTCCAACAGTGCTGGAATCAGTGGAGCGACGCCTATTAAAGGACGTGGAGAGCAGAGACTGGGCACATTCGTAGTAGATCCTGGCTGTGAGCGCTGCCTTACACCGCTGTCTAGTGCGCATGCGCCCAATCTCTGCTCTTTCTGTATACAGGAATATCAGAGATTATACACATGCGCAGCACAAGGCAGAGCTAGGCCAGTCCACATCAGGGAAGGCTGAAGCAGGACAGCGAGGTGCAGGATATGAGAAGGTGTACATGTGACGTCACGGGAACCACTGCCAGTGATCACGAGTCCATCAGGATCAGGTGAAAGGGACTCTCACATGGCCTGAGTATTTAATTGGTTCAGTAAATAGGAAACCTTGGGGTCCTGCACATCATGGGCATAGGCGCTCCTATAGCTGGGCCCCTTCTTTATAGCATCTCCATTGGGATACATGGAACTTTGTACCAGACATGGTCTTCTCTAGTTATACCTTTTGTATATAAGTGTGTTCCAGTGTCTTGATAACTTCGTCTTTAGTCCTTAACAGGGCTGTGGAGTCGGTACGCCAAAGCCCCGACTCCAACTCCTCAATTTCCCCTGACTCTGACTTGCTTACTCCAGATAATGGTGCTAAACCTTATAGGTTCACTCAGAACTCAGTCCCATCATTATATGAGGAATAGAACAGACCTTTACAGGACATTTCATCATTTTCCCAAATTCTTATGAAAATATATTCAGCACATACTACATTGTACTACTAACTGTACCAATTTATTATATATTTTGGGAGTCGGAGTCGGTCCATTTTATACCGACTCCGACTCCACCAAAATAGGCACCGACTCCGACTCCACAGCCCTGGGACTCCTTAATGGCGTTTTCTGGGACTAAAATATTAATGGCCTGAATTTAGGCAACATCACATTCACTGCTTGCAAGGTACAGCTGAATGAATGAGGCTGAGCTGCAATACCAAGCAGAGCCCCTACACAACGTACAGCACGGGTGCAGCGCTCACCCACATGCTGCAGTCTCTTCAGATGATCTGTGGGGATCTCAGGTGTTGGACCCCCATCAATAAGATATTGATGATCTTTCCTGAGATGGGGTCATAAATAATTAACTCTTGGAAAACCCCATGAGACTTTTTACACTAATACCCACTGCTGGTTTGGCTCTAAAAAAAAAAAAAAAAATACAGCAAAATCTGCAACAAAAACACAGCTTTTCTGCAATGTGTGTCCTCAGCCTTAACGTGACATGTCTGTTTTAGTAAACAAGCATCTTGTAATATATCTCTAAGGAGACGTCTGAACTCAATTTTCTTACAGAAATTGCAGCTTGTGCAGCCATGTCTGTACGGGGCGTGATGTGGGGGATACAACAATCCAGGCTACAGCACTGAATGAAGGGGGGATATACCAACTGGGCTCTGAATGTGCAGCTCCACAAACAGGGATGGAAGTTTCCCAGGCACACACATATCCTGAAGCAGTTCAGCAGAAATCTAACAGGAAACATCTGACAGGTTTGGTTCTCCTGAAAGGTAAAACTAAGCTGTCTTGGTCTCGTAAAGGAGACCAGTTGTAAGGTTGCAGACAGTATATCATATTAGTAGGTCGCTGGGACATTCCTCTATGAGATTCTTATAAGA
This sequence comes from Leptodactylus fallax, assembly GCA_947044405.1. Classification (NCBI taxonomy): domain Eukaryota; kingdom Metazoa; phylum Chordata; class Amphibia; order Anura; family Leptodactylidae; genus Leptodactylus; species Leptodactylus fallax. The sequence continues at coordinate 893,373 of CAMRHE010000557.1, read as the reverse complement.
CACATGGATAGTGGTTGTTTTTATGAATCAGAATGCTGCCCCGGGGGTGATCAGCTGACCACCCTGGGTCATACTCATAACATACAGCCAAATATGAAGAACCACATGGCAGCCGCTTAGATGGACGGTTGTCCTTTTAATACAAGGACAGTGAAAGTCTGCCAGAACAGACGCCATCCCTACAAAGCAGCTGTCTGTCTGTTCTGACTCACAGACGGGGTACTGAGCAGGGGAGAACCCCTTTAAAGTGATTGGTGATAGGCTTAAAATATTGGTTACCTACCGTAAGCTTAGTATAGGTCATCAATATCAGGTTGGCAAAGTTCTGACTCCAAGCACCTAGGTGAAGGAGCTGCAGCCTTAAATTGTGCAGTGGCCGCACCCGATATTGCACAGCCACTTTGCAGCTCAGTTCCATTCACTTGACTAGCACTGAGCTGCAAAATGGCCACGTGAAATGATGTCACGGTCACCTAGAAGAGGCTGTGGTGTTCACCTGATTGGTGGATGTGCTGAGAGTCAAACCCCTACTTACCTGACATTGATGACCTATTTTAAGGTCATCAATAATTAAGACCTGTAAGACCCCTTTAAGAGAATTTGGATGCAACTGATATTCTGCTTGTTCCTAATACCTAAGGCAATAGAGCCAGTTCTCGCGACTGATGGGGGTCCCAGTGATCCTGTATATAGGAGATAAGAGCTGTTCATGGCATACCACCTTTAACCCTTTGCTTTCAATAAAACAGAGGTGCGCTGATGATAATAATGGTTTATTTGCAACACAAATATTGTAAACTTGTGTGAGAAAAACAGAAATCTACTGTTAAATTATAAAATGAACAAAAGAAAACTTCCCGATTTTAGCCGGGGTGATTTAAAGAAAGGAAGGAAAAATAACAGAACACTAAACAGACTCCTAGTAATGATCAATTAAGATCCGACTGAAACCGAACCCAGGAGTCTCCGTCCGCCCCCTGCCATGTTGCTTTGAATCTGTCCACACACAGCTTGCGGGGCCACATGCCATAACCATGCGTGTTCAGCAGAGAGTACAGCAGGCCCTTGACACGCTGGTACTGGTCTGAGGAAGCCTGGTGCCCGGGAAGAGAATATTCTCAGTATTTTATAGATCTCCACACATGTAAAGTAATTCTGCAATTTTTCTAATTTTGTTTATATTGATGTCTCACAGTTTTCAAGATCTCTGCTTGCTGTCAGTAAACAGACGAACCAGAAGCTGAATACTCACCCTATCATGTTCGATTGACACAATACAGGCGTTAAGTGGCCCACAGCGATCAGAACAGGGATTTGCAGTGGTGTTAAGGAGTGGCCGCCGCTCTATTCACCTCTATGGGGCTGCCAGAAATAGAAGTCAATGGAGCGGTGCTCATGCAGGTGCACCACTACTCCATTCAATTGGGGCATACGCTGATAGCAAAAAGTGATTACAGTAGCAAAACCTCCTTTGAAGAGGTTTGTCAGGACTTTTCTATTGATGACCTATCCTTAGGACAGGTCATCAATATGTGGCAGAATATATGGGACCCTCAATGATCAGCTGGTTGAAGAGGGCACAGTGTTTGGGTGAGCTGTGTCCTCTTCTGAATACTACGCGCAGTGCTGTAGATATCATAGTGGCTGTGCTTGGTACTGCGGCTCAGCCACATTCCCTTGAATGATCTGAGCGCCTTCTGTACAATATGACATCATCAGCACAGGGAGGAGACTGCTGCGCTCATGAGCACTGTGGCCCCTTCAAACAACTGTGATGAGTTTTGGCTGTGATCCCAGGAAAAATGATGGTGCCCATGCGCTGCTGGGAAAATGGTACCTCGTTCATGTGTCAGGAAGGCATCAGTAGGATTAAGAAGAAAGAAATTGTCCAGGATAAATGATTTTTTTTAATTAATTGGAGAATCAGCGGCCTCAGGAAAGGACCTGGGGACATCAAAGATCAGCGGCCTCAGCGGTCATGTGCAGCAGGGACGTCCCCCGGAAGAAAACATCGCAGAAGCAGCACCGGACCACATTGGGAGGCACCGGAAACAGGGAGTATGTTTTTTTTTTTTTTCACCTCCCCCTGCCTAATTTTAAAATAAAATTTTATCCTGGATAACTCCTTTAATGCCTGAAATCATTGCTGTGGGGTCTCTGTAGTATAACACAGTGGAGACCCAGTGGCTATGGTGGCCGCTCAGCCATAATAGTATGGCGGATGTCGGGTAACAGTAAACCCTGCTTGCAATTTCTCTATAAATCAACATTCTGAAATGCAGAAATTGCCCACTAGATGGCGTAATCACAATACAGAAAAGTGATGCGAAGCAGTGGAAACATAACAGCATATGCACAACTGCATTCACAAATATCTTCCCCCATAGTATACACAGTAGGAGAGTGCAGGAGGATAACCCGGTCACATTGGCACAGCCACAACAAGCAGGGCTGTGCATCAGAACAAACATCTCTATCACTTATATTATAACTTTGCTTCACTCTTTCGAGAATTTTACAATGCATAAAGTATATCACAAGAATGTGTCAATGAGTCAGTGTAACAAAGTGTGGAAGGACCCCATGGCCACAAGCCCACCTACCTTGGCGCGGTGATAGGACGCTTCGGTCTCTTGTTTCCCTAAGGAATGCTGGATATTTGTATAGTACACAAGCATGGCGGCTTTGCAAAGATGACTCCAGGGAGAAGCAGGTGCACTAAAAGGACTGGAAATCGAAATGTTTCATTTTTCTTTTTGGGGTGATCAGCCAGGGGTATAATGTCTAACTGAGAAAGTTAGTTTTCTGAAATGTAACTAGGGTTTCAGGGTCCGGTATCAGGACAGACTGTCTTGTTTTGTCACCAAGGTTTTGTATACAGCCCAGGAAATTTCTTGTAATGCAGCATATAACAAGATGGACCCTAAAGCCAGCCTCAAATACTGGTGTATGGGGGAAGGGGTGGTGTCAATGGCTTCTATACCATATCTGTGCTATAATTTGTGACTTTTGATGGCGAAACTATGGTGGTGGTGTAGAGCAAGACCTTCAGTGGACTAATACATTTACTATTACTAGAAACTGGCACAAATCATAGAGTAAATGTATAAGTACTTATAACTGATGTTAGGCCAAAGACAGGAAAAGATTTTCCTATATGGCTCACTGATACCCCACTGTTCCCAATCTACCACTGCCGGTCCCCAGTGGTCTCTATTTCCTGGTCCCATCATGACACATAGGAAACATCACTCACCTGCTAAAGTGCATCAACGCAGTGGCCAGTGATTGGCTGAGCAAGAATTTCCTGAGTGTCAAAAGGGACCCTGTCAGCATCGGTACACAATGGTGGGGGGGATCGGTAAGATGCGTATTTCAGCTGGTCATTGAAGGAGCATCTGAATGAAATTATTTCTAAACCAGTTCATAATGGTGGACAATTATACTCCCCTCGTTGCTACCCTGCCTGCACCCCTTCAAATACTACCTGGTCCCGAGTCAATCTCTATTTCCTGCTGCAGATATGACATCCCGACACAGGGACTTGTGACCGTGGCAGCCAATCGCTGACCACATAGGTGAACCACTACAGACAGTGTTTGGCTGCAGCAGGAAGTAGAGACTGGTGGGGGACCAGGTCAGATCGAGAACAGTGGGGAATCAGTGTGGTATGATTTTTTACTTTTTTGAACTTCATTTTGTGGTGGTGTAAAAATACTTTTCATTCACTAGACAACCCCTTTAAAAGAGATTTTCCAGTACTTAAGACAAGTCATCAATATGTGTCTCAGACCCTCACCAATCAGCTGGTTGAAGAGGCCGTGAATTTTGGGAGAGCGCCGCAGCCGGTTTTCAAGCACAGCGCCATACCTATCCTAAGGCTGAGGCCCCACGTTGTGGAAACGCAGCTTTTTTTGTTGCAGATTTTGTTGCAGTTTTTTGAGCCAAAGCCAAAATGGCTACAAAAGGAATGGGAAATATCTAGGAAGTTCTTATACTTCTCCCTTCTGCTCAATCCTCTCCTGCTTTGGCTCAAAAAAACGCAAGAATATCTGCAACAAAAAAAGTTGCTTTTCTGCAACGTGGGGCCGTAACCTTAAGGTTGTGCTAGCAGAGGCTATCGGTATACAAGTCCTGAAAAATCCTGTAAAGGATAACAAGAAACGTGTCCCATGATTACCAGTACCTCACTTACCTTTCCACTGGCTGGCCAGTGCTGGCATCTATAATCTCCACATACTTGTCCCCCTTAGTCCAGTTGATGCTATGAGTTGGGTGAACAGATGGGGGTTGTGTGTTATTGACCTCTGGTCCAGAGTACATGTATGGGGTGCACACAGAATAGGGATGAAACAACTCCAGGTTCAAAGGGGAATGTAGGCGACCAATAACAGCCTGTTTGAAAGCATCCAATTGCTGCTCTGTGGTCCCTGGATTTAGAGTAAAACACAAACGTCAAACCCCAAAGTCACCTGAAGAATGTGCATGTGTCTGTATAGACTCTACTTTACCTGTGACGATGCTGGTTATGTACAAAGGTTCCACAAACTGACTTAGCAAAGCTCCCTGGACCCCAAGTACGCTCCACTTGAGCAGCTTGTCTGTAGCAGACATACAGCACACGCGTGCAGCCAAGACGCTGGGAGGGCACTCCGTCACTGGAAGCATGGCTCCTTTAGCGTGAATCCTCAGCTGTAAACTCGGCCGTTCTTCCCAAGAACTAAGAAATTAAATATCACAGGATTTTTATCAGAAAGTCAAAAGGAAGCAGAAAAGCAAAATTAAATTTCTTACCATTAAAGGGGTTTGCTGGGATTACATATTGATGACTTATCCTGTGGTGGGGGGTTCCTCACCCAGAACTCCCACTGATCAGCTGTATGAAGAGGCTGTGACACTCACGAGGGCTGTGGTCTCTGTCCATGATATCACGTTCATTGGTTACTAGATTATTCCCATTCTAGTGAATAGGGAACCTATTAACTGATATGTATGGTGGGCATTCAGTGAAGAGTCCACAGCGCTCACCCGAATGCTGCGACCTCTTCAACCAGTTGCTTGGTGGGAGTCCAGGGTGCTAAGGATACGTCATCAATATGTTTGTCCTAGGAAACCCCTTTAAAGGCATATAAATGTGAAGGCAGGAACTGATTAAAAATAATAAACCAAGCGGCTATACCTCCATGGTCCACGGTGGTTGTAATATATTTATATGACTGCAGTGGGGGGCAGGGGGAGTTTGGGGGGGTATCGTATATGCAGATCAAGGCTGCAGCTATACAGCACTTCCCCGCTACAGCCAGATAAACATATTCCAGCACTGAAAACCAAAGGTCAGTGATGGACACAGACGATGGGTGGAAGGGTAAGTGTCAGGAGTATGGAGGACCATGGATACATCTGAGGTACGCACCAGGGGCTTTCCTGTTGCAATGAATGGATAGGGCTACATGGCCACTTTGGAGGTGAAACCAGAAAAATAAACAAAGTTGCACTATGATAAAAAAAAATAAGAATCGAACAATACTCATTTTTTGGTGTCTAGATGTCACAGTTGCATCCCCCACTTTACTGCAAAGTGACTCCAGCAACTTACATTAGTGAAGGACCGCAGTGTTTGGACATGTGTAGGAGTCACAGTCAAGGTAACTGTGTGGCCCTAGCTTTATGTATGGCCAGCTTCAATGCTAGAAATGCAGTTAGACGCAGACCAATGCAAATATAGAAGTGGGGCTGATCTTTGGATCCAAAAGGCAGAATAGGCACACCCCTTATAATGCTGCTAATATAGGACACTCACAGGCAGGTCCGTGTGGTCCTTTCGGGTAAGCAGCTCAGATAAAGATGCAGAAAAATGTTGGGTTTCAGTACCAGGCACTGGGTCTGCTGGGAAGGACACAGTATACTTTCTTCTCTGGACCCAGGGAGCGTACTGTAGTAGAGGGCAACCTCTTTGTACAGATATCTAGGAAGAAAAATTAAATAGTTAAATGAATGACAGACAACAACAAGTCTGCCCTAAACTTGCAGATCACAGTGTCTGAGGGATTAAAGGGGTTTTCTGGGACTTATTAACTGATGATCAAGTAGTTTATCAATTATTAAGCCTTAAAAAACCCCTTTAATTGGCTCTTGCACCTACTCTGTAAGATCCAGTGTCAGTGTCTACAGAAAGATGCTTTCCTGGGTGAACCGATCTGTCCCAGATCTCTTCTGCCAGGACAGACAGTGAGACTGACCTGTCAAATTCAGGATGAGCCTTATGAAGAGCTGAAGGACACCGTTCTAGAGGTGCCGTCATCTCATACAGCATAATGTAAGTGATGGTGATGAGGGTAGGGCTCTCCACGAAATGCAATGACAGACCCAACCCCTCTCTATTAAAGTCTCAATACATCCTCAGATATCAGGAGCACCGACTGACCAGGTAATGTGTATGTGAACCTCGTGGCTCTTCCCTGATGGCAGATTCAGGAAAGAAAATGAATGGGCTGTTGGGTTTCAGCATGTCCGATCCCTTGGCTCTCGAAGAGATAGGCCGCTGATAGAGGTGTCCCGCAGAGACTTACTTCCCCTTCCCATTCATATGCATGTACAAACCGAGTGTACACATATATAGGAGAGGAAGGGGCTTAGAGCCGTCAGATAATCGACACAAGGTCCGCTAGCCTTACGCTCAGTAACTAGTAGGCTACTTACTAGAAAGTAGGAAGTGATCAAAGAAACAGCAAAACAATCCTAGCGCCATATGCCAGGATCTAGAACCACAGAAATAGAAGACATAAATGATCATACACAACACCTCACCTCAGCAGCGCTCTCCTCGCCACAACCAACGCATGGCAATCATGAACTAGAAGCCCCTGATACTCCTGAAATCCCTGATACCAGGCAGCGCCAGTTCCCAGTGCCACCACCTCGTAGATGTCGCCAGCTTCCTCTTTACCCAAGACATCTGTAGATCATAAGATATTTATCAGATACTTGAAGGAGTTTTCCAGGACCTGTATATTGATGGCTTATCCTTAGGACCGCGGCATCTCACCTCTGCCAATCAGCTGTGTGAATAGGCCAAGCACTGTGGGCGCATTCATCGGTAACATGGTACAGCAGCAGGTCAGTTCCATCCAAGTGAATGGGGCTGAGCTGCAATGCCCAACACAACCCCTATGATATGTACAGCGCTCTGTATGGAGGGGCCACAGGGTTCACCTGAATGCTACAGTCTCTTCAACCAGCTGATCTGCGGGGGTCCCAGGTGTCAGTCCACAAACAATCACATATTCATAACCTAAGGGATAGGTGATCAATATATAATTTGCAGTAAATCCTTTCCTTATCAGAGCGTGAATGGGCATAGGTAGAAAGCAAAGGACGATGGGCACTCACCTCTCTGTAGGATGAATGCCGCCAGGTTAGTCCTGTGCTTATAATATTCTGTTTCACCCATCAAATGATGAAAGAAATTATTGACCACCACAGCGCATCTCATCTCATGTACGATAATGTTCTCTGCGGGAGATAAAACAGACTCATCAGCCTCCTAAGTAACAAAGGTAGTGGCCACTAAACGGTTTAACAAGAACCAGTCACCAGATTTGGGACCCTTAAACCTGCAGCATGTCTTTATGCTGCCCGAGTTCAGGGCCCCAAATCTGGCGACCCAAATCCCACCAGGCCCCTGTCCAGCTGAAGCCGGTGAATGTAACCCTCACTTCCCTGCGTCTGTGTAATGAAGCAAGGTGTCCGCTCACCGGCCTCTTCTGCATGTTGCGTGGGTCATGAGGTGCTGGGAAAAAGTCATGACTTAAAGTTATGCAAACAGAATGGTGGATGGGACTGGGGTCACTAGGTTTGGGGCAATGAACCCCAGAAGAATAAAGACATACTGTTGGTTTATAATCCCCAAGTCGGGTGACAGATTTCTTGATGACTTCCATCAGGTGCACCGTTCATGTGACGGTTTCAGCCAAGCCCTGACCTCAGTCTGTCCTCTCAGACCACCACTGATATCATGAGCATATGACTGCTGACATCTAGTGGCCAATATGAGATCAGACGCCTCCAAATTACATTTTCCCTTTAACCACTACTGTACTGACAAATTCTAGCAGGGTTTGCAAAGAAGGCTGAAGCTACACAGTAACTGACAAAGACTGTCATGTCGCCCTGCATCACTGTATGTATTGTAAGTGATGGGGGTCACCTTGCACTGCTGATGCAAAAGCTTAGCAATTTATTTTGCAGTTGAGTGTGCCAATGCAGCCCAATCACTTTTGTTACTTATAATGCAGGGTGACAGGGCCAACTTTGGTGTCATGGCCAAAATCGCTGCGTAGCCCCAATCTAAATGTTCTTGCAGAGTCTGCAGCAGCAGGAGGGGGTAACGGGTGTCAGAGAACGCTGGATACCCCACAAAGACGGCAGAAGTGGTTTTCTAATGTTCCTGCCTTCCTGAATGCGGTATACACAGTGTTCAATGAGGAGACTTTGATGCTTCCTCCTGCCCCGGCGACCAAGTGATTGTTAGGTATCTGCAGGAGCGGCAAAGTCTATCCAGATCAGCTATGCAGTGTAGTCAGGACACTATATTTCTCCTGTAAATGGGGCAAGTAAGAATGCCCCACCCCCAAAATGCCTTGTATGACCATATGGGGGACATAATGAGGGATATTATCTGCAGTTTTACACCATAACATGTGAACACAGCCCTAGACCAAACCCAAAATCAAAACAAACCTCAGACCAAACCCCCAGATAAACAGATATACAGACCCCCAATCCTAAAATACAGAATAAGAGCAGAAACTGAGAATTACACCAAGTATACAGGAAAATAAAAGTGATAATGTCACTGTCTATATATCTCTATCTATAAACAAAATAAGAGCAGAAACTGAGAATTACATCCAGCATATAGGACAAGAGAAGTGGTACTGTGCACTGTCCATATATACAGAATAAGAGCCGATACTGAGAATTACACCCAGTATACAGGACAAGAGAAGTGGTACTGTGCACTGTCCATATATACAGGATAAGGGCAGATACTGAGAATTACACCAGTATACAGGACAAGAGAAGTGGTACTGTGCACTGTCCTTATATACAGAATAAGAGCAGATACTGAGAATTACACCAGTATACAGGACAAGAGAAGTGGTACTGTGCACTGTCCATATATACAGAATAAGAGCAGATACTGAGAATTACACCCAGTATACAGGACAAGAGAAGTGGTACTGTGCACTGTCTATATACAGAATAAGAGCCGATACTGAGAATTACACCCAGTATACAGGACAAGAGAAGTGGTACTGTGCACTGTCCGTATATACAGGATAAGGGCAGATACTGAGAATTACACCAGTATACAGGGCAAGAGAAGTGGTACTGTGCACTGTCCGTATATACAGGATAAGGGTAGATACTGAGAATTACACCAGTATACAGGGCAAGAGAAGTGGTACTGTGCACTGTCCATATATACAGAATAAGAGCCGATACTGAGAATTACACCCAGTATACAGGGCAAGAGAAGTGGTACTGTGCACTGTCCATATATACAGAATAAGAGCAGATACTGAGAATTACACCAGTATACAGGACAAGAGAAGTGGTACTGTGCACTGTCCATATATACAGAATAAGAGCCGATACTGAGAATTACACCCAGTATACAGGACAAGAGAAGTGGTACTGTGCACTGTCCATATATACAGGATAAGGGCAGATACTGAGAATTACACCAGTATACAGGACAAGAGAAGTGGTACTGTGCACTGTCCATATATACAGGATAAGGGCAGATACTGAGAATTACACCAGTATACAGGACAAGAGAAGTGGTACTGTGCACTGTCCGTATATACAGGATAAGGGCAGATACTGAGAATTACACCAGTATACAGGGCAAGAGAAGTGGTACTGTGCAGTGTCTATATATACAGAATAAGGACAGATACTGAGAATTACACCAGTATACAGGACAGGAGAAGTGGTACTGTGCACTGTCCATATATACAGAATAAGAGCAGATACTGAGAATTACACCAGTATACAGGATAAGAGAAGTGGTACTGTGCACTGTCCATATATACAGGATAAGGGCAGATACTGAGAATTACACCAGTATACAGGGCAAGAGAAGTGGTACTGTGCAGTGTCTATATATACAGAATAAGAGCAGATACTGAGAATTACATCCAGTATACAGGATAAGAGAAGTGGTACTGTGCACTGTCCTATATACAGAATAAGAGCAGATACTGAGAATTACACCCAGGATACAGGACAAGAGAAGTGGTACTGTGCACTGTCCATATATACAGGATAAGGGCAGATACTGAGAATTACACCAGTATACAGGACAAGAGAAGTGGTACTGTGCACTGTCCTTATATACAGAATAAGAGCAGATACTGAGAATTACACCAGTATACAGGACAAGAGAAGTGGTACTGTGCACTGTCCTTATATACAGAATAAGAGCCGATACTGAGAATTACACCCAGTATACAGGACAAGAGAAGTGGTACTGTGCACTGTCCGTATATACAGGATAAGGGCAGATACTGAGAATTACACCAGTATACAGGGCAAGAGAAGTGGTACTGTGCACTGTCCGTATATACAGGATAAGGGCAGATACTGAGAATTACACCAGTATACAGGGCAAGAGAAGTGGTACTGTGCACTGTCCATATATACAGAATAAGAGCCGATACTGAGAATTACACCCAGTATACAGGGCAAGAGAAGTGGTACTGTGCACTGTCCATATATACAGAATAAGAGCAGATACTGAGAATTACACCAGTATACAGGACAAGAGAAGTGGTACTGTGCACTGTCCATATATACAGAATAAGAGCCGATACTGAGAATTACACCCAGTATACAGGACAAGAGAAGTGGTACTGTGCACTGTCCATATATACAGGATAAGGGCAGATACTGAGAATTACACCCAGTATACAGGACAAGAGAAGTGGTACTGTGCACTGTCCTTATATACAGAATAAGAGCAGATACTGAGAATTACACCAGTATACAGGACAAGAGAAGTGGTACTGTGCACTGTCCTTATATACAGAATAAGAGCCGATACTGAGAATTACACCCAGTATACAGGACAAGAGAAGTGGTACTGTGCACTGTCCATATATACAGAATAAGAGCCGATACTGAGAATTACACCCAGTATACAGGACAAGAGAAGTGGTACTGTGCACTGTCCATATATACAGGATAAGGGCAGATACTGAGAATTACACCAGTATACAGGACAAGAGAAGTGGTACTGTGCACTGTCCGTATATACAGGATAAGGGCAGATACTGAGAATTACACCAGTATACAGGGCAAGAGAAGTGGTACTGTGCAGTGTCTATATATACAGAATAAGGACAGATACTGAGAATTACACCAGTATACAGGACAGGAGAAGTGGTACTGTGCACTGTCCATATATACAGAATAAGAGCAGATACTGAGAATTACACCAGTATACAGGATAAGAGAAGTGGTACTGTGCACTGTCCATATATACAGGATAAGGGCAGATACTGAGAATTACACCAGTATACAGGGCAAGAGAAGTGGTACTGTGCAGTGTCTATATATACAGAATAAGAGCAGATACTGAGAATTACATCCAGTATACAGGATAAGAGAAGTGGTACTGTGCACTGTCCTATATACAGAATAAGAGCAGATACTGAGAATTACACCCAGGATACAGGACAAGAGAAGTGGTACTGTGCACTGTCCATATATACAGAATAAGAGCAGATACTGAGAATTACACCAGTATACAGGACAAGAGAAGTGGTACTGTGCACTGTCCGTATATACAGGATAAGGGCAGATACTGAGAATTACACCAGTATACAGGGCAAGAGAAGTGGTACTGTGCACTGTCCATATATACAGAATAAGAGCAGATACTGAGAATTACACCAGTATACAGGACAAGAGAAGTGGTACTGTGCACTGTCCGTATATACAGGATAAGGGCAGATACTGAGAATTACACCAGTATACAGGACAAGAGAAGTGGTACTGTGGACTGTCCTTATATACAGAATAAGAGCAGATACTGAGAATTACATCCAGTATACAGGATAAGAGAAGTGGTACTGTGCATTCTCCGTATATACAGAATAAGAGCAGATACTGAGAATTACATCCAGTATACAGGATAAGAGAAGTGGTACTGTGCAGTGTCCATATATACAGGATAAGAGCAGATACTGAGAATTACACCCAGTATACAGGACAAGAGAAGTGGTACTGTGCACTGTCCTTATATACAGAATAAGAGCAGATACTGAGAATTACATCCAGTATACAGGATAAGAGAAGTGGTACTGTGCATTCTCCGTATATACAGAATAAGAGCAGATACTGAGAATTACACCAGTATACAGGACAAGAGAAGTGGTACTGTGCAGTGTCCATATATACAGAATAAGAGCAGATACTGAGAATTACATCCAGTATACAGGATAAAGAGTGGTACTGTGCATTCTCCGTATATACAGAATAAGAGCAGATACTGAGTTACACCCAGTATACAGGACAAGAGAGTGGTACTGTGCAGTGTCCATATATACAGAATAAGAGCAGATACTGAGAATTACATCCAGTATACAGGATAAGAGAAGTGGTACTGTGCATTCTCCGTATATACAGAATAAGAGCAGATACTGAGAATTACACCAGTATACAGGACAAGAGAAGTGGTACTGTGCACTGTCCATATATACAGAATAAGAGCAGATACTGAGAATTACACCCAGTATACAGGACAAGAGAAGTGGTACTGTGCACTGTCCATATATACAGAATAAGAGCAGATACTGAGAATTACACCAGTATACAGGACAAGAGAAGTGGTACTGTGCACTGTCCATATATACAGAATAAGAGCAGATACTGAGAATTACATCCAGTATACAGGATAAGAGAAGTGGTACTGTGCATTCTCCGTATATACAGAATAAGAGCAGATACTGAGAATTACACCAGTATACAGGACAAGAGAAGTGGTACTGTGCACTGTCCATATATACAGAATAAGAGCAGATACTGAGAATTACATCCAGTATACAGGATAAGAGAAGTGGTACTGTGCATTCTCCGTATATACAGAATAAGAGCAGATACTGAGAATTACATCCAGTATACAGGACAAGAGAAGTGGTACTGTGCAGTGTCCGTATATACAGGATAAGAGCCGATACTGAGAATTACACCAGTATACAGGACAAGAGAAGTGGTACTGTGCAGTGTCTATATATACAGAATAAGAGCAGATACTGAGAATTACACCAGTATACAGGATAAGAGAAGTGGTACTGTGCAGTGTCCATATATACAGAATAAGAGCAGATACTGAGAATTACACCAGTATACAGGACAAGAGAAGTGGTACTGTGCACTGTCCATATATACAGAATAAGAGCAGATACTGAGAATTACACCCAGTATACAGGACAAGAGAAGTGGTACTGTGCACTGTCCATATATACAGAATAAGAGCAGATACTGAGAATTACACCAGTATACAGGACAAGAGAAGTGGTACTGTGCAGTGTCTATATATACAGAATAAGAGCAGATACTGAGAATTACACCAGTATACAGGACAAGAGAAGTGGTACTGTGCAGTGTCCATATATACAGAATAAGAGCAGATACTGAGAATTACACCAGTATACAGGACAAGAGAAGTGGTACTGTGCAGTGTCTATATATACAGAATAAGAGCAGATACTGAGAATTACACCCAGTATACAGGACAAGAGAAGTGGTACTGTGCAGTGTCTATATATACAGAATAAGGGCAGATACTGAGAATTACATCAGTATACAGGACAAGAGAAGTGGTACTGTGCATTGTCCATATACACACACACACACATTAATAAGGGCTGAGAATTATACCAGGTATACAAAACTCCTTAAATACCATTCTAAGGGTAAATGTATATTATAAAAACCCTGGACATCATAGACACCACGTGACATCACATGACACCATAGACACCATGTGACATCACAGGACACATGACATCATAGACACCATGTGACATTCCAGGACACATGACATCATAGACACCACGTGACATCATAGACACCTTGTGACATCCCAGGACACATGACACCATAGACACCACATGACATCAGTGCTGAGGCCTTGTTCACACATTGCTTGGAGAAGTCTACATTAGATTTCTGGTGTTTGACTTGGTGGCTAGTGGAAATTCTGCAATGTGTATGTACATGGCATGTAGCCCTGGCTTAAAGGTCTCTATACACATTAAATATATAACCCTCTAATCTTGGCCAAATGGTTGTTCGTAGCACAATGAACGTTACTTTACAAATTGCTTAATCTGTAAATTGGTGCCAGTCTCCAGTATTAAAAATACAGGTATGATTGGTTAAAGGGGTTGTCCGGGATAAAATGAAAATTTAGCCCTAAACACCCTCCCCCCACCTAACTTCTAATTTACTTACTTTAAAAAAAAAATGTATAATTACCCAGATCGCCGGGGCAGTCATGTGACCGCCCCAGGTACATTTTCTGATTTCTGACGTTCCATTTCCCCCTTTCCGGACGGGGAAATGTGAACAGGAGAAGGACCGAGCCTCCCACACATGCGCAATAGAGCCGGAGTTCCGGCTCTTCCTGCTGCGCGTTCATAGAATGTTTGCAGAGTTTTTACTCTGCGGACTTTCTGCTTCAATTACACCTATAGGGAAACCGCCTGTGCTTCTGTAGGTATAATTGACATGCTGCGATTTCCAAGACGGTTAATGATAGTAGCATAACAGACACAGATGGAGTCTGTGACAGTTCACATTGACTATGACAAACGCTTTCTTCTGCTATTTTTGTTTACTTTTGTAAAGGAAGAAAATGTCCTGCATGCTGCACTTTTTCTTCTGTCAGAAAAGTAAAAAACATGATAGAAGAAAAATGATAGAAGAAATCTTCCATAGTGCTTTACACTGGACTGAACGCAGACGGAGTCTTGACGAGTGGGCGCCGCTTGCATCTGTCGATTAATGTAAACGGACATTAAATGACGGCAGTGTGAACCTACTCTGAGTTTGTCATTTATTCTTGTATATGAACTCCGGGGCAGACACTGAGAGCAAAGGGGCCCTGCGCAAGGATTGTTTATGGCCCTACTGGAACCTTGTACACTGGTTAGGGCCCTGCTGCAACGTATTACCTGTGTGGCTGGGCCCCTCATGTCTGCCCCTGGTTTGTCTGCTAGAACACCCTTGATCACAAGGGGGTGTTTTGCTCCCCAGTCAAAATGAAGTGGTGGCTAGAAAGATGAGCCCCTGTTCCGTTTATTGCAAAGGGACCAGCACTGGGCCTCTCATTTAGGATAGGTCATCAGTTGAACCCTGGACCGCCTGCAGATCATCTGTTTGAACTGACAGCAGCGATCCCTAAGCACTGTTCCATTTTACAGGTCATATGATGTCAAATTTATCAGTGACATGTTCTGTTCACAGCTCAGTCTTATTCAAGTGAAGGGGCTGAGCTGCGATACCAAAAAGGTGCTGTTCTTAGCTTTGTGAAGAGTCCGCAGCGCTTGTCCAAATAGTGCAGACTCTTCAAACTTCACGCTGATCATAATAGGTGCCAGGCGTATCAATTGATGACCTATCCTTTAATAAGCTCTAGTGTATATATAATAGCAGCATTTGCCTATATACTCTTATTCTCAGTTCTACTGACATATATCAGGTGTCCTATAACTGGAGGTTAGAACAGCTAGGAAGCCTGGCTCCTCACCCCCGTCTTCTCCATGTTGCTTGACGTTTACAGCTGTGTAATACTTCTGCAAGACGGAAGGCGTCTCCATCATGACGATCCTACTGGCTCTATACAAAGAAAGAATAGGGAAATCATTGGAATCGCACAATTCCCAAACTGGACTATTACATGGTGGGATACTGGAAGAAGCAGACAAAGCAGGACAAAAACAACTGACTATAATAGAAGGTGCTAAAGGGTGACAGGTAGAGCGAAGGTGGGCACGCTGCTAATCTGGACTGTCCTGCTTATAAATTATAATCTGAATATTACAAAGTTTTGCTTTTTAACACTGTGGAGAATTTGGCCCATTTTAGGGATCAAAAAGCCTCTTTACCATCACAAAGATATTAATGAATTATACTTAAGACAGGTCATCAGTATCAAATAGATTGGGATCCGACGCCTGGCACACTCACCGACAAGCTGTCAGTATATAGTGTAGAGCAGGGGTACGCCACTACTTTTAGTAAAGGTCCACTGACCAGGCTCAGTGGCAGATTCCTCCATGTGAATGGGCCTTGAGTTGGCTTATACAGAGCCAAAATTATGAAATAGCGTTTAAGCCACGCCCACAAGTCTAGTAAGGGTGGGTTCACACCTGCGCTTGAGTCCGTCCACTGCCAATGCAAGTGAAAATCTCGGGGAACGGGATCGGCATCGGATGCCAACAGGTTAGCGACGCATTGGTTACAAACCCATTCATTTGAATGAGTTTTTAAAGCCGTTTTTTTTTCGTCGGACACGAAGTCCTGCGTGTCCGACTTTGTTTCCGACGAAAAAAAAAGGATTCGCAGTGCAGAGGGTGCAATCGGACACCCGCACATTGCTTTAAAAACTCATTCAAATGAATGGGTTTGTAACCAATGTGTCGCTAACCTGTTGGTATCCGATGCCGATCCCGTTCTCCGAGATTTTCACTCGGATTGGCAGCGGACGGACTCAAACGCAGGTGTGAACCCACCCTAAGTCAAAATTTTTTTTTAACTCAAATCAGAAAAGCCACATTTATGCCACAGTCTAGTCGTAACCACAGCAGCAAATCCTCTCCGCATGTTTCGTGCGGAAACCGAGCGGCAACCACACAGACCCCATTATAGTCTATGGGGTCCACAGGTTTCCTTAGTCACACCGCTTTTCTATGTGTATAGGTTTCCATTTAGGGGGTCCTCAAGCGGACTTCCCGAACAGAAACCGAACGCAGATGTGAACCGGCCCTAACGCCTAAAAGTCGCAGTCACAGCCCCCTGAGGGTCACAATGTGACTCCATTCACATACATTATGGAGGAGTCGCCCAGGTAGCCCTAGCCCAATTCCCTACATATGGGTAAATCTTTTTTTCTGTAAACTCAGACCTTTTAACTTTACCATTAAGAGTCAATTCACACATGCAGGTTTTGTTGAGGTTTGTGCTGCAGTTTTCGAATCTGAAAGAAGAGGAATTGTATCTGTCTGTCAAACCATTCCATATTTTATGATCCACTCCTGATCACGGCTTCAAAAAACTGCAACCGCTTGATCAAAGCCTGCAGGTGTGAATATACCCGAACAGGGCGCTCCGATAATGTGGACACAACTGATGCCACATAAGTTGAGCTCGGTAGCGGGTATATACTGAGACCTAGACATGGATATCATGTAATATGTCTGTATGACGCCATGGACGCACCTACACATAGATATGTCATGTAATATGTCTGTATGACCCCACCTACACATAGATATGTCATGTAATATGTCTGTATGACGCCATGGCCGCCTCCTACACATAGATATGTCATATAATATGTCTGTATGACGCCATGGCCGCCTCCTACACATAGATATGCCATGTAATATGTCTGTATGACGCCATTGCCGCCTCCTACACATAGATATGCCATGTAATATGTCTGTATGACGCCATGGCCGCCTCCTACACATAGATATGTCATGTAATATGTCTGTATGACGCCATGGCCGCCTCCTACACATAGATATGCCATGTAATATGTCTGTATGACGCCATGGCCGCCTCCTACACATAGATATGCCATGTAATATGTCTGTATGACGCCATGGCCGCCTCCTACACATAGATATGCCATGTAATATGTCTGTATGACGCCATGGCCGCCTCCTACACATAGATATGTCATGTAATATGTCTGTATGACGCCATGGCCGCCTCCTACACATAGATATGCCATGTAATATGTCTGTATGACGCCATGGCCGCCTCCTACACATAGATATGCCATGTAATATGTCTGTATGACGCCATGGCCGCCTCCTACACATAGATATGTCATGTAATATGTCTGTATGACGCCATGGCCGCCTCCTACACATAGATATGCCATGTAATATGTCTGTATGACGCCATGGCCGCCTCCTACACATAGATATGCCATGTAATATGTCTGTATGACGCCATGGCCGCCTCCTACACTAGTATGCCTCCGTAATATGTCTGTATGCGCCTGGCCGCCTCCTCACATAGATATGCCATGTAATATGTCTGTATGACGCCATGGCCGCCTCCTACACATAGATATGCCATGTAATATGTCTGTATGACGCCATGGCCGCCTCCTACACATAGATACGCCATGTAATATGTCTGTATGACCCCAGGCCCCTTCACATAGATATGTCATGTAATATGTCTGTATGACACCATAGCCGCCTCCTACACATAGATATGTCATGTAATATGTCTGTATGACGCCATGGCCGCCTCCTACACATAGATATGTCATGTAATATGTCTGTATGACGCCATGGCCGCCTCCTACACATAGATACGTCATGTAATATGTCTGTATAACCCCACCTTCACATAGATATGTCATGTAATATGTCTGTATAACACCATAGCCGCCTCCTACACATAGATATGTCAAGTAATATGTCTGTATGACGCCATGGCCGCACCTACACATAGATATGTCATGTAATATGTCTGTATGACGCCATGGCCGCCTCCTACACATAGATAGGTCATGTAATATGTCTGTATGACGCCATGGCCGCCTCCTACACATAGATAGGTCATGTAATATGTCTGTATGACGCCATGGCCGCCTCCTACACATAGATAGGTCATGTAATATGTCTGTATGACGCCATGGCCGCCTCCTACACATAGATATGTCATGTAATATGTCTGTATGACGCCATGGCCGCCTCCTACACATAGATATGTCATGTAATATGTCTGTATGACGCCATGGCCGCCTCCTACACATAGATATGTCATGTAATATGTCTGCATGACGCCATGGCCGCCTCCTACACATAGATATGTCATGTAATATGTCTGTATGACGCCATGGCCGCCTCCTACACATAGATAGGTCATGTAATATGTCTGCATGACGCCATGGCCGCCTCCTACACATAGATATGTCATGTAATATGTCTGTATGACGCCATGGCCGCCTCCTACACATAGATATGCCATGTAATATGTCTGTATGACGCCATGGCCGCCTCCTACACATAGATATGTCATGTAATATGTCTGTATGACGCCATGGCCGCCTCCTACACATAGATATGCCATGTAATATGTCTGTATGACGCCATGGCCGCCTCCTACACATAGATATGTCATGTAATATGTCTGTATGACGCCATGGCCGCCTCCTACACATAGATATGCCATGTAATATGTCTGTATGACGCCATGGCCGCCTCCTACACATAGATATGCCATGTAATATGTCTGTATGACGCCATGGTCTCCTCACCTGAGCCTCTCAGCCTCACTCCGGGTCTTCCTCAGTTCCTCGCGCAGCGCACGGCCAATCAGCTTCAACCAATCAACAGCCTTCAGCCAATCAGAATTCAGCAGGCCTGCTAGTAACCAATCAGCAGCGCCTTGTGCTTGGCTCCTGCTGCCGCTGTGGTGTACTGCAGAGCCGTTGCCGAGACTCTTGATTGGTGAAGGGGCGGAGCTTATTAGTCTCGCCTGAATAAATTATAAGTACTAGCCGTGAAGTGAGATTGCTGTCGTAAAACTACATTTACCTGATAGTTGTGTAGTGTGTACTGAACTATATATGCGATAGTTTAGGGTTTGGGTTATATTTTGCTGTTTTTATGTGGTGTCCTATAGCTGCCCGACCCAGGCAGCCCTGACAGTCTCATGGGTCACATGACTTGTTAGAATTCTCCTCACTGCTTGCTGTCAGTGAATGGATCTGTCTGTCAATTAAAACTTGTAAAACTGTCTTAAAGGGGCGTTTCCTGACTTAGTATGGAGATATTCATGTATTATCTTTAAGACATTAATATAAGATTTTGGGGGGTCTCATACCCAGCCCCACCCCCATTCTTATCAACCGATTGAAGGGGCCATGGTGCCTGTATGGCACCTATACTATGTTTAATGTGTCTTTTTCTCATCTCCTTTATTCACTCTTTTCAGATATTTGGTGGAGGACACAGGTTTAGGGATAGTCGGTGCACTTTCTGCACTCTCTCGTATCTGAATGAATCACTTTTTGATGGTTTCCTCCGCTAGCTGGGTATTTGTACATATTACATGTGGACCACTGATATAATCCAACATTTATGGGCATTATATTGCTCTGTATTGTGGATAGTGTAGGCCTGGCTGCTCTTCGGTTGGGGGGGAGTTGAGTGATTTCCCGAAAGTGAAATGTGGTAACGAGTACTATCAGGACCGCCACTAATGCACAGTGTGAATAACACAGATGTCCCGATGCCAAATCCCACACACATAAACCCACATGGCAGATGTGACCTTAGAAAGTGGAGTTGTCACCAATATATGGACCTCTGAGGCACTTCAAAGGGAGCAAAGAAAAAACCTAACAAAAAAAATCAATCAAATATGCCTGAAATGAAGCGGAAACTTTCCGTACAGATATATGACTGCTTTATTATACACTGCAATAAGAGCTAGCTATATAATAGGTGTGAGATGTCTCTACAGTAACAGTTTTACCATGAAAGAAATAGAAGATTGACGGCAGAAGATTAGCCGCTGGTCCATCTGGTCTGGCTGCAGTTTATCGCTCTTTTAAGACAGACACCAGGCAGGCCTAACATCCACTTACTGGAGGTTTCCCAACCACATCTGCTGGATTGGTTTCAGGTTTATAATCTGCCCTCCTTAATCTCCTAAAACAGGGCAGATTACCGAGAGTCGGCCCACCAATGGGCTGTACTGCATGGATTGAAGGAGGGGACAATGGGACCAATTTGTTCTTTTTTTACTTAATTACGTATTGTATCTATACAATACATAATGGCCGATGATATCCCCTCCTTACTCCACTTCAGTTCAGAGAGACATCTCACTTGGCCCTAGCTCCAGGGGCCGGAGTTAGTATGAAATGCCCTAACATTGATGCTGACGGTTTTAGGGCATACTGAGGGAGATTTATGAAAACTGGCATATTCAACGCCAGTCTTCATATCCCCTGTGCTGGCGGAGGATGTGCCTCATTTATGACAAGTAGAGGAGA
Source organism: Leptodactylus fallax (assembly GCA_947044405.1). Lineage (NCBI taxonomy): Eukaryota > Metazoa > Chordata > Amphibia > Anura > Leptodactylidae > Leptodactylus > Leptodactylus fallax. Next base: position 872,048 of record CAMRHE010000557.1, on the reverse strand, counting down.
TGGGGGAAGAAGCCCTGGAAAAGAGAGGGGTTGGCGATAGAGCCCCCCAAAAAGGTGAGCCTGTTGGGCCTTGTACGCCAGAGGACGCAACGAGTGTGCAAGTTCAGAATCTATAAGAAGTGTCGATCTGGGATAGGACAGGAGCAGCAGTCCTGAGGAGAGCAGGAGCCAAAGAGCTGAGCAGAACTGACATCCTGGAGAAGAGGAGCGTTGCCTGTTTGCACAGAGAATGTTCTTACCTGTTGTGTTGTCTGAAAAACTTCACCCCTGAGGATCACAGAAACAACGTCAGAACATGAGGAAATCCTGAACGTATCAAAAACATTCATTTTCAACTGTGTCATCAGAGGAACCTTATGGAGGGGAAACTGGAGCAGATATACATATATTCACCAGCATGGTCTGCAGATGAACAAGTTACCGTAAATTAAACTGAGACAAAAGACAAAAACAGAGGCATCGAGCAGTGCATAGTGCATTACCACTTATAAAAGAGAAAAACCTAGTTTATAATAGTGGATCCTCACCTTGTAAGGTTGTGTGAGCCACAACAAACACAGATCGCAGTATTACAATCACAGCTGAAGATCAAGATTGCAACAAGACCCGTCTAGCACCTTGTGGCAGGTGCGGAGAGCATACCAACAGGAAGGACCAACAAAGAGAGCTGCGCAGATCCAGGGTTAATTATAAAACAATTTCTTTAATTCCAAAGCAGACAGATATAAACACACGACGCGTTTCGGGGTGTTTGGTATCCCTTTATCAAGTGTGTAAAGTACTTAAATGCTGGAGATACTGAGGAGGGTCCAGGTACATGGTAAAGGGGTACAAAACACCCTGAAACGCGTCATATGTCTATATCTGTCTGCTTTGGAATGAAAGAAATTGTTTTATAATTAACCCTGGATCGGCGCAGTCCTCTTTGTTGGTCCTTTCTGTTGGTAAATTAAACTGAATCATAAACTCTTAGAGGGGAATATAAACCAGAGTGCTAGGAAGATAAAAAGTAATATTCATGAAGACTGAAAAAAAAAAAGAGAATCCATCCACAGATACAAGAAAAGTTAAGATCAGGAACACAATAGACCGAGCAGAGATTGTGGCAGAGAATAATGTCTCTGTTCTCTGCGGTTTCTCTTCTTACACAGATATTCTCCTCTGAAATACTTTCTGTTAATGGAGACTTTATAAAATGTCCTCCTTCTACTTTTTGAGATTCTTTTAGAGAACCCTCCCCTTATAGAAAGTCCATAAAAATAAGAAGATCCTGGATGTGGACTCATCACAGATCAGGAAAGCGATAAATCTTCTATACTCATGACTCTTATTTATTGGTGAGTCCATATGTATCTTACATACTGATGCAATAAACAATAAGGAAATACAATTTATCCAGGTAAGAACCTAAACTTTGACCCAGTATTCAAATCCACCTGGACGTTCCACCTTGGGAAAGAAATGCTGTGTAGATAAAAGTTTGTGCTCTGTGTAGATAAAGACTAGAGAATTTTTTCCTTATAAGAGGCTGTAAAAGAAGGAATTTGGCTCTCCATGTCTTGGTTGTTTATTCTGAGCTCAGGGCATTGAGGCTTCAAACATATCACCAGCCATGGATGATCCAGAACAAAGGAGGAAGATCAGAAATTTCACCTTTGATGAATGTAAAAGGGCCAACCAGGGTTTTGACAGAATCCTCCTGCAGCTTTTCGGGTATCTCGGCCATGGGAAGTCGTCATTTATAAACAGCATTATCTATGTGTGGTCCAATAGTCAGTACAAGAACTGTGCAAGTGCCGGGGATAATGACGGGAGCCGAACAACAGAGAGGTTGTCTTACCCACTCACCAAGAACATCATCCTGGTCGACAACAAGGGTTGCTCCAAAATGAACACATATGAAACCGGAGAGATCTTCGCCCAACTTGGTAAGTGAAAGAAATGTGATCAAACTAAACAATTGAAGGGTGAAAGGAAAGTCCTCCTAGGGGGGATGCAGGACATCCTTATTGTATATATTGTTCACCATGAATTGTATCACAGTTCAGTGACCAAACCAGTCCGAGATCTCTGGGGTTACAGTGTATCTGCACCTGTTTACAACCATGACTCAATGGACGTGTTGTATAAATGACCATCAATATAAATGGCTCCCCCACAGATGTGATAAAGCACCTCTGGATGTCCTGTAACAACACCTATACATCTATGTAGTCACTGGTGTAAATATACAGATCACAGGTTACCCCCAACACACTCGGGCTGGTTAAATCTCTTTCATCTTCTTTCTGATTTCCTTTGCTGTCTACCAGCCTGTGCATGGTATATTTATTCCCCCCGCCCGCTGGTGCACTGGGGGGAGAAGCATTTTTTGATACACAACCTTCCACTGTCAGAAAGGAGAAAATGAACCCTTTAATGGCAAAAAAAGCAGTTGGTCAGCAGCATATAGTCAAGGAAGGATTGATGCAGAAAATGGGGGACAATTACTATGTGGGGGGCACTGATAGGGTATAGGAATAATGGGAAGCTTGTGTGTACAGACATGTTGTGACATGGTGGTCTGGACCCAGATAGAGAAGGAAAGGAGAATTGCAATTGCTGCTGAAATATATAAATAGGATGCAGCTAATAGTTGTGAGCAGGGGGGCCCAGGCTGAGGTTTTGCTCCAGGGCCCGTGAGGCTTTAGTTAAACCTCTGTATGCGGTCCTAAGATTGAGCTCATGGATTGGATTGCAGTAGGCTCTTCCATAAATTGCCATGAAGATGAAGATCCTATTCCTGGAGAACCCTTTAGATATAAGGTTCCTCACATCAATATTACAAGTAACAACCTGGAATTGAATGCTTCAAAGAGGCAGATCCAGGACAATTTATAAATCGTGGGGGGGACTGAAGTCAGAACTATTGTTATATTCTATTTTCATACAAATTATTTTACCCCCAGTTTATCTCTTCAGGAAACTTGTTGCCTTTGGACAAGCCGGTTAGTTGGAGTACTGGATTTAAGCTGGCTGACAGGATTGTGGACGCAGAACCTTACGTGAAAGCCTCAGATTTCATTATCCCTATATTCATATACAGGTAAGAGATGAGCATTTCTGGCCAATGTACAATCCTCATAACATCCCCAGTGATATCAGACATTTCTACAATGGATACAGAAATAGTTATACTGTATGTTTCTCAAATATTCACCCTCAAAATAAACTCTGTTAAAGGTGTATATAACGTCTAAGAGGGAATAACATGAGAACAAGGGGACACAATCTGAAATTAGTTGGCGGGAGATCAGAAGAGAAGCAATGTCAGCAAATATTATTATCACAGAAAGAGTTCTTGAGGCTTGGAACAATCTGCCAGCAGATGTGGCTGGAAATCTCCAGTAAGTGAATGTAACCATGGCGGGGATAACACATGTCTATCCTAAGATATAATGTAATAATATAAGGGCACCATGTGGATGGAAATCTCCAGTTAGTGAGGAGGTTATAGCGTGATATATCAGACTCGAGGGCACTGCACCAGCAATAGCTCAAACATAGTCAAATAATAGGTAGTAGAAAAGCATATAGAAAGACCTACAATGCTCTCAAAAGGGAATTTCCTCCAAAAACTAGAATGTTTTATGTTCTCTATTAGGGAATCCTATCTTACACATGTTGTGTTTCTTCATACTTCTATTTCTATATATCACATTGCAGTGGTTGACTAGTAACAGTTCTGTATCCGACTCCATTGACATATTGTAGTAACTATCAAGAGGAAGCGAGAAAGTCCCCCTGTAGCTTCAACTTGTCTATACAGTACTTTATTCAATATATGCATCAAAACACGGACACAATGTCACTGTCTCTCTCTCTCTCTCTATATATATATATATATACAGTATATACCTCATCCTTCAATGTATAGTTCAGCGTTGTGGATCAAAAATATCATCAGACATAAGAGGCATGCAACAAATTTATAGCAAAAGACTGAAAGCTGGATCCTAGGTGGATATCAGATAGTGACTGGTTGTTTGCTTGACATGCTATGGTAACAATGTGAATAGTTAATAACAGTTAGGGATGAGTGAAATGATTCGTAACGAGCCAGAATCATTAAACAGATTTTCCCGAGATTTCAGGTTCGGCTACATCCTCCATTTCTCTATTGTGGATAGCTCAATAATATAGAATTGGGGTCTGACCATGTACCCTGACAACCAGCAGACCAATGAGGCTTCAATACAGTTGTGTCTGTGCAGTACTGCAGTGAAGTCTGATAAATACAGTGGGGAAAAAAAGTATTTAGTCAGCCACCAATTGTGCAAGTTCTCCCACTTAAAAAGATGAGGCCGGCCTGTAATTGTCATCATAGGTAGACCTCAACTATGAGAGACAAAATGAGAAAACAAATCCAGAAAATCACATTGTCTGATTTTTTTAAGAATTTATTTGCAAATTATGGTGGAAAATAAGTATTTGGTCACCTACAAACAAGCAAGATTTCTGGCTCTCACAGACCTGTAACTTCTTCTTTAAGAGGCTCCTCTGTCCTCCACTCATTACCTGTAGTAATGGCTCCTGTTTGACATTGTTATCACTATAAAAGACACCTGTCCACAACCTCAAACAGTCACACTCCAAACTCCACTATGGTGAAGACCAAAGAGCTGTGGAAGGACTCCAGAAACAAAATTGTAGACCTGCACCAGGCTGGGAAGACTGAATCTGCAATAGGCAAGCAGCTTGGTGTGAAGAAATCACCTGTGGGAGAAATAATTAGAAAATGGAAGACATACAAGACCACTGATAATCTCCCTCCATCAGGGGCTCCACGCAAGATCTCACCCCGTGGGGTCAATATGATCACAAGAACGGTGAGCAAAAATCTCAGAACCACAAGGGGGGGACCTAGTGACTGACCTGCAGAAAGCTGGGACTAACGTAACAAAGGCTACCGTCAGTAACACACTACGCCACCAGGGACTCAGATCCTGCAGTGCCAGACGTGTCCCCCTGCTTAAGCCAGTACATATCCGGGCCCGTCTGAAGTTTGCTAGAGAGCATTTGGATGTTCCAGAAGAGTATTGGGAGAATGTCATATGGTAAGGTGAAACCAAAGTAGAACTGTTTGGTAGAAACACAACTCGTCGTGTTTGGAGGAGAGTGAATGCTGAGTTGCATCCAAAGAACACCATATCTACTGTGAAGCATGGGGGGGAAACATCATGCTTTGGGGCTGTTTCTCTGCAAAGGGACCAGGACGACTGATCCGTGTACATGAAAGAATGAATGGGGCCGTGTATCGTGAGATTTTGAGTGCAAACCTCCTTCCATCAGCAAGGACATTGAAGATGAAACGTGGCTGGGTCTTTCAGCATGACAATGATCCCAAGCACACCGCCAGGGCAACGAAGGAGCGGCTTCGTAAGAAGCATTTCAAGGTCCTGGAGTGGCCTAGCCAGTCTCCAGATCTCAGCCCCATAGAAAACCTTTGGAGGGAGTTGAAAGTCCGTGTTGCCCAGCGACAGCCCCAAAACATCCCTGCTCTAGAGGAGATCTGCATGGAGGAATGGGCCAACATACCAGCAACAGTGTGTGCCAACCTTGTGAAGACTTACAGAAAACGTTTGACCTCTGTCATTGCTAACAAAGGATATAGAACAAAGTATTGAGATGAACTTTTGTTATTGACCAAATACTTATTTTCCACCATAATTTGCAAATAAATTTTTTAAAAATCAAACAATGTGATTTTCTGGATTTGTTTTCTCATTTTGTCTCTCATAGTTGAGGTCTACCTATGATGACAATTACAGGCCGGCCTCATCTTTTTAAGTGGGAGAACTTGTACAATTGGTGGCTGACTAAATACTTTTTTTTCCCCACTGTATGAATTGAGCTGATCAGTTTTCATGGATTTGAGCATTGTACGGTCCCTACTAGATCCCGGGGTCACATCCCTACTAGTCACCGCCAGTCGCCGCCCTCCTGAACGGACAGCTCCCAGGCTTGTCATTGCATTACATCTATTGCACGCTGCCAGAGGCAGCATCTAATAGAAGTGAAGGCATTTTGCTATTCACTGCATTCACAGTGAATAGTATGAGCGATCAGACCCCCTAGGTTTGAAGATCATAAAAGTAAAAGAAGAAAAAAAAAAGTTTTTAAAAGTATAAAAAAACATAAAAGTTCAAATCACCCCCCCTTTCCCTAGATCAGATATAAAAGTAAATAAACAAAAGTAAACATAAACACATTAGGTATCCCCGCGCTCTAAAATGCCCGATCTATTAAAATATTTATCCCATACGGTGAACGGCGTAGCGGCGAAAAAAATCAAAATAGCCAAATAACGTTTTTTTCAACAATTTGCCTCCTATAAAAAAATTGAATAAAAGTGATCAAACCATCAGATCTTTCGCCAAATGATATAAGTAAAAACATCATCTAGTCCCACATAAAAAGACGCCTTACCCAGCTCCATGCTCGTAAATATGAAAAAGTTACAGGTGTCACAATATGGTGATACAATTTTTTTTTTCAATTTTGCAAAGTTTTTCATTTCTTAGAAGGTATCAAAACATTATTTATTTATTATTATTTATTATGCTTACTTATATAGCGCCATCGTATTCCGCAGATCTTTACAGATATTGACAGTCACTGTCCCATATAGGGCTCACAATCTACATTCCCTATCAGTATGTCTCTATAAATACTCTATAAATTTGGTATGGCCGTGATCATACTGACCCGCAGAATACAGGTAACACGTCATTTTTACCACACAGTGAATGCCGCAAATACAGTTTTTCTCCAATTGCACCTCATTCTGAATTTTTTTTCCAGCTTCCCAGTACATTGCACAGCATATTGAATGGGGTCATTACAAAGTACAATTTGTTTCGCAAATAATAAGCCATCATGTGAGTCTGTGAACTGAAAAATGTAAAAGTTATGGCTCTTGGAATGTGGGGAGGGAAAAACGAAAATGCAAAAACAAAAAATGGCTGTGTCCTTAAGGGGTTAATGTACACAGCAAGTTACAGGGGAAAGAACATAAGAGCAGGGAGGGTTCGTACATGGAAAGGTTGTGAGATGCTTCCATATGATAATTAGAGATGGGTGAACCTTGCGAGATTTGCTTTGCAGATATTTGTGAGGTTTTGCTGCCAGTTTTGAGCTATTACTATACTCAGGGATCTTTACAGACCCCAGAATTTAATAATCGGAGGCCCAGGGACAAAATTTTGTACACACCTGGCTTATTACGATCCAGTTCTCTCATGTCTAATAGTAGTTATCAGGCTCCTCTACGGGAATTTTTGCCCTTTCATCCAGAAGAACATTTGTGATGTTAGACCCTGAGGTTGGACATTGAGATGGTGCAGCTCACCATCTACACTCTAGTTCACCCCTTAGGTATTGGATGGGCTTGAGGTCAGGGCTCTGTGCGGACAGTCAAGTTCTCCCACATCAAACTCCCCCAACCATGTCTTTATAGACTTTCGTGAAAAACAACCCTATAGCATTACCCCTCCACCATACGTTAAAGCGGGCATAATGCTGTCAGGCAAGTAACGTTCTCCTGACATTTACCAAACCCAGACCAGTGCACCAGAAAAGTGTGATTGGTCGCTCCACAGAAAGTGTTTGCAGTGTGTGGGGGTTTCGCTCAGTAGTAGAGGAGGTGTTTGGTAAACAGAAAAACAGTCCAAGGCTTTTTAACAAAAACAGGATTCTAGTTATTTTGGCGCAAGGCAAAACAGTGGACAAACTTAAGCAGCTTCTTTCAGCAGGTCGTCCATAACAAACATAAGGCAAACAAAAAAGGTCCTTACTTCAGGCAAAAAGACCAAAATAAATCAGTTGGTTCACCAGCTTGGTTGGGACACTGTAGCAGACTCTGTCCAGTGCTTGGTCAGCCTGGGGAACATACAGAGCAAAGGGTCTCCTTCTAGTCTCTCACTCCCAAAGAGACATGTCATCTATAATTTTACCATTTGCCTGCTTACAAGTGCTACAGAGTGCAGTGGTGACATTGTGCTTTACACCCCTCCATCTGACACTTGACAATGCACTTTACACCTCTCCATCTGACACTTGGCATTGTGCTCAGTCATGTAAGCCTGGCATGCAGCTGTGCCCCTCCAGTGGTTGTGATGTGATGATTGTCAAAAGGGACACAACATGTATGAGAAGATAACTCAACCACAATAAGGACATCATGGCTGGTTATCAGGAGGACACTACATGTATGAGAAGATAACCCGACCACAATAAGGACATCATGGCTGGTTATCAGGAGGGACACTACATGTATGAGAAGATAACCCGACCACAATAAGGACATCATGGCTGGTTATCAGGAGGGAACACTACATGTATGAGAAGATAACCCGACCACAATAAGGACATCATGGCTGGTTATCAGGAGGGCACTACATGTATGAGAAGATAACCCGACCACAATAAGGACATCATGACTGGTTATCAGGAGGACACTACATGTATGAGAAGATAACCTGACCACAATAAGGACATCATGGCTGGTTATCAGGAGGGACACTACATGTATGAGAAGATAACCCGACCACAATAAGGACATCATGGCTGGTTATCAGGAGGGAACACTACATGTATGAGAAGATAACCCGACCACAATAAGGACATCATGGCTGGTTATCAGGAGGGGACACTACATGTATGAGAAGATAACCCGACCACAATAAGGACATCATAGCTGGTTATCAGGAGGGACACTACATGTATGAGAAGATAACCTGACCACAATAAGGACATCATGGCTGGTTATCAGGAGGGAACACTACATGTATGAGAAGATAACCTGACCACAGTAAGGACATCATGGCTGGTTATCAGGAGGGGACACTACATGTATGAGAAGATAACCTGACCACAATAAGGACATCATGGCTGGTTATCAGGAGGGAACACTACATGTATGAGAAGATAACCCGACCACAATAAGGACATCATGGCTGGTTATCAGGAGGGGACACTACATGTATGAAAAGATAACCTGACCACAATAAGGACATCATGGCTGGTTATCAGGAGAGGACACTACATGTATGAGAAGATAACCTGACCACAATAAGGACATCATGGCTGGTTATCAGGAGGACACTACATGTATGAGAAGATAACCCGACCACAATACGGACATCATTTCTGGTTATCAGGAGGGACACTACATGTATGAGAAGATAACCCGGCCACAATAAGGACACCATGGCTGGTCATTAGGAGGGACACTACATGTATGAGAAGATAACCCGGCCACAATAAGGACATAATGGCTGGGTTTCTGACAAGTCCTAGACCATAGAAAGTTCCTGCATTCATGATTGTATCCTTTGTAAATTGATAAAAAAAAACTTCCAGCACTTAGATTATTAGAGAAAATCTATAAAACTGCAAATTTTATAATTATTTACAGTACAGACCAAAAGTTTGGACACACCTTCTCATTCCAAGAGTTTTCTGTATTTTCATGACTATAAAAATTGTAGATTCACACTGAAGGCATCAAAACTATGAATTAACACATGTGGAATTATATACTTAACAAAAAAGTGTGAAACAACTGAAAATATGTCTTATATTCTAGGTTCTTCAAAGTAGCCACCTTTTGCTTTGATTACTGCTTTGCACACTCTTGGCATTCTCTTGATGAGCTTCAAGAGGTAGTCACCTGAAATGGTCTTCCAACAGTCTTGAAGGAGTTCCCAGAGATGCTTAGCACTTGTTGGCCATTTTGCCTTCACTCTGCGGTCCAGCTCACCCCAAACCATCTCGATTGGGTTCAGGTCTGGTGACTGTGGAGGCCAGGTCATCTGGCGTAGCACCCCATCACTCTCCTTCTTGGTCAAATAACCCTTACACAGTCTGGAGGTGTGTTTGGGGTCATTGTCCTGTTGAAAAATAAATGATGGTCCAACAAACGCAAACCGGATGGTCAGCTTGCCGCCGCAAGATGCTGTGGTAACCATGCTGGTTCAGTATTCCTTCAATTTTGAAGAAATCCCCAACAGTGTCACCAGCAAAGCACCCCCACACCATCACACCTCCTCCTCCATGCTTCACGGTGGGAACCAGGCATGTAGAGTCCATTCGTTCACCTTTTCTGCGTTGTACAAAGACACGGTATTTGGAACCAAAGATCTCAAATTTGGACTCATCAGACCAAAGCACAGATTTCCACAGGTCTAATGTCCATTCCTTGTGTTCTTTAGCCCAAACAAGTCTCTTCTGCTTGTTGCCTGTCCTTAGCAGTAGTTTCCTAGCAGCTATTTTACCATGAAGGCCTGCTGCACACAGTCTCCTCTTAACAGTTGTTGTAGAGATGTGTCTGCTGCTAGAACTCTGTGTGGCATTGACCTGGTCTCTAATCTGAGCTGCTGTTAACCTGCGATTTCTGAGGCTGGTGACTCGGATGAACTTATCCTCCGCAGCAGAGGTGACTCTTGGTCTTCCTTTCCTGGGGCGGTCCTCATGTGAGCCAGTTTCTTTGTAGCGCTTGATGGTTTTGGCCACTGCACTTGGGGACACTTTCAAAGTTTTCCCAATTTTTCGGACTAACTGACCTTCATTTCTTAAAGTAATGATGGCCACTCGTTTTTCTTTACTAAGCTGCTTTTTTCTTGCCATAATACAAATTCTAACACTCCATTCAGTAGGACTATCAGCTGTGTATCCACCTGACTTCTGAACAACACAACTGATGGTCCCAACACCATTTATAAGGCAAAGAAATCCCACTTATTAAACCTGACAGGGCACACCTGTGAAGTGAAAACCATTTCAGGTGACTACCTCTTGAAGCTCATCAAGAGAATGCCAAGAGTGTGCAAAGCAGTAATCAAAGCAAAAGATGGCTACTTTGAAGAACCTAGAATATAAGACATATTTTCAGTTGTTTCACACTTTTTTGTTAAGTATATAATTCCACATGTGTTAATTCATAGTTTTGATGCCTTCAGTGTGAATCTACAATTTTTATAGTCATGAAAATACAGAAAACTCTTGGAATGAGAAGGTGTGTCCAAACTTTTGGTCTGTACTGTATATTTGCAAAAAATATTTAACTTTTAATTGTCCACAAATATAAATATAGGTATGTTCATGGGAAAACCCCTTTAAGATAATTTAACTCTTTCCGCTCTCCTAAATTGATTACTCACTCACATCAGGTTACATAAAAGTCTCTTGTTAGAGAAGAGGGAGGGAGTAGGAACAGTCCAGTGAGAGAGACCAGAGAGGCATACTGGGCACAGAAACTGCTGCAGGTCATAGTAATTTTATTTTGTGTGCTTTATTCACAACAGTTCTGTTCAGTATTTCTCTATAACATCTTCCATGCTGCTCCTGTATTAGAGAGAGTTATGTAGCAGAGTCTCCAGTTTTCTGCATGTGCTGTCTATGGGAGACATCATAGCAGATAATCTCCACCACCAGCAGGGAAAACTGCTAAAACTGCAGAATACACATGAAATACTGGCCAGAAATACTGATATTCCTCACATGGCTGCAGGTTTTCCATGCAGTTCTCCCTCTGGCTACTAAGACTAATAATGCAATAATAGTATCATTTCTCACTGGCCCATATAATATAGTGCCATAAGCGAATATCAATAGAAATCCCTGGAATGTTCAAATATAATACCCCAGACTCAGCTTATAGTAAAATTTATTGTATGTATTACTTTATATATTTTTAGCAAAATATCTTTTTTTGGATATATTAATGTTTGAATATTTTCCTTACCATTCCTATAAACTCCAGGGTATTATATTTGTGACTGCTAAGACTAGTCTTGGACATCCTTAACTTTTTTTTATAGATTTCTATGTACAGAGCTGTGTAAGGTGTCTTTTTTTTTTTTTTTTTTGCAAGGCAAAAATTTTTTGGAGGGGGCAGATGAAATGGCCAAAAAAGGGTCTTTCAACCATTTTGATTTTTTTTTTTCCCCGCTGTGGCATTTACCATATTGGATAAATATTTTATATGTTTGAGCATTTTTTGATACAGGGGTAATGGGGTAAACAAATTGAATATATTGTTTAAAAAATATTGTATATTTTACCCTGCGCACCTACCCAACCATATATTGTATCTAAAGGTTATGTGTGAATAAACAAGGCATGATGAAGTGTTAGGAGGATTTTATGGCCCGGCAGGAAGATAAACTCTTTTAAGTAGTTTATGATGGAAAGTAAGAGCAGAAGGACTTTGTCTCATTTCAGTCCCTTCAGTCACTAAGAAGACAGCAATCCGAGAAGACGCCATGGATATTGACGGGATGAGACATGTCATTAAGAACTTCAGTTTTGATCAATGTAAGAGAGGAAGCCAAGGCTTTGACCGAATTCTCATCCAACTTTTTGGTATTATGGGTCATGGGAAGTCCTCATTCATTAACACTTGTATCTATGTCTGGGAAGATGGTGAATTCCAGAACTGGGCGAAGGCATCAGGTGCAGATAGTGGAATAAAAACAGAGAGAACTCCATATAAACTGACTGAGAGCATCACTCTGGTGGATAACTGCTGCGGTTCCTTGTTTTTCGACCATATATTGGGAGAAATCTTTGCCCAGCTTGGTGAGTACTGGGGAACCTGTAGTATGAGGGACTAGGAGAGGGGTAACTTCTATTCTCAGGGGAAGAAAGGTGGGGGTGATGAGCACTTAAGATGACAGTCAGTTCTACTACTAATTTTATAAAGGTAGTCAACATAGATGAGGTGAAGTTGAAATTGTTGGTTGATGCTGGAGCAGATTACAGAAGTACAGAACTGACAACTGGCCACTCCCCACTTAAAGAGGACCTTTCAACATCTCCGCCATTTCTAGTTTTTAGCATCTGTTAATAGCTGCCTTTCCACTAATTCCAGCACAGTTGGAAATTTCTCTCTTGTCCCCACCATTCCTGAAAAATAAGTGCAGTTAGTTTTGGTGCCTGATGTGCTATTTAAGCTCTGTACTGTCAGGCGAGCGGGGCATGATTCAGAGCTCCAATCAGAAGCAGCCAGTGTCAGAGCTCAGAATCACACCCCCTTGTCTGCTCCTGCCTGACACCGCCCACCTGACAGTACAAAGACTAGATAACATATCAGACACCAAAACTTACAGCATTGACTGCTCAAGAATGGTGGGGGAGAAAGAAAGGATTCCAACTGTGTCGGAATCAGTGGAGCAGCGCATATTGACAGATGCTAAGAACTGGAGGTGGTGGAAAGTCCTCTTTAAACACTAATTAGTTCCCCCTTCTTTGGCAAACCAAGTAGTATCTTAAGACACGCCCATTTTCTGTTAGTGTCTACAACCAATAATAAATATGCTACACCAAGGTGGGGCAGATTTATTAGTGAACATGCAGCAAAAACTGTCATATATGTCGAGCACTACATTTATTAATGTTATAACCACTTTTTAGTATTTACCTGAAAAAGAAGTACGTCTTAGTGGAAAGGGGTGTGGCTTAAGAGGCAACACAGTGCGCCAAAAATTAACATAAATTTGCTGCATTTTTATGGAAGTCAATAAATAGACTGTGTAAAGTTAGTCAAGCCTGTCTTATACTGCGCCAGATCCAATCCTGTAGAGTTTAAGGCTGTCTAAGCTTCCATTAGTAAATATGCCCCACTGTCCTATTAACCCTTTACATAAAATATATCCTGGCATATAACAGAGACAAGTAGAAAGTGATGAAACAGGAGTCATGTGACTATCCTGACACACGCCGTGCTGAGCCGCTGATCTGTCAAAGAAAGGGAGACAAAACTTTTCTGTTCATTTACAACAAGTTGACTCTTAGTACATGGGATGCCATGTGCAGTATCCACCACCAGAGCTCATGATCTCCGGTCACTTATCCCTCTCAGTACTGATCTCCCAGCAGAGCAATGGAGGCTCTACCTATGTATCTATAACCATCCTCTGTTACTCCTCCAGGTAATCTGCTGCCTATTGGTAAAAGAGTGGAATTCAGTAAGGGATTTGAATTAGCAGAATGAATTATCAAAGCAGAGAAAGAAATCAAATCCTCAGATTTCGTCTTCCCGGTGTTTGTGCACAGGTAAGAACAAGACCCGAAATGTACACAATAATGGAACAAGAGATGGAAACCAAGAAATCACTGTGCTGTATGTGAGGTACGGGTCCTCACAGGCTTCTGCTTGCTGCATCTATCTGGTTATGAAAAATAGAGGGACCGTACATTGCTTTAATTGTTTATTTTTTTTAAAATTATATGCTCCCCCTTTTCTTAGCCAGTCAGGAACAATAAGCAGCAGGCTAGCATTATCAGGATGGGAAGGCTCACAATTTCGGGGCCTTCCCAGCTTGGAAATACTAGCCTGCAAATGACCTAATACCGAACCATAACATCAGATGGTTGGATAATTACCAATGTCCAGCTCTTCCTAGAACCCTTGGTGGTGGTGGGTATCAGTGTAATAAGGGGGTTTATGTTATTCTTTTCATTGGCTAATAGAGATGAGCGAATCGATTCTGCAGAAGTGGAATTCGATCCGAATTTCAGGAAATCTTTGATTCGCCACGATTCCGGATTTCCTGATGCTTCGCGGTAACGAATATTTAGTAAGGACCTTTGTGACATCAGACGGTCACAAGATATTCTCTAGTGATGTGATTGGGTAGGCGTGTCTTTGCTTGTTAGCAGATCCTTCCACATGAATTCAAGTTGTCTGTGCTGGAGAGAGAGAGAGAGAGAGAGAGAGAGAGAACATGACCGCAGCATCCAAGAGCTTCCGCCATTTTGCCAAAGGCTCTCTGCAGCCCGGAAATAGCTGTTTATTCGCCACAAAGTAATTTGGATCGAAGTGAATTTTTTTGGAACTTCGAATCGAACTGCCGAATCGAACTTTGGAGAAATTCGCTCATCTCTATTGGCTAACACCAAGTCCCACCATAGTAATGGGCAGATGTAAATTAGATGGCTGTCCATTACTAAGATGGTAATGATGTATTATAAGAAAATAACACACTGCAATTTGCAAATACAGTGCAAGAACAGACAGATCAAAGACAAGTAAAACAAGCTACCTTTAATCCTACATCATTCTGGTTGATTGAGTCTAGGGCACCCCAGAGGACTTCACCAGAGCCCACTGCAAGGCAGGTGGGACTTTACCAATCAGGGACCCAGGCTACCCGCTGAATGTAATGTCAGAAAATAGGTGCACTTGTGGACAAAGACCAGCAGAGTGAAACATACAATCTGGGTCAAAATCATAAGAGCGCATGAGTATCCAAATTGATAACAGAGGAATAACAGTGTCCAAGCCAAAAATTTGATTTGTTATATTTGGAAAAACGATGCCTTAGAGGTGATGGGATTTACATGTATGGATATATACAGGCTCAGTGCAGAGAACAGGTACATAATTTATTCTGTCCAAGAAGAAGTGCACAAAGGACCAGGGCATATTCTTTATAGTTGTAAGAAAGCAGGTTAGGCATCTATTTAGGGGGGTTCTTTACAATTAGAGTAGTAAAACTATGGAATGCTCTAACTCCAGGAGATAGTAATGGTTGATAACTTAGCAGCATTTAAAAATGGGGCTAGATGGTTATACAATCAAGGCCGTAAGTGTTGGCACCGCTGACTTTTTGCACAAATATAATCGAGGGTTATAATTAATCTAACTATAAATTACAGGAAATAGATTTATGGAGATAAGAGGTTGATCCAGGGATTTATTCTAATTATCAAATTTGAGTCGGTATGGAATTTTTGTTCTAATATTGTGCAATAAGCATTTTTC
Source organism: Leptodactylus fallax (assembly GCA_947044405.1). Lineage (NCBI taxonomy): Eukaryota > Metazoa > Chordata > Amphibia > Anura > Leptodactylidae > Leptodactylus > Leptodactylus fallax. The sequence continues at coordinate 856,240 of CAMRHE010000557.1, read as the reverse complement.
TCACAGGGGTATTTACCTTTCTTTTTTTTAGTTTGCATAAACAAATCTCAAAAGAAGAGAAGGAAGAATTTAAATTCTTACTCCAGTCTGCACAGACGCTAACAGGTAATATCTGCCTTCATAGTATATACTGTATGGGAGTTGCTGAAATCTTGTTCACACTGGAAGTGCTGCCTGCAGCTAACTCCCCCTTCCCTCAAAATTACAGCAAAACTTATGGGGGGCTACAGGGAGCAGACTGTGCGAGAGGCAGAGCGGATCACGGAGGCATTTTCATAGAAGAGCTGGGGCAGAAGAACAGGGGGTGGGACTCTGATCAGTCTCAGGTTGCATGGTATTCTCAGTAGTATCTGTAGGGAAGAGAGAGAGAGAGAGACCTTCTGTTTGCACAGCAACCCATGCTAGAAAATATAGGTCACGCTGTGTTCATGTGACTTATTAAAGAAAGTGAAAAGCAGGATAAGGAAAGACACTGTGAGGAGGCAAATATTACTATCAACAGGAAGGTCTGTCAGACAATATGAGTAAAAAAAAAAAAAAAAAAATCACCATACTGTCCCTTTTTGTAATTAAAATTTATTTTTATTGAAAGTTTTCAAGAAAAAATAGAATCCAAACTAGGCACATCGGGGGAGGAGGGATCAAAAACCACTGAATATAGGGATGGAAGGGGGGGATAGGGGGGGAAGGGAAACACAAAAAAACATAATATAATAAAATGATAACAAGTCAGTACTACATTAACAAGTGTAAGCAGCTAGCCAGCAAAATCAGTTCATAATGCAATAGTGGCCCCAAACAGTCCACACCATCGTAAATTTGTCTGTAGAGCCATAAATAGTGGCAGTATGATGTTCCGTAGTGCAGATGTCTTTAATCGTGGCATAAAAGGCCAAGCAAGATGGTGGGACCATCCTCCGCCAGTATAATTCAATAAGGCACTTTAAAGCTGTTAAGATATGGACAAGCTGCCTGGTGGCCATTTTTCTCATGGTTTTGGGTGAGAGATTAAGAAGCTATACCTCTCGCATTAAGTGGAAATCTGTATCCAGATAAAACAGTGGAAATGAATGGGATATCGCGACTTCAAAGTATCAAATGGAAGGGTGTGTCGTTTTAAGGGGTCCATCAAATCCCCAAGGCGAAAGATAGTGCGGGATGACCAAGGTCTCACCATTTCCACCTAGGTACTAGCTCATAAGTGAGGGGTAAATAAGAATTAGGGGCAAAGTCAGAGTAGCTAGCTGGTAGCACTCCCTACAGGACAACCATATCTCTCTAAAAAAGGCCATAGGGCCCACAAGGTTCTGAAGCCTCAACTCTCCTGGTGTATGGGGGCTAGCCACAGAATCTCCACCTCCGGCCAGTGGTCATAAGCCCAAAGTGCTGATCAAGAGGTCAAATATCTCAAGTGTAGAAATGGTAGGAGTGACTCCAAAAAAAGAGAGGTAGGGGACCGCGCTTCACCAAGGTTGCTTTAATAAACTCTAAAACACAACGCGTTTCGAGGATCAATGGTCCTCTTTATCAAGTGTACAAGAGACTGGTTAAAAAAGGAAATAAACATGAACAAATAAGAATAGAAAAACAGATAATGTTCATCAAATAATCAATGTGAAATAAAATAAATATAATAATAATAATAATAATAATAATAATAATAATAATACACATATACAGTACTTATAAATTGATTAAAACTGAGAAAAGTGGCTATGAATGTGTATCAACCACAATATGAATTATTTAAAGGCTATGTGTAATAAATAAGGCGGACAATAAATTAACAATTAAAATCGTATAAAAAATACACCAACCAATACACATGCACCAACCTCCCTATCCCTCCCCCCCACCCAATTCACATCTGTCAAACCTAAACACACATACTCAACTTCTCAAACAGCGAACTCCAAATTACCCATGAAGGGAAGTAACCTTAGTACCCAACCTCCAGACATAGTATCAATTCCCCAGGTAACAATCCCCATTGTATCCACCAATACTGTTTATCCTGACCTCCGACTTCCCAGTAATTCATCCATCGAAGAAGTCTTAGATGACTCTTTGACTACTATCTATAATACCCCCCTATCTGCCTCACAGATAAAGAAAGTTTTATCAATACCCGATAATACTGATATTCTTAACACAAGCAGACCTCCCCCATTAAATACATCAGAGTCTTTTTTAGGTCTTCCTCCAAAACTTACACCCCTGCATTCGTTTCACACGAAAGAGAATCCGATATATACGAAAATATCCGATTATTACAGCCCAGTAAGTCTCAAAAGGAAATTGGAACATTCTCCCACTCAAGAAAACTCACAAAAAGACAAAGCGGCTGTAGAGGGGGCCACAAACATAGAACCAAAAAATCCAAGTCCGGATGCCAAGAGAAACAAAACTTCAATAATAACATTTTCAACCTCTCCAGCTACTCTCTAACAATACAAGAAACCAATTTATTATCTAAAGGGCTTTCATTTTGCCCAGACCAAAAACTGGATGATCTTGATCTATTCATTGATCTCCATACATAATATACGGAAATTGACACTCACTCATAATTTCGCTCTAACTGCAAATAATTCATCAATTATTAACCATTCACAATCCCCTTCCATATCCAGTACAACTCCTGTAATCAAACCCATTCCCCATACAACCACATTAAAGCCGAAATCTAACTTTTATCCTCTCCAACACAAAGGACACCATATTGAAACTTTTTATTCCCTAGTGGCCAACGATTTTCGAGATCTAAACAAATCGAATGATCCTAAGGCAAAATCCAACCTCCGTCCATCTGAAAAACTAGCCATTAAATCCCTTATTAATAATAAATCTATTGTAATCAGAAATGCTGACAAGGGTGGGGGTGTGGTTATACAAGACAGAGCTGATTATATCTCAGAGGCCGTTCGAATATTGTCCGATTCCAATTACTATCAGATTTTAAGTAAAGACCCTTCTGACTTACACTACATCAAATATCGTGAATTGATTACTAATGCCTTTACCAAAGGCATCCTAACAGATAAGGAAAAGGGCTTTCTACTAATGACTTTAATGACTTTTCGATTTCACAATTTTTTCACTTACCTAAAGTTCATAAAAATCTACAAAATCCGCCAGGAAGACCCATCATCTCTGGAGTCAACGCATTAACAAGAAATCTTTCGCATTATATAGATTTGCAGTTACAAAAGTATGTAACCAAGTTCCCATCCTATTTGAAAGATTCAACTCATCTAATTACTGAACTGCTAACTATTCAATGGAAGCCCAATTATATTTGGGCAACCCTTGATGTTTCGGCCCTATACAGTAATATACCCCACTCCAAAGGCCTGGAAATGATAACCAAAACATTACACATGGATAAGACGATGCCTATTGAACAGAAAACCTTTATCACAAATAGCATCCAATTCATTTTGGAGCACAATGTATTCACTTCCGAATCTAAACTATACCTACAGAAACGTGGTACAGCCATGGGTACCCGTTTCACATCCAGTTATGCCAATATCTTTATTGGATGCTATGAGGAATCCTTCATCCAAAACAAACACTTCTGGTCACATAACATAGTTTTTTATAGAAGATATATTGATGACCTCTTATTTATATGGGAAGGCACTGAACAATCCTTTCAAGAGTTCACCAAATACCTCAACAATAACGATTGGGGAATCACCCTAAGTGGCCAACCCCAAATAAACACGATCGAGTTCCTAGATTTGGAACTAACTGGTGGCCCTAATGGTATCAACACTAAAACTTTTTTTAAGAAAGTGGACTGCAACAGCCTAGTAGATTATCGGAGTTCCCATTATAGGAAATGGAGGGACAATGTACCTTTCGGCCAATTCAAACAGATCAGACGCAATTGTACTAGTGATGCAGATTTCAAAATACAGAGTAAAATCCTAACCCAACGATTTCAACAGAAATATTATCCAAAAAGGATTATCCAAGCAGCAGAATCAAAAGCACAATCCTTGACCCAGTCCAATTGTCTGATTCCCTCTGAGAAAAATAATGTTAGAGGGTTCGGACATAATTTTATCACTACCTATAATAATGCACATAATAGGATCAGAATGATTCTTGATTAACACTGGCCCATACTCCTTAACCCCTTAAGGACACAGCCCAAAAGTGCGTTAAGGACCAGGCCTTGTTTTTCAAAACTGACATGTGTCTCTTTATGTGGCAAGAACTTTGAGACGCTTTAACTTACTCAAGTGATTTTGAGATTGTTTTCTCGTGACACATTGTACTTCATGTTAGTGGTAAACACTAATCAATTTTTTTGTATTTATTTATAAAAAAATAGGATATTTGATGGAAATTTGGAAAAAAATCGCAATTTTCAAAATGTGAAAGTCTCTGCTTTTCAGACAGATAGTCATACCACCCAAATACATTAATACATATTATCTACCATATCTCTGCTTTATATCGGCATCATCTTTTAATCGTCCTTTAATTTATTTTGGATGTTAGAAGGCTTACAAGTGTAACAGCGATTTTCCAGATTTACAAGAAAATTTCCCAAACTAATTTTTTAGGTACCACTTCAGTTCTGAAGGGGATTATAAAGGCCTATATATTAGAAACCCCCCATAAATCACCCCATTTTCAAAACTGCACCCCTGAAATAATTCAAAACAGCATTTGGGAAGTTTGTTAACCCTTTACGCATTTCACAAGAATTAAAACGATATCGAGGTGAAATTTAGACATTTCATTTTTTTCCACTAATCCCTTCATTTAGCCCTAAATTTAACACATTCACAGAGGGTTAAGGAGAAAATGCATCTCCCAGTTTATTATACAATTTCTCCCGAGCACAGAAATACCCCACATGTGGGTGTAAATTGATGTTTGGGCATTCGGCAGTGCACAGAAGGGAAGGAGCGACACTGGACGTTTGAAAAGCAGATTTTGCTGGAATAGTTTTCAGGTGCCATGCTGCATTTGAAGAGCCCCCAAAGTACCAAAACAATGGAAACCCCCTAAAAGTGACCCCATTTTGGAAACTACACCCCTCACAGAACTCATCAATGGGTATAGTGAGCATTTTGACCCCACAGCTGTTTCACAGATTTTACTAACACTGGGATGTATAAATGAAAAATTACTAAAACGTCACTTTATCCCCAAAGTTTTCATTTTCACAAGGGGTTAAAGGAGAAAAAGGACCCCATAGTTCGTTAAACAATTTCTCCTGAACACAGCAATGCCCCATATGTGGTCATAAACTGCTGAATGGGTACATGGTGGGGCTCAGAATGGAAAGAGCGCTATTTTGCTTTTGTAGGGCAGATTTTGCTGGAATAGTTTTCAGGTACCATGTCGCATTTGCAGAGCCCCCAAAGTACCAAAACAGTGGAAACCCCCTAAAAGTGACCCCATTTTGGAAACCACACCCCTCACAGAACATGTCAAGGGGTATAGTGAGCATTTTGAACCCACAGCTGTTTCACAGATTTTATTAACATTGGGACATGAAAATGAAAAATTTCTTTTTTTTCCAATAAACTGTCAATTTAGCCCCAAATTTTTCATTTTCACAAGAGGACAATTGAGAAAAAGCTCCCCAACGTTCGTTACACAATTTCTCCTGAACACAGAAATGCCCCATATGTGGTTGTAATCTGCTGTATGGGTACATGGTGGGGCTCAGAATGGAAAGAGCGCTATTTAGCTTTTGGAGGGCAGAATTTGCTGGAATAGTTTTCGGGTGCCATGTCGCATTTGCAGAGCCCATAAAGTACCAATACAATGGAAACCCCTCAAAAGGGACCCCATTTTGGAAATTACACCCCTCATAGAATTTATCTAGGGGTATAGTGAGCATTTTGACCTCACAGCTGTTTCACAGATTTTATCATCATTGGGACGTAAACATGAAAAATTACTTTTTTTCCAATAAACTGTCCATTTAGGGGCATATTTTAAATTTTTGCAAGTGGTTAAAGAAGAAAAAGCTCCCCACAGTTTGTTACACAATTTCTTCTGAACACAGAAATGCCTCATATGTGGTTGTAATCTGCTGTATGGGAACATGGTAGGGCTCAGAATGGAAAGAGCGCTATTTAGCTTTTGGAGGGCAGATGTGGCTGGAATAGTTTTCAGGTGCCATGTCGCATTTGCAGAGCCCCTAAAGTACCAATACAATGGAAACCCCTCAAAAGGGACCCAATTTTAGAAACTACACCCCCCAAGGAATGTATCAAGGGGTATTATCATTTTGAGCCTAAAAATGCTTCCCAAAAATTAATGTACAAAGTGAAAATTGAAGTTTTTGAAGAAATATCCAATTTCAGAATATGTTGCGGCCACTTTGTGGCATCAGAGACATGAACTCCTAAAACTATTAAGTGGGCTATCCCGGGGGAAAAAAAATTATATATGTGGGTGTAACCTGCTGCTTGGGAACACAGCAGGGCTCAGAAGGGAAGGAGCACTGTGTTTTTTTAGCTTTTGGAGTACAGATTTAGAGGGACTTTCTGGTCGCAATGTTGTTTTTGCAGAGCCCTGGAGGTGCCAGTAAACTGGAATTCCCCAAGAAGTGACCCCATTTTGTAGGAGCGATTTTAGGGTCTCTGCAAATGTGACATGGCGTCCAAAAACCAACAATCTAAATCTGCGCTCCAAAAGCACATAGCGCTCCTTCACATCTGCGCCCTGCTGTGTGCCCAAATGACAGTTTATGCCCACACGTATGACACTGGTGTACCCAGGATAACGTACTTAATGCCATATGTGGGTATAAACTGCTGTTTGGGCACAGCCGGGCACAGAAGGGAAGGAGCGCTACTTTGGTTGTCGGAGCACAGTTTGGTTTATGGACACCATGTCACTTTTGCAGAGCCCAAGAATTGCCAGGAAAGTGGAATCCACAGACTTGTGACCCCATTTTGGAAACTACACCCTTCAAGGGATTTATCAAGTGGTGTAGCGAGCATTATTAACCCTTAAGTGTTGCATTCTTTTAATTTCCAGAAATGAATGCACAGATGATAATGAAAAGTTAAAAATAACATTTTTCCATAGATACGCCATTTCAGTGCCCGATATGTTGTGCCCAGCTTATGTCTGCACAGACACCCACTCCAAAAACTGTTAAGCGGGTATCCCGGGCACAACAGCTTTTGGAGCGTTCATCTCTGATAGAAGCCGGGCACAACATATTACGCACTGAAATGACGTATTCCTGGAAAAATTGTCATTTTCACCTTTCACAATCATCTGCGTATTCATTTATGGATAATAAATTATAGCAACACTTGGGGGTTAAAAATGTTCACTGTACCCCTGGATAAATTCCTTCAGGGGTGCAGTTTCCAAAATGGGGTAGCCTGTCAGGGGATTCCACTTTACTGGCGTTTCAGCTCTGCAAAAGTGCAATGGCGTCCAAAAACCAAACCGTCCAAGCCTGTGCTCCAAAAACCAAATAGTGCTCCTTCCACTCTGTGCCCAGCTGTGTCCATACAGCAGTTTATACCCACATATGACATTAAGTACGTTATTCTGGGTACGACAAGTGTAATACATGTGGGCATAAACTGCAGTTTGGGCACACAGCCGGGCGCAGAAGAGAAGAAGCGCTATGTGGCTTTTGGAGTGCAGATTCAGATGTTTGGGATCTGGACGCCATGTCATGTTTGCAGAGCCTGTAAGGTACCAGAAAAGTGGATTCCCCAAAGGAGTGACCCCATTTTGAAAACTGCACCCCCCGCGGGGGGCGCCCCCCCCCCCCCCCCGGCCGGGGCCGGGCCCCCCCCCCCCCCCGGCGGGGGGGGGGGGGGGGGGGGGGGGGGGGGGGGGGGGGGGGGGGGCCCCCCCCCCCCCCCCCCCCCCCCCCCCCCGCCCCCCCCCCCCCCCCCCCCCCCCCCCCCCCCCCCCCCCCGCCCCGCCCCCCCCCCCCCGCCCCCCCCCCCCCCCCCCCCCCCCCCCCCCCCCCCCCCCCCCCCCCCCCCCCCCCCCCCCCCCCCCCCCCCCCCCCCCCCCCCCCCCCCCCCCCCCCCCCGCCCCCCCCCCCGGCCCTCCGGTCCAGGGCACCGCTCGGCGCGCTGCTGAGCGGCAGTCCCGGGCCGGGGAGGAATCCGCGGCGACGGCGGGACCCGCAGCGGGGGAGGGGAGTCGCCCCTCCTGCATCACTGACCTCGATGGAGTTGGGATTGGAAGAGGTGGGCCTTCCGGCGGCGGCGGTGACTCCGGCTCGGCCTGTGGTGCGCAGGAGGATCTCCGGTGCAGCCCCTGTGCGCGGGGGAGAAGCGGGGCTGGCACCTTCAGCAGCAGAGCAGCAGGCTGGGCCTAGCGCAACATCAGCCCAAGATGGCGCCCACAGCGCGGGCGCTGGGGGGCGGAGCGTCGCGGAGGCCTTGTCCAGGAGGCCCGATGTGGATAGCGGCGAGGAGGGCCCCAGTGAGACGGCTACAGGACGACAGGACCAGGATTCAGCGGCCGCTGGGTTCACAGCACCCAGGCGCCCAGGTGAGTGTTCATCTACTGTAACAGGGCCCTTGTTAGCGGTTTCAGGGGGGAGGGGTTTAGAGGGGGAACCGCGAGGAGCTAAGCAGGGGTATGTTAGCCTTTATGGGGGTGTTGGCGGAAATGGTGCGGGGAGCGGGTAGCGGCGGGGGGACGTCGTCGTCCCCAGCGATGGCGTGGGGGACGGGAAGTTCGCCGGCGGTATCGCTAGGGGGGCTTCCTCTGCGTCGGGGGTGTCTGCGTCGGTGCAAACGCAGAGTGAGGACAAAGGGGACGCGCCGCGGTTAGACGATGCGGCGAAGGGGGAAGTATATGTCTGCTTTGAGGGGCCTTTAGGGGCTCACTTGAAGCAGGAGGTGAGGGAGCGCATTTGGAAAGGCGAATATGTTGATATATTTTCGCTTTTGCCTTTGGAGCGCTTTAATTTGGACAAGCCTAGGAAGGAAGAAAAGAAGGAGGAGGAGGAGAAGAGGCGGTACCGCCTTATTCCTCGGACGTTTGCTAATTGGCTGCAAGCGTTCGCCATAATGGCAAGTGTCATAGGGGAGAAGGCGCCGGAAAATTGTTCGGCGCTTTTCTGTTATTTGGACGCAATAGGGGAGGCGCATAGGACGTATGGGGGGCAGGCATGGCTCCGGTATGACGAACAATTTCGTCAGCGGAAAGCGGTTCGGTCCAGCATTCGCTGGGACCATAAAGACATTGGGTTATGGCTGAGGATTATGGCGCAAGCGAGGGCGGGGCTGTCCTTTCCAGGGGGGACCGGGGGCCCCGAGTCTTCGGGGCGCTCGGTCACCGCACAGAAGGGACTCTGTTTCTCATTTAATGAAGGGGGGTGTAAGTTCGGCTCCAAGTGTAAGTTTAAGCATGAGTGCTCCTCTTGTGGGGGCACCCATGGAGCCAACCGGTGCTTCCGCTCCAAGCAGAAGGGTTCAGATGGGGCTGGGAAGGGGGGCGACTCCGGTGCGGCTGGAAAGGATGGCGCCATTTCTAAATAGGTACCCAGATAGGGAGGCGGCGGCCTTGTTGTCGGAGGGGTTCGAGTCGGGTTTTCGGATACCGTTTGTTGAGGCGGCGGTTTCAGGGGTGGTTAGGAATTTGAGGTCGGCACGGGAGCATCCGGAGGTGGTCTCAGAAAAGCTGAGGAAGGAGGTGGACCTGGGGCGCATGGCGGGACCGTTTCCGGAGCCTCCCTTGCCGAACTTGCGGGTATCTCCTTTAGGGGTGGTCCCAAAGAAGGAGCCGAATAAGTTTCGGCTTATTCACCATCTGTCATTCCCAAAGGGGGCGTCTGTTAATGACGGGATTGACCCCGAGTTGTGTTCGGTGGAGTATACTTCATTTGATGCGGCGATTTTCTGGGTCCGGCGTTTTGGCCGGGGGGGCGTTGTTGGCGAAGACTGACATCGAGGCGGCATTTAGGCTGCTGCCGGTGCATCCAGATAGTCAGCACTTGTTGGGTTGTTTTTGGGGGGGCGGGTTTTTTTGTCGACTGTTGCTTGCCAATGGGCTGTTCATTGTCGTGTTCCTATTTCGAAAAGTTTAGTTCGTTTTTGGAATGGGTCATCCGGGACGTTTCTGGGTGGGCCTCGGTCATTCACTACTTGGATGACTTTCTTTGCATTGGTCCGGGGGATTCCTCCGTTTGCTCGGTCTTGCTGCATTCGGTGGAACGGGTGGCGGCAGATTTTGGGGTGCCACTAGCGCGCGAAAAAACTGAGGGTCCGGCGACGGTTCTCAGTTTTTTGGGTATTACCATTGACACGGTCCGTATGGAGTGTCGTCTTCCAGAGGATAAGTTATGTGGGTTGCGGACGGAGGTTCAGAGGGCATGTCGGCTAAAAAAGCTGCGATTAAGGGAATTGCAGTCTCTTTTAGGCAAATTGAACTTCGCGTGCCGGATTATACCAATGGGGAGGGTGTTTTCTCGACGGTTGGCAGCGGCAACGGCTGGTGTGTCCGTTCCCGCGCATTTTATCCGGTTGGGGTGGGAGTTGAGAGAAGATTTGCGGGTTTGGGATTCGTTTTTAGAACAATATAATGGGCGGTCACTGTGGATGGAGGAGGGAGTGGTAGCAGGGGAATGGGATCTTTTTACGGACGCGGCCGGGAGCGTAGGGTTTGGGGCATATTTTAAGGGTAGTTGGTGCGTAGGTTCTTGGCCGGACGAGTGGGTTTCGGGGGGGGCTGGTCAGGAACCTGGCTTTGTTAGAATTATTTCCTATTCTGGTGTCGGTGGTAGTGTGGGGGGAAATTTTCCGTAATAAGAAGATTCGCTTTCATTGCGACAACTTGGGGGTGGTGCAGGCGATAAATCGGTTGTCCGCTGCGTTGCCGCCGGTGGTTCGGGTTTTACAGCGATTGGTGTTGGAATGTTTGAGGTTGAATGTTTGGATTGTAGCGGTCCATGTCCCAGGGGTGCAGAATGATGTGGCTGACGCCCTCTCTCGTTTGCAGTGGGATCGTTTCAGGAGGTTGGTGCCGGAGGCAGACGAGAACGGCACGCGGTGGCCGACGGAGTTGTGGACCGTGCCGGTCGGGCGGCGGAGTGTTTGATTCGGGCATCTTTGGTGGACGGTACATGGGCGGCCTATACGAAAGCCTGGGAACAGTGGGAGCAGTGGTTGGGTTCTTTGGGGGTGGAGACAGAGGATTTCGAGATGCCGTTATTATTATTCGTGGGGCATTGTAAGGAGTCGGGGTGGACAGTTTCTAGGTTGAATACGTGTTTAGTGGGTTTAACCTTCGGGTTTAAGAGTAGGGGGATGCCGGACTTTACGAAGTCATTTCTGGTGCGGCAGGCGGTAAAAGGTTGGCGCCGTTTCAAGGCGGCGAAGGACACGCGCAGACCGGTGTCCTTTTCCATACTGCTGGGCTTGGGCTCCGCTTTGGGGACGGTGGGGGCGAGCCCGTGGGAGGTCTTGCTGTTCAGGGCGGCGTTTTCGCTCGCCTTTTTTGGAGCCTTGCGGTTGGGGGAATTGGTGAGTGGATCCCGGACTCGTCCGGGGGGTGTGTTTTGGGAGGATGTGAGCCTGTACGAGGACAGGGTGGAGTTTAGGTTAAGGCGTTCGAAGACGGACCAGGAAGGCCGGGGGTGTGCGGTGCGGCTGTTTGCGGTGCCAGGGTGTTTGATGTGTCCTGTTAGTTGCTTGAGGTCTTATTGTTCGGACAGGGGTGGGGGGCCCCCTCCTGGTCCATGAGGATGGGTCGTTTTTGTCCAGGTTTCAATTCTTGGGAGTTTTTCGGCGATGTTTGTGTTATCTGGGTTTGGGGGAGGAGTATTTTAGTGGTCACTCCTTCCGTATTGGGGCAGCTACGGAGGCGGCCCGGAGGGGTTTGGGGGAGGACGTAATTCAGCGCATCGGCCGATGGGAATCAGTGCGTTTTAGGTCATATGTCCGTTTGGGGGGGCTGGTCTGAACAAAAACACATTTTGTATCGGGGGAGGTCCGCAGGTAGGTGTGTTAGGAAGAGGGGGGTTTTTGTTCGAGCGGGTGTGTTAGTGCCTGGGGCCTGTTATTGTTATGTTGCTTTTGATGTTTTACAGGTGCTGAGCCGTGTTTGGTTTGGTTGATGGGCCATTCCTTTGTGTTCTGGGGCGCAGTGCGGGCGGCGGTGCGACCAGACGGTAGGCAGTTGGGTTTTGCGCGAGGGGAGGTGCGGTTGCGCTGGTTAGGCTTAAGGGGGATGGTGTGGGGCAGGGTGCTCGCGGAGTTTCATCGCTTCGTGAGGCTGGATAGACCTCCAGACATACTGGTACTGCATGTTGGAGGTAACGATTTGGGGGTCCGCCCTTTTCGGGAGCTGATTAACGATATCAAATTCGACTTATTGCGGCTCTGGGCGATGTTTCCGGGATTGGTAACAGTATGGTCGGATATTGTGCCAAGGAAAGTGTGGAGGGCGGCCCGGTCGGTGGAACGTGTGAACAAAGCCCGGATTAAGGTGAATAGGGCAATTGGGAGGTTTATGGCACGGAATGGAGCGGTCTCAGTGCGCCATAGTGAATTGGAATCGGGGGGAGGGTGCATTTTGGAGAAGGGACAGGGTTCATTTGAACGCCGTGGGTATTGACATGTGGTGCCTGGGATTGCAGCAGGGCATTGAGACGGCTCTAGGGGTGTGGCGGGACGCCCGCCGATAAGGAGGTCATCGGTGGGCGTTGTGGCGGTGGGGGTCCTCGAGGCTGGGATATCGGAAATGGTCGTGGTGGGGAGGGCCCCGCGGTAGGGGCTGGACTCCCCAGACCATTTGGACTGTGGCTGGATGGCTCCGGTAGGGTTAAAGGGTATTAAGGGCTTTATGGCCTTAGGAAATAGAGCACCGAGCAGATTTATTTAAATAGGTGCCCCTGAGCTGGTGTGGAACGGCTAGGGGTAACAGCTGGTGCTCAGGAAGTATGGGGTTAACATTTTGGGTTTTGGGGCCTCGAGGTCCTCCGTCGTCGGGTCGGGTTATTTACTGTGTTTTGGGGAATATTTGTTGTGGCATTTAAATGGTTAAATTATTTTATTTAATAAACTGGCTGCTGTGGCCAATTTAATCCAACATCGGTGTCGAGTATTTATTTTAGGTAAAGAAAACAGAGAAGAGCGGGCGACTTGGCAATACCCTGGTCATGTAAGCTGTGCGGAGTTGCATTGGGAACACCAAATTCCCTACTAGTTTCCCCCAAAATTCCATTTTTTGGGGGGTTCCTCCGGGGGGGTCACTTCTGGTTTATTTTCCCTCATAAGCTCTAAATCTGGGGTGTCCCCTGATATCTGCTCACACAGCTTATACATTCCCTTCCTGACGCAGCCAGTTATGTTCTAAAGATTTGGCGGGGGATTTTTTGGGGGATTATCTTACATGGCGCCTTTATTTTTTTTTTTCTGGTGAGGTACCTAGGGAGGGGTTGTTGTTGGTGGGGTGAGGTGGAATGTGAAGCTAATATTTGGAGGCCAAACCCTTTGGGACATTTTTTTTCCTTTTTCTTGAAAAGATTCCCTGGGGATTTTTTTTTTTTTTTTTTTTTTTTTTTTTTTTTTTTTGTGTGGTTTTGTTTTGTGGGGTGGGGGTTATTTTATATATATAATAAAATTACATCCCCTTAACCATTATAAAATTTTATTAATTTTTTTTTATTTTTTAAAAATTCACCCAACAATCCCCACCCCCCCTCCCCCCTTTTTATTTTTAACATTCACCACCACAAACAAAAAATAATATATTTTTTTTTTTTTTCCCGGCGGCTACAAAAATAATTTATATTTTTTTTTTTTTTTATAAATATTTTAAAAACACAAAAAAAAAAAGGGAGAGAAAAAAATATTGTTTTTTTCTCCCCCTCTTCTCATAAGGAGATATTTTTTTTTTTTGGGTTTTAAAGATAATTTAGGGGGTTTTTTTTTGGGGGACCACCCGTTTTTTTTTTTGGTTGTTTTTGGGGGTATAAAAATTTTTTAACACTTTTTTTGGGATATTTTTTAAGGGGGGGAAGGGAAAAAATCATTACTTTTGGCGAGTTTTTTCCGGTTTTTTTTCTCCGACGTCCACCATGTACATTAAATATTGTTTCAGTTTTATTGTACAGGTTGTTACGGACGCGGCGATACCAAATATGCATTGTTTTTATTAATTTTTAGGGTTTTTTTTTATATAATTCATTTTATATAGCAAAAGGGAATTTTTGGGGCTTTATTCTTTTATTAATTTTTTTAGAACACTTTATTTTATTTTTTTTCACTTTTTTTTACTTTTTCATGTGTCCCATTAGGACACCTGAGCCAGCAATGCTTTGATTGCTGGCTCAGCACTGGACTGCAAGACACGAGCTTACAAGTGCCTTGCAGTCTATACAGGAAGTGAGGCTATGCAGACGCATAGCCTCACTTCCGCAGGTCTCGGCAGGATCAACCAGGTAGTGGGGTCTCCAGGCAGCCTGGGGTCACTGAGCAGACCCCGGGCTGCAGGTTATAGGTATCGGCACCCCCCGATCTCGCCGCGGGGGGTGCCGATTGGAGCGGCAACATAGCGGAACCCCTTGGATGCCGCGGTCATGTTTGACCGCGGCATCCAAGGGGTTAAAACCTCGGATCGGAACTCAGTTCCGACCGGGGGATATGGAGCAGGGTGTTAGCTGCCAGTTACAGCTAACACCCGGTTCCGATGCCGCCCGCTCAGATAGTGAGCGGGCGGCCGCCCCAGGGCGTATTAGTACGCCCTGTTGCGCTAAGTACCAAGCGCACAGGACGTAATAGTACGTCCAATGTCGTTAAGGGGTTAATGATCCACTACTCAAACCCAATATCCCCTCCAAACCATCCATTACCTTCAGAAGAGCCAAGACTTTAAAAAATCTCTTGGCTCCAAGTAAACTCAGATCTCTTACCAAGCCCAAGGATCCGAGCTCCATGCACTTACAAACAAATGGCGTATTTAAATGTAAACATAAGAAATGTAAATGCTGTAATACAATCAATCATTTAGCAAAAGACATCACTAGCGTTGTCACGGGCGAAACTTTTCAGATCAAGCATTCTTTAGATTGTTCCTCTTCCTACGTTATTTATGTACTTGAATGCCCTTGTGGACTTCAGTATATAGGCCGAACCATTAGACCACTAAGAGAAAGACTAAATAAACATAGGTCTAATGTACAGAATGGTTACCTCAAGCATAGTGTTTCGAAACATGCTTTATTGGTACACAATTCCAGCTTTAATGGGTTTAAAATTACGCCATTAGACCATATTCCTACACATATCAATAATAGGTTTGATAAACTAAAAAGAAAAGAAATGTACTGGATATTCAAATTTAATTCACTGACACCAGCTGGTCTCAATGAAGCACTTGAATCTGTATACGACTAAAACAGTCCTGAGGTATTATGGAGGCACTGGTAATATATACAATAATTTTATATAGTTTCCTTTTTTTTTTTTTTTTTTTTTTCATATCTTTGTTACTTATTAACATTCCTTCATACTCAATATTGTGTTCATCTGGAAACCTGCCAACCTAGCGTAAACGTATGCCAAATCAACAACTCATGTTGTATCTCAGTTGATATTTATTTACACCTTTGACACCTATTACCATTTTCTCATATTTAATTATTTATTTATTTATTCTTTTTTTTTTTTTTTTTTTTTTTTTTTTTTCCTGATCAGAACTCCTCCCCTACTATGGGCAGTCCTGGCCAGGTATACCTATATAAACCCCCAAGTAAATCCACACACTTCTGCTTTTTACAGCTAACCCCTCCAGGCTGGTAAATTCCAAACACTACTTTCCCAGTCTTTGTTTTCCTTCATGTTACCCGCATTTACAAATACAGCTAACCCTTTGAGGCTGGTAAGTTCCAAACACTACTTTCCCAGTCTTTATTATATATATATATTTTTTTTTTTTTTCGTTTTGTACCAACCTCCACAACTCCTCACACACATTTTTACCCATGATTTAATAATCTCGAAGTACCAGATTCTATTACTATTAGCAATTCATGATTTATTTATTTTTCGTATCTCTGTTACTATCTATGTATCTCTTTTGATATTTATTCATATCTTTGTTACTTATTAGCATTCCTTTATACTCACTATTGTTAATGTTACCCGCATTTATAAATATTTCTCCTAATTGTTTTCATTTTTTATACGATTTTAATTGTTAATTTATTGTCCGCCTTATTTATTACACATAGCCTTTAAATAATTCATATTGTGGTTGATACACATTCATAGCCACTTTTCTCAGTTTTAATCAATTTATAAGTACTGTATATGTGTATTATTATTATTTTATTTATTTTATTTAACATTGATTATTTGATGAACATTATCTGTTTTTCTATTCTTATTTGTTCATGTTTATTTCCTTTTTTAACCAGTCTCTTGTACTCTTGATAAAGAGGACCATTGATCCTTGAAACGCGTTGTGTTTTAGAGTTTATTAAAGCAACCTTGGTGAAGCGCGGTCCCCTACCTCTCTTTTTTTGGAGTCACTCCTACCATTTCTACATTTGGAATACCGTTTGGATCCAGGAGATCCTGACGCCTAGAGGTCCCGCTGCTCCCTCATCTTGTGACATAGTTTGGACCATTCCACTAAAATATACGACATTATACCATACCTAACCATTCAAGGTGAGAGCATATCTACACTGTGGCCAATCCACTACTAGTGGGCTAATCAATTGGGGGGGTATTGATATACACTATACCCATTCAGGTGTATGCCCATGCATTGTGGACCCACTCTACCACTTTATCCACCTCCTCTCAACCTTTAATAGTGGACACGTCCTAGTCACTTTATTCTTCCCACGTTTTCTGAACACAATTTACATTGTGTCATTCAACTTTTTGTAAAAACAATATCACCCTATGTGCCGCTCGGCGTTGTTGTTTTTGTTTTTTTACTTAAGCTAAATATCTCAAGTGGGTATTGTGATAGTACAGTAAAAGATCTGGGAAGGCTAGGCCTCCACTCCACAGTTACATAGTTAGTACAGTTGAAAAAAGACATATGTCCATCAAGTTCAACAAGGGGATGGGAAAGGGTAGGACATTCTATACATTTCCGTAACCATCAATGCTATGTTGCTCTGAAAGGCATCTAATCCTATTTTGATGCTGTTAGCTGTGAGTGCTGTGACCAGCTCCTGGGGTAGGCTATTCCACAGATTCACTGTCCTTACAGTGAAGAAGCCTCGTCATCTCTGGAGATTAAACCTTTCATGACAAGAACGTAGTATTACCTCTATACAAATCACTAGTAGGATCACACATGGTGTCCTGTGTACAGTTTTAGGTCCCTGTGTATAAGAGGGACATAACTGAACTAGAGAGTATAGAGAAGGCGACCAAGATAAATAAAGGGATGGAACAGGGACAGGTGAAAAAAGATGAGAGTATTCAGTATGGAGTAATGACAGTTCAGAGAAAATCTACACTCATCTACAAAGACAATCTATGATCTATGGAGGTGATGACAATATTACAGCCAAAGTGAAGGTTATTGGGGTGACCTGATCAACTGAGCGGAGGCTCTAGGACCCTGTTGGCTGCCTCTGGATACAAGATGAGATACGGCAGGACATGGAGGTATACAGGTTCTGTATGGTATCCTGCAGTACATTTACCACAGATGTTACAGCTGGGCCTGTAGTCTGGATACAAGATGAGATACGGCAGGACATGGAGGTATACAGGTTCTGTATGGTATCCTGCAGTACATTTACCACAGATGTTACAGCTGGGCCTGTAGTCTGGATACAAGATGAGATACGGCAGGACATGGAGGTATACAGGCTCTGTATGGTGTCCTGCAGTACATTTACCACAGATGTTACAGCTGGGCCTGTAGTCTGGATACAAGATGAGATACGGCAGGACATGGAGGTATACAGGTTCTGTATGGTATCCTGCAGTACATTTACCACAGATGTTACAGCTGGGCCTGTAGTCTGGATACAAGATGAGATACGGCAGGACATGGAGGTATACAGGTTCTGTATGGTATCCTGCAGTACATTTACCACAGATGTTACAGTTGGGCCTGTAGTCTGGATACAAGATGAGATACGGCAGGACATGGAGGTATACAGGTTCTGTATGGTATCCTGCAGTACATTTACCACAGATGTTACAGCTGGGCCTGTAGTCTGGATACAAGATGAGATACGGCAGGACATGGAGGTATACAGGTTCTGTATGGTATCCTGCAGTACATTTACCACAGATGTTACAGCTGGGCCTGTAGTCTGGATACAAGATGAGATACGGCAGGACATGGAGGTATACAGGTTCTGTATGGTATCCTGCAGTACATTTACCACAGATGTTACAGCTGGGCCTGTAGCCTGGATACAAGATGAGATACGGCAGGACATGGAGGTATACAGGTTCTGTATGGTATCCTGCAGTACATTTACCACAGATGTTACAGCTGGGCCTGCAGTCTGGATACAAGATGAGATATGGCAGGACATGGAGGTATACAGGTTCTGTATGGTATCCTGCAGTACATTTACCACAGATGTTACAGCTGGGCCTGTAGCCTGGATACAAGATGAGATACGGCAGGACATGGAGGTATACAGGTTCTGTATGGTATCCTGCAGTACATTTACCACAGATGTTATAGCTGGACCTGTAGATCCTGCACACTTAGATCGGTGCTGTCCCAGCTGGTCCCATAAATGGTGGATCGGTGATAAATCTGGTAATCGGGCAGGATCAGGAAGTGTAATCTGGAGGAGACTTTCCTGTAAACCCTTGTGTGTGGGCGAGCATTATCCTGCTGGTGCCAGTTGTCCGCTCTGCCCTGAGAGACAACACATGTGGCAGTATCAGGATGTCCTGTACATATCGCTGAGCTGTTCGTGTCCTTGTATCACTACTAGGGGTGACCGGCTGTCCTATGTGATGGCCCCCACATCTTTACAACAGTAGGGGGCAGTGTGTCACTTCACAGTACAGGAAGGATTGACGCGCTCACCATGAGGCCTCCCTACTCTAACCTGACCATTCCCAACAGACCCTGGTTCCATTACTCTGATCTTGGTATATTGGTGTACAGGGGCACATTGGGACCTGAAAGTGGCCCTGGAAAAAAAAATTAAAAGTGACCCCATTTTATAGGGGGGCTCAGTGCAAGTTGGCAGAGTCAATTCAATACAAGTAAGCAGGGCCAGCACAAGTAGCTCCACCATGTAAAGCAGTCCTGTGTAAGGTAATTTTTCACAGGACTGCTTTACATGGAGGGGAGAGGCAGCATTCCTATGTAAGGTTACATGTCAGACTGAATCTGTCACTTACACAGGACTGCTGCCTCTCCCTCCATGTAAAGCAGACATTTCTATTACACAGGGCTGCCTGCTTTATATGTAATTGCAGCAGTCTTATGTAAGTAAAGTTATAGGCAGTGAGGTCAGAGTGGCCATTAAACTGTAGGTGCAGCAGCAGCCGCCATGACACTCACAGTCCATTGACTCCTCAATCTAGAGGCCCTCAAAATCTGGACAAACTCCAGAGGGGCCCAGGGCAGGTGTAACATAAAAAAAGAAAAACACATTCCCTGGCGCTCTGGTGCCGCTGACGCAGCCTCTTCAGTCAGACTTCGTGCTTTGGTCCTATGATCCAATAAACTTCACGTGACCACTGAGGCCAATCAGCAGCCAGTCGCAGGAGAGGGACTGGTAACATATGTGAGTGACATCGCCGATCACTCTCCAGTGACTGCCTAATTGGTCTCAGTGGTCACTTGGGGTGTTGGGGGGAATGAGGGCGCGGTGCGTGACCTGTCGGGCTGCGGTGTCAGACTTTGGAACGATTGGGACAGGTGAGTATGTTTTTTATCTTAATGTTACTCCTCTTTAAGAATAATGTCCCATAGTGCACACAGTATAATGTCCCATAGAGGCCTCTCCACACTGTATAATGTCTTATAGTGGCCTCTCCCCACTGTATAATGTCCCATAGTGGCCCCACCACACAGTATAATGTCCCATAGTGACCCCACCACACAGTATAATGTCTCATAGTGGCCTCTCCACACTGTATAATGTCCCATAGTGGCCTCTCCACAGTATAATGTCTCATAGTGGCCCCAGCACACAGTATAATGTCTGATAGTGGCCTCTCCACACAGTTTAATGTCCCATAGCGGCCTCTTTACACAATATAATATCTCATAGTGGCCTCTTTACACAGTATAATGTCCCATAGCGGTCCCTGCACACAGTTTAATGTCCCATAGCGGCCTGTCCACACAGTATAATGTCCCATAGTGGCCACTGCACACAGCATAATGTCCCATAGTGGCCCCTCCTCAAAGAATGATGTCCCATAGTGGCCCCTCCTCACAGTATAATGTCCCATAGTGGACCCTGCACACAGTATAATGCTGCATAGAGGAGATGGGAAGTGTCATATTGGAGATGTCTCAGGGCAGTCTTATACAGTGCCTTGCAAAAGTATTCGGCCCCTTGAACTTTTCAACCTTTTGCCACATTTCAGACTTCAAACATAAGGATATCAAATTTTAATTTTTTGGTGAAGAATCAACAACAAGTGGGACACAATCATGAAGTGGAACGAAATTTATTGGATATTTTAAACTTTTGTAAAAAATAAAAACTGAAAAGTGGGGCGTGCCAAATTATTCGGTCCCCTTAAGTTAATACTTTGTAGCGCCACCTTTTGCTGCGATTACAGCTGCAAGTCGCTTGGGGTATGTCTCTATCAGTTTTGCACATCGAGAGACTGAAATTCTTGCCCATTCTTCCTTGGAAAACAGCTGGAGCTCAGTGAGGTTGGATGGAGAGCGTTTGTGAACAGCAGTTTTCAGCTCTTTCCACAGATTATTGATTGGATTCAGGTCTGGAGTTTGACTTGGCCATTCTAACACCTGGATACGTTTATTTGTGAACCATTCCATTGTAGATTTTGCTTTATGTTTGGGATCATTGTCTTGTTGGAAGATAAATCTCCATCCCAGTCTCAGGTCTTTTGCAGACTCCAACAGGTTTTCTTCCAGAATGGTCCTGTATTTGGCTCCATCCATCTTCCCATCAATTTTAACCATCTTCCCTGTCCCTGCTGAAGAAAAGCAGGCCCAAACCATGATGCTGCCACCACCATGTGTGACAGTGGGTATGGTGTGTTCAGGGTGATGAGCTGTATTGCTTTTACACCAAACATACCGTTTTGCACTGTGGCCAAAAAGTTGGATTTTGGTTTCATCTGACCGTAGCACCTTCTTCCACATGTTTGGTGTGTCTCCCAGGTGGCTTGTGGCAAACTTTAAACGAGACTTTTTATGGGTATCTTTGAGAAATGGCTTTCTTCTTGCCACTCTTCCATAAAGGCCAGATTTGTGCAGTGTACTGTCAAGGCTCAGGTCATGAGACAATATTTTGGTATGAAACAATATTTTGGTACTTTATAATTTTCTATTTTTATATGTTACAAATACTAATTTTTCCTTGCTACTAATTGCTGACAGCTTAAGAACAAAAGAATGAATTAAAGATGGCACTGACATCCTTTATACCACGCCTTAGGGCTGATGCCTCAGGCTGGAATCGAGGCTGCACCTGGTTGAACTCAGGAACAAGAGCCAATGGGGGATGGACAGCTCAGGAATATCAGAGAAACTCTACACTACACTATGCATTAACCCACCCTCTTCCTTTCTTGTACAACTGTGTGTGACGTGAATAAACCTGGCAGTGCAGTGCTGAGGCTGAAAAGGGAAGCATGAGCTGAGCCAGAAACAGAACTCTGTGTCTGTGTCTTTCTTAGTGCTGTGCACACATGCTTACTGATTTGGACTGACTGATTGATCCTATAGTTTGTCGATTACGACCCTGACAATTGGCGATTCCAACGTGGGGCCATCAGCTGGAAACCAGAGAGGGCTTGCTGACCCGCACAGGCCACCCTATCGAACTCCGCCATTTTCCGAGGAGGGTCCGGAACCTCAACTGATCATGGTAAGTTTACTCATATTATATATGTGTTTACTTGCCTGTGAATCGGGAGGTGACGGTTAGTAGGTTTGGTGGCTACGACGGGTCAGGTGCCCAGTCCGGAAGGGACGGACGTCTGGTGTTCTCCTCTGGTGGTTCAGAACTGCAGCACTGACATTTTTGCCCCTGTGTGGCTCAATCAGTCAGAGGTTGTGAATGTAAGAAAGGAACCAGGAAGTTGAGATAGTCAAAGTGAAGTGAGGTAGTTGGAAGCCGTCTGTTTAGTTTAGAAAGGTGTTGTGTCTGATGCCGTAACATATTGCGGGGACATCGGCTGTCACGTCCGAGAAAGGAGCTAGGACAGGTGTCTATCGGACCCTTAAGGTCCAATAAGTTCATTAGGGGCTTGGATTATTCTCTCCGTAGGACCCATATGGTCCCGCTAGTTCATTAGGAGCTTGGAATTGTCGGAGAGTGTTAGGAATACGCGTAGAGCTGCAGTCTGAGGTTGGGAACCTGAAGATAAGATCCTGGAACCGGAAAGGTGGATCTTTGACTGACTGTGAGTCTAGCACTGGTGAGCAGCTGTGCCAGTGTTGTAATTCTGGAGTGATCATGTTACGGCATTTCAAATGTAAGCATACTTTGCCCCCCGGGGCACAGACGGCGGTGGAATTGGTTAAGGAGGGAGAAGGAAAGGATAGGGTTAAAAACATGAGTAAGTTGATGAAAAGTGTTGAAATGCCCCCTGGAGGCAAGTTGGAAAATGGAAAAGGCAGTAATGGTCCTGAGTGCCCACCTGAGTATGAAAAACATGAGTTGAGATATGATCCATCACCATATTAGATATGTCCCAAATTGTGAGGTACAGAATCCCTTTTGAAGAGAAAGATGCTTTAATTGTGGCTGGTCATGACCAGGACCAAGTAATCCGACTGGACTATATCCAGTCCTCACCTGGATGGAGGGGGGGACTTCACCCTCCTCAGCATTATTGTTTAATATAATCCATTTTACATGGAAAGACGTTATGATACAATCCTCCCAGATCTGTGTGAAATATTATTTACCTTAATAAAAATTTGAAGAATCTGATGTAGTACAAAGAGAGATAATTCATTGTAAGGCCATTCTACAAAAAGTTCAGTTATAGAAGACCTCATTGTATACCACTGGTATGATGTTTAGGGGATTATACATTATATATTTCAATCTGTAATTGTAATATTCCATAGGGGTTCAACTTTGGTTGGAATCCAGTGAACAAAATTTTAAAGTTTGGCAGTTTGCCCTTAAGGTAACTTGAAGTACAACTCAGGAGTTCTGAACACCTGTGGTAATAACAGAAGTTGGGGTTTTGCCATGAAAAATATCTGAAAATTGCACAAAAATGTTAATATGTAATTTTGGTGTCAGTATTAACTGCTATCTGCTTGAATTCTATTCCTGTACTCTGTAGTGCTCTGCAGAGAACAACCGAAACATTGTTGATTGCCAAGCAGCCTTCAAGGACGTTGTATGTGATGTTCAGGACACGCAGGAAATCGCAATTATTATGAAGTGAAACTTGGCTCTGGGCCACCAGAGTACGCAGCTTATATATATCTGTTTGTGCCCAAAAGAAAATGTTTCGATAAAAGAGTTAACCTATGGTTAAATAAAAAGAAATAAGGTATAATGACAATGTGTATGGGAAGATATTCAAACATATGTTATAAGTTATGTCTTGTATTATGTTATGTGAATTTACTGTTTTGCCTGTTGTCACCTGAAATAAGGTATCTACTAAAAGAGCAAAAAGGTGGCAGTGAAAGATTCTGGATCTCCACTACGTGCGGGTAATGGCCACCTGGGGGGAGCAGGCCACTCGCCCTTGGTCGCCAAAAACAAACCACGCCGGGGTTTGAGAATCTTTGCTTTAAAAGGGAATATTACAGGGAATATTCTGAATATTATTGCTGTGTTTATGTATCTATGTGTTTATGTTTTATCTACATAATTTGGTTTACAAAGATATTTGCTAGAAGGAGACACAAGCCTGGGACAGTGGGACTATGGTGGTTGGATACGCTGCAAAACGTGACGGTGAAGAGATGTCTCTAAGGGTGTTAGACTGATAGGTATGTAAATGGTATAAACATATCCTTGGGGAATGAGGTGAAGTTTTTGGAAAAGTCCTCAGGATCTGACCTGCAGCTCCTAATGTACCCTGAGTATGGGTTATATCATTTACAGAGGTGGGAGATGTGAGTGATGCCGCTTGTCTGTCTCCATCTTACATTCCATTCTCAGGCGCTGCCCAGAGCTCATCCCCCTTCTTTACTGAAAACTGTTATCTATAATGGGATGAAACTTCTTCTTCGTGTTTTATCCAATAGTTATGTATTAAAACTTATGTTATAACTTTATACCCAATCATGTTATGTTAATTATACTAATCACACCTTCTCTTTGTTTCGGTAATGTATAACCGCACCAATAAGAGATTTTGTGCTGTGTTTTTGGCATCCCATTTGGTTTGTTAATGTGCTGGATCATGTGAAAAGTTGGGATAGGTTGCCCCACTGCCCGTCTTCTCCAAATTGTGGTGGAGGAGAATGTAGTAACCCGGGGCTACTGTGTGCGCCCGGGATATATCTTCCCAGGTTCTAAATAAAAAGCTGCATTCATTAACACTTTGTGTGCCGAAGGTGAGGGTTTGAGGCAGAAGTTAGGCAAATCATGCAGAATTTGCCTGGGCGGTGTGGAGCTGATCCCAAGAATAGAGAAATTCCAGCTACAGAGATTGTAAGAGCAAAAGAAGATGCTGATACAGTGAAGAAATGCCAGAAAATGTTCAGAAAGTCTGGTTATGCTGAGCTTTCTTGTTCCACAAGAAATAGGGTGAGATGCAGGGGGGAGAGCCAGCGCAGCTATGTGTGGGATGAGTAGCTGTGTGCAAGAAAAAAAAAAAAAAAAAAAGACACTGTTAACAAGGGCTAATAAATCTAGCATTAGAAACACAGATGGAAATGGCTGGACAACTCAGATTACAATGTGCCTTACTTATGCCTCCTCATATCACCTTTGCACGCTGCACGTCACTAAAATCCCTTTGACCTGTTAGCAATAGGTTCAGGGGGGAGAAAGGAAAGTCAGACAACTTATCCACACAAGTATTTTCTTTTTTGTTGACAATGTAGAACAATATGTTTTTATGCCACAAGAAACTATTGGGTTTGGTTATGTAAATGATGAACCTATTGCTAACCCTGATTTTGCTAACCTTGATTTTGAGTTCTTTTTATAGATGGCTCTCGATTTGGGAAGAATGGTAAATTCTGCACCATTATTCTATGCCATGGTCCCTGAACACGAGGTAAAACAAGCAGAATCCCCCTAAAAGCACTCACTAAAACAGTGTAAAATGGCTGAGGGTAAGCCTAATGGGCTTTCAGTTTAGCACAGGACTATCGTCCAATCTGTGCGTTTAAAGCCTAAAAGGATGTCCAGGCAAGTCAGTAGGTTTTGTAGGACTTGCTGCTACCCGAACAGGTGGGTATAATCAAAGTCAAGGCACACACCAAGGCTGATACAAAGAAAGTAGAGGTAACGTGTGGGCAGATGCTGCCACCAAACTAGCTGCAGAAAAGCCTAGGGAACATGCCTCAGCACAGGGGGTCACCATACTGGACCAAAACTCTCAGCTCTCTTTTCAGGTTCTAAAAATACTGTAGGACCAAAATGGCCCAGAAGAAAAGAAGATTTGGAAACTGCAAGGAAGAAGGAAAAAGATGAACAAGTCCTGATGGCCAGTGGTAAGAGAGTATGTTACCAAGAGCATTGTTCCCAATGATGGCGCAAGTAGCTCATTCTCAAGTGCACCACTCGGAAGTAGCCATGTGTGACCTGGTGAACAGATGATGGGGAGCTGCAGGGTTTAGATCACTGCAGTTAGATACGTGTAAGCCTGCATAACATGTGTCAAACACTATGAAGGCCAAATAGTAAAAGGTTTCTCAGAAGCACACCACAAAGTCCTTGTACCTGTTTCAGAGATTGTGGGTTAACTATATACAGTTACCAAAGGTGGGAAGGTGTGAGTACGTGCTTGTGTGTATTGATCTCTCTTCGGGATGACCTGAGGCATTTCTGGTGCAGAAATCCACCACAAAAGGAACTGCAGATAAACTACTGAAAGAAGTAGTGTGCAGGTATGGGATCCCCGAGACCATCGAAAGTGATAATGGAACTTACTATACAGGACAGGTAATGAGAGAAATAATGGAGGCCGTGGGGATACAGCAAGTGTTCCTTACCCGTACCGTCCCCAGAGTAGTGTAGAGTATTTATCACTTGTTACTTGCATTTGTATTTTCTGTACACTCCTGACAGAAGGATTGGCCTCAGCCCCTAGAGTATTTGGATTATATTTTTCACAATTGTTCCAAATGTAGTATGGTGTAGTATGGTGTGACTATGCGATAGATTGTCAAAAACATTTGACTAATGTACACTTTTGAGTTTTCTCTTTCCTTCCAGATCCTAAGTCAGTGGAAGGAACCTATCAGCTACAACCCCAAAATTGGGTGCTGATAAAGAGACACGTGAGAAGGGCCTCAACTCGACGGTGCCTTCCAGCCCCTGTTGACAACCAGGACAGCTGTGAAACTACAAGGAAAACCGTTGTTATGTTGGTGTCCCCACTGGATGACGTTCTTAAAGACAAATGGGACAATAAACTGTTAAAAGAGAAACCCAAAAGACTGTTGGACCAATCTGCACCTATAGTTCTGTTATACTTCTATGCAATGTGCAAATTGATTATGTGTATTGTAGAGAAATGTACTATCTGTAAGAAGGAGACATAAGTGAATATGACCCATGTGTATATATAGATGCCATAGGAGTCCCAAGGGGGGTTCCAGATGAATTTAAAGTCAGCAATCAAGTGCTTGCAGGTTGGGAATCAATTTTCCTCTGGCCCACCATAAATAAGAATGTAGACTGGATTAATTACCTATACTATAATCAACAAAGGGAGTATTTGCAAACCACACAGAAATGGACCCACTGATGACAGGACCTGAAATTGATATGAAGACAATAAAGGTGTATGATGATGTAGCAGCTCTTCCCCCCAGGAATGCTGAGTTAATTTAGGGATAGTAAGGATCTGACTTTCCCATGTGAAAGGCCTTTAAGTGGGAACCTATCCACAAGGGATAGGTTGTCACCCAGGAGGTGAAAAGGAGCAAAACACATTGGAACAGATCAGCAGGTTCAAAGGGGTAGGGAAAGAAAAATGGAAAAAATTAGTATTTAGGGGGGAATGTCAAGGCTCAGGTCATGAGACAATATTTTGGTATGAAACAATATTTTGGTACTTTATAATTTTCTATTTTTATATGTTACAAATACTAATTTTTCCTTGCTACTAATTGCTGACAGCTTAAGAACAAAAGAATGAATTAAAGATGGCACTGACATCCTTTATACCACGCCTTAGGGCTGATGCCTCAGGCTGGAATCGAGGCTGCACCTGGTTGAACTCAGGAACAAGAGCCAATGGGGGATGGACAGCTCAGGAATATCAGAGAAACTCTACACTACACTATGCATTAACCCACCCTCTTCCTTTCTTGTACAACTGTGTGTGACGTGAATAAACCTGGCAGTGCAGTGCTGAGGCTGGAAAGGGAAGCATGAGCTGAGCCAGAAACAGAACTCTGTGTCTGTGTCTTTCTTAGTGCTGTGCACACATGTTACTGATTTGGACTGACTGATTGATCCTATAGTTTGTCGATTACGACCCTGACAATTGGCGATTCCAACGTGGGGCCATCAGCTGGAAACCAGAGAGGGCTTGCTGACCCGCACAGGCCACCCTATCGAACCCCGCCATTTTCCGAGGAGGGTCCGGAACCTCAACTGATCACGGTAAGTTTACTCATATTATATATGTGTTTACTTGCCTGTGAATCGGGAGGTGACGGTTAGTAGGTTTGGTGGCTATGACGGGTCAGGTGCTCAGTCCGGAAGGGACGGACGTCTGGTGTTCTCCTCTGGTGGTTCAGAACTGCAGCACTGACATTTTGCCCCTGTGTGGCTCAATCAGTCAGAGGTTGTGAATGTAAGAAAGGAACCAGGAAGTTGAGATAGTCAAAGTGAAGTGAGGTAGTTGGAAGCCGTCTACTACTGTGTGTGACGTGTGTGACGTGAATAAACCTGGCAGTGCAGTGCTGAGGCTGGAAAGGGAAGCATGAGCTGAGCCAGAAACAGAACTCTGTGTCTGTGTCTTTCTTAGTGCTGTGCACACATGCTTACTGATTTGGACTGACTGATTGATCCTATATTTTGTCGATTTCGACCCTCACAGTACGACTGATTGTTGTCCTATGGACAGACTCTCCCACCTCAGCTGTAGATCTCTGCAGTTCATCCAGAGTGATCATGGGCCTCTTGGCTGCATCTCTGGTCAGTCTTCTCCTTGTTTGGGATGAAAGTTTAGAGGGACGGCCGGGTCTTGGTAGATTTGCAGTGGTCTGATACTCCTTCCATTTCAATCTGATCGCTTGCACAGTGCTCCTTGGGATGTTTAAAGTTTGCGAAATCTTTTTGTATCCAAATCCAGCTTTAAACTTCTCCACAACAGTATCACGGACCTGCCTGGTGTGTTCCTTGGTCTTCATGATGCTCTCTGCACTTTAAACAGAACCCTGAGACTATCACAGAGCAGGTGCATTTATACGGAGACTTGATTACACACAGGTGGATTATATTTATCATCATCAGTCATTTAGGACAACATTGGATCATTCAGAGATCCTCACTGAACTTCTGGAGTGAGTTTGCTGCACTGAAAGTAACGGGGCCGAATAATATTGCACGCCCCACTTTTCAGTTTTTTATTTTTTTACAAAAGTTTAAAATAACCAATAAATTTCATTCCACTTCACAATTGTGTCCCACTTGTTGTTGATTCTTCACCAAAAAATTTAAATTTTATATCTTTATGTTTGAAGCCTGAAATGTGGCAAAAGGTTGAAAAGTTCAAGGGGGCCGAATACTTTCACAAGGCACTGTATATTCAGAGTCTGAGTGCTCAGCGTATCACTAATATCAGTGCAGTAGAAAGTGTCCGCTAGAGGCTGGACCTCCTCTGACTTATATCTTATATTCTTTATTCCAGGAGTTGTTCCAATAGTCGTTCTCACCAAAAAGACTCGCGGGAATTTGACTGAAATGGAAACAATATTCAGGGACATCGGTGCTGAGAAAATCTTTTCATTTGAAAATTATTCCAGAGACAATAAAATGAAAATCAGAGGAAGACACGAGGAAGTCCTGAAATTCCTCTGCGAAGTCATTAAAGACGTTCAGTTTTGTGTGGAGCAACCTCAAGATCCACCGAAGGAGATGATAGAAAGAAAGATATTTGTGCTCAACTATGTCCATAAGTCTGCTATGAGGGAAGAGCGGAGGAAAGCAGAAATTCAAAAGGCCAAAGATCAAGCTCTACTGCAGAAGAAACTCAGGGAACAGGAGGAGGAGATGGAGAGACAGAGGCTAAAAGAACAAGAGATGCAGGAGGAGGAATTAAGAAGGAAGAAGGAGGAGATGGAGAGACAGAGGCTGAGAGAATAAGAGAGGCAGGAGGAGGAATTCACACAAGAAAACACTAGACTATAAAGGAAGAAAAACACAAATCCTATCACAAAAATCTCAAAAAGCTAAAAATCTGCAAAGTATCAGACTCCAGGCCAGAACTGGTCTATGTGTGCTTGTGATTTAAACATTGTCCCCTTTTAGAAAATGTTTTCCCAGCAGCAGTGAATAGTAGATCATATACTCACCTCTTCACCCCTCCAGTCCAACCCCTGGGCAGCTCCTGTCTGTCCTGTGCCCTGTTTGTATACTGCGGCTACAACAGTGACACCACGTTCATCAATGCAGCCAATGACTGGCCTTAGCTGAACAATGCTGGCCATGTGACATCACTGTTTCAGCCTCGGCATACAAACTGCGTCTTGGAGAGACGGGAGCAGCAGGCTGGACTTTGAGAGGGGGTGAATATATGATCAACTGTTATTTTATATCATCCAGTGCTCCTGGGCAAACATTTTGTAAAATGGGACAACCCATTAAAGTTAGGAAATCTCCATTGTTAGGGAGCAAAGACTGACTAAATCTGGGGAATCTACTGGTGCTATAATAATAAAGAAATCAATCAATTTTGTAGTCCTAATGATAAATCACTGCTCGTGAAGCCTCCAGCCAGCCAATGGAGAGCAGGAAAATCAACCCGAAAAATAGAGATCACTAACCCTAAAGGGGTATTCCAGTTATCTTCTATTAATGATCTATCCTAAGCCTAGGTCATCAATAAGAGATCAGTGGGGATCCGACACCCGGGACCCTGCTGATCAGCTGTTTGAAGGGACTGTGGCACTTGTGTGAGTGCCGTGACTCCTTCACTGTTTACATCACACACCATATGTTTTATAACGGCCATGCAATGTAATTACAGCCTATAGAAGTGAACTGGATGAAATTACACTATATAAAACAGGTAACTTCTAATGTAAACAGTGAAGGGGTCACAAGCATCTCATTCCCTGCAAACAGCTGATAAGTAGGAGTCTCAGGTGTTGGAAGGTGTTGGACCCCCATTGTTCTCTTGTTGATGACTTGTCCTGAAGATAGGTCATCAATACCAAGGAACTGAAATAAGTCTTTACAGGGATTATCCACATTTTAAAAATTGATGACCCATAATTAAGATAAGCCATCAATTTTAGATTGGCGGGAGTCCAACTGAAAGGACCCCTACTGATCAGCTGCTTGCAAAGCACACAGCTCCCATTGTTTATATGCCGGGCGCTGCGCTGCTTACTCACCATGTTCTTGATAACAGCAGTTGTGGACACTACTATGGAACACCGCTGCAGCACCAATACCCTCCGATATCAAGGGAGGGGCAAGGGGCCATGGTCAAAGTTTGCACCCACTGCTTGCATCCACAGAAGATCTGTGCTTAGCTCCCCAAGATGGCGTCGGGAACAATCTCCCTGCCCAGTTCTGCCAAAAACTCTCTGCAAGTACCGAGAAGAACTGATGGAGGGCAAAGGGCAAAGGTCACACTAAATATTGATGGCATTTACATTTCTCTGTTCTTCATGATCAGATGGATGTCCTGTACAGGAAGGGCCACAGCAGGCTCTACCTGCTTAGGAAGCTGAAAGCCTTTGGAGTCCAGGGGGCAATTCTTAAAACTTTTTTCAGCTCGGTAGTGGCATCAGCCATCTTCTTCGGAGTGGCCTGCTGGGGGAGCAGTATATCAACCAGGGATAGGAATAAACTGGACAAGCTGATTAGAAGTGCCAGCTCTGTCCTGGGGAGCCCCATGGACCCAGTGCAGGCGGTGGGTGACAAAAGGATACTGTCCGTGGTGAGCTCCATGCGGGAGAATAACTCCCATCCCATGCATGAGACCGTGATAGCGCTGGGCCGTACTGTCAGTGACCGACTGCTCCACCCTAGGTGTTAGAAGGAGCGCTATCGGAAGTCTTTCCTCCCCGCTGTGGTCAGGCTGTACAACCAACACCGACCTAAGCGGCGATCAGGCCATACAGAAAACTGAAAGATCTTTCTGTTGTGATATCCCCTCTGCTACTTTTTACCTGTACCTTTCTATCTGTTTGTCTACTACCAATGGGATGCCTCTACCTTGGAACGTTATATATTGTATGTGCATTTGTATTGCTTATCTTGCATTGCATATCCTTGCTGCTGTAACACACTGAATTTCCCCATGGTGGGACTATTAAAGGATTATTATTCACAAAAATAAACTATTAACCCTTCTATTTCTGAAAGCATTCTTATTGTGCAGAATTTTCCCCACATCTGCCTAAAATTTTTGTTCAGTACAATATCTCCATAATAAATCAAAACCTTTAGCAGTGAGGTTCTTTCATCTTTGATCAGATTTCGTCACATACGCTAAAGTTGTAGTGAAAAGTCACGGCCGCTCATTCATGTATTATACATCGATCTATTGCTGCCAAGTACAAATTTGTAATATTGTATTTCTTTCTCTTCTCTTCTTAGCTCACCTCCTGGTCACACTGTATTGGCCACTAGCCACTTCACGGTGACCTCTTTCTTATCTGTTTGGTGCACTATAGAAATTCCAGGGGAACAAACCAGGAACCCAAGAGCAGATCTACTGCCAGGCTGAGCCCTCTTGACTCTGGGCCATAACACCCCATAGGTGTATCTCACTATTAGTCCTCACTCAGTTGTCGGACACCATGTGGAATGGGAAAACTTTGTGATGTACGCACAAGCTGTGCTGCTGTGTGGTGGCCACAGCATCTACTACTCGCTCTGTCATTGAGAGGACATATTGTATTGGTGGCTGTAGGTGCTCCCATTGGTATCGGTAGAGATGACCTGTCCACATGATAGGTCATCCATATTTGATCTGTCATTTTCAATGCCCGTACCCAGCACAGTTCACCTTGTTATTCTCCCCCTTAGACGTGGTGTAAATTCTTTCCTGTACTTTATGTGTTAAAATGGCGTAGGGTATGTACAGTATCTATACTGGTGATATTTGGCCTTTTGGAGCTGTGTATATGACGGAGAGTCATTGGTATACACATAGATATTTTTCATCCATGAGACATAGGGTTGCTGATTATTGTGATCTTGCTCAGTTTGAGGATCTACATAGTGTATTAAGGTATTATATCAGTTCTTGGGCTATTTTAGCCCTAAGTACATTTGGGTTTCGTACCCACAGCAAACACACGTGCACTTATAATACCTATACAGTGTTTCAGCCTGTTCTTTTTACACACATAGATAGATTTACTCAATAGTGTCACTAGCAGTATAATATTTAACTTCTTATGTGCTTGTCATGTACTCTCTTATTGGCCACCATTGATGTTATATAAGAATACCCAGTGTTTATATATAGTTTAAAAATAACTTTTGACACTTTCTAGAGGGGGGAGAGGGTAAAGTATTGGAGGTCAGTGTCGGACTGGGATGTCTGGGGCCCACCGCCATGACTCCTGCAGATCCGTGGACAGGGCGGCTTAAGGTAATAACATGTCGGGAGCCATGCTGCTCACCTGTCATACCATGTGCACCACTGCACTACCTAAACCTACTGCTACACCCTGTATGGCAAGTGAACAGCGTGGCTCCTAGAATTGTTACCATTACCTGTAGCCACACTGTCTTGGAAAGGCTGATCTGCAGAGGTCCTGGATGTGAGATCCTTGCAGATGTAATATTGATGGCCTTTCCTAAGAACAGGCCGTCCATATTAGAAAGATGGATAAATCTTTTAAAGAGGTTGTCCAGGAATTGGAGCAACATATGTGGCGAGCAGGAGGTGTAAAATAAAAAAATAAAAAAGCATACTCACCTGTCCCCGGCGCTCTGTTCTCCACTGCCAGGGTCCATTCAGTCTCGTGCCGGCGACTCCTTGCTGGGAGTCCTGCACCTCATGTGACCGCTAAGACCAGTTAGGTACAGGATTTCCAGAAATGGGATGCCGCTATGAGACAGAACAGACACAGGCGGGGAACAGGTAAGTATACTTTTTTAAAAATGTTTACACCTCCCTGGCCACCACAGTGGTCGCTGAATTTATGGACAACCTCTTTAAAGAGGGCCAATTTTTTTTTTTTTTTTTTTTTTATGGCCTCTTCACTGGTCCCCCCATACTGTATGGGGAACAGTATTGGGGCCATTATATTGTGTGGGGCAGTGATGAGGGCTAACATCCTGTGAGCAGGACATTAAACTGTGTGGGGCATATTATAGGGGTTGTCCAGGGTTAACTTTTTTTATGGCCTATCCACAGGATACTCTATAAATACCTAATCGGTAGGGGGCTGACACACAGCCCCATCATCTGTTTGGAGCTACTTCTGGCGCCCGTTCTGTACTCAATACAGGACCAGTAGCAGAAAGCTCCATCTGCTGTATAGCAGCCCGGCGCCTTCACTACAGATCAGCTCCCACTGACTTCAATAAGTGCTGAGATACAGTGAAGGTGCCCGGCTAATACACAGTGTACAGAGCTCTCTGCTGGGAGACACTGGGGACAGGAGAGAAAGTTTAGGTTTTTTGTTTTTTATTTTCACCTGCCCGGGCCTAATTAACCCCTTCATGCCTCTGCCAATTTTCGTTTTTGCATTTCCGTTTTTCCCTCCCACATTCCAAGAGCCATAACTTCTTCATTTTTCAGTTCACAGAGTCAAATAATGGCTTATTGTTTGCGCAACAAATTGTACTTTGTAATGGCACTATTCAATATCCTGTACAATGTTCTGGGAAGCTGGAAAAAAATTCAGAATGAGATGGAATTGGAAAAAAAATGCATTTATGCCAATTTCTTATGGGTTTAATTTTTATGGCGTTCACTATGTGGTAGTAATGACATGTTACCTGTATTCTGCGGGTCAGTACGATCACGGCGATACCAAATTTCTATAGTATTTTTAATGATTTGATACCTTTTAAAAAATTAAAAACTTTGCAAAATAGAAAAAAATTTTTTTTCGTGTTGCCATATTGTGACACCTGTAACTATATTATATTTATGTGTATGGAGCTGGGTATGGTGTCTATGCGGGACAAGATAGTGTTTTTATTGATACCATTTTGGGGAAGGTCTGATGGTTTGATCACTTTCTATTCCATTTTTTATAGGAGGCAAAAAGTTGAAAAAACAGCCATTTGGCCATTTAGATTTTTTTTCCCTGCTATGCCGTTCACTGTATGGGAGAAATATTTTAATATTTTAAAAGTTTGGGCATTTTGGAGCGCCAGAGACCTAAAGTGTTTATGTTTATTATTGTTTATTTTTTATATGTGATCTAGGAGAAGGGGGGTGATTTGAACTTTTATATTTTTTGTGTTTTTTTATACTTTTAAAAATGTTTTTTATTTTTCTTTTACTTTCAGACCCCTAGGGACCTTGAACCCTAGGGGGTCTGAATGCTCATACTATATACTGCAATACTAATGTATTGCAGTGTATAACGAAATTCATTCCCTTCTAATGTAATGACAAGCCTGGGAGCCTTCAATAGGCTCCCGACTGTCATAACAACCGATCATCTCCCTCTGATGACGTTCTGGAGGGCGGCGAACTGTAAAAGATGGCGGCGCCTTCGCCCTTTAGATTCCGTAGTCATGTTTGACTGCGGCATCTAAAGTGTTAACAGCTGCGATCGGTGTCAGCACCGATCTCAGCTGTTAGCGGCAGGTGCTGAGCTTTCTCCATACACCCCTTCATACCCAATCACAAACATGTACGTGATTTCGGGTGAAGGAGTTAAAAGAAATAAAAAATGTTATCCTGGACAACCCCTTTAATGTCTCCCAGGATATAGGCCTCCATTTCTGTCCCCCCACAATATAATGCCCCCATCAATGGTCCCCATACAGTATAGGGGACCAGTGAAAGGGCCACTGTATGGGGGTGGAATAGTGAAGGGGTTACTGTATGGGGGGGAATAGTGAAGGAGGCACTGTAATGGGGAGAATGGTGAAGGGGCCACTGTATGACCCATACAGTAGCCCCCTCACTGATCCCCCCATAGCAGCATTAAATTATTACTTACCTGTCTGCTCCCCGATCCCGCTCCTTCTTGCTTCAGGTGCACTGATGTGACATCATGTGTGCCCAGAGCAGGAAGAAGTGGGAGGTGCCGCAGAGCAGTCAGGTAAGTATTGGGGATAGGCTTGTAGGCCACAGGCTCAATGGGGTCTGTGGCCTACAAGTCTGTGAGAGGTAGAGCTGGAAGCCTGTGACTTTTCCCTAGTTTTGTGATCTGGTTGTTAAAACCAGAGAAAACTGGGCTGCATCACTTACCTCTCCTCGCTCCTGCTCGCAGCCTCTCCTCTTCCTGCATCAGACTGGGACCTGTGCACCGTGATGACGTAATGTGCTGCACACGGGGGGGGGGGGGGGGGCGGCTGGCCAGGAGCAGTTAGAGGTAAGTGAATAGGGGCCGTTACTGCACCTCCACTGCCTATTAAAAAAGGCACGGGGCGCACTAGGGGATTCACCGGTACCCCGGTGGGCCAGTCCGGCCCTGTCGGAGGTGTTGTGTTCAAACCCAGCACTTTCTTTTTGTACTATATCTGTATTTTTATTTAATTGTATACACTTCGTATATATATTTTACCTTAATAAATTTTGTCATACAGTTTTGAAACATAAGGGTTGTTCCCATAATTTTGTTGGCTATGCATGTAGCATGTATGCATTTAAACCATTTTGGGGTTTGGCTGAAATTTTGATCAGTTTTTGTAAAAAAATTTTAAGGGGGCAGATAAAATGGCCAAAAAGGGCCATTCAACCATTTTGACTTTTTTTTTTCCCTCTGTGGTGTTTACCATATGGGATAAATATTTTAATAGTTTAGGGTTTTTTTGATGCAGGGGTAATGCGTTTGTTTATTTTTATTTGTGATCTGGACAAGAAAGGAGGTGGGAAATGTTATTTTTTACTATTTTTTATAAAACTTTTTTTTTTTTTACTTTTATTTTTATACCCTCTAAACAAATTATACATTGTATATTTTACCCTGCACACCTACCAAACAATACATTGTATGTAAAGGTTATGTGTGAATAAACAAGGCATGAGGAAGTGTGATGAGGATGTTGGTTGTATCTATAGTATGTGCTGACCCGACAGGAAGATAAAAACTTCACAGTAGTTTATAACAGAAAGTAAAAGCAGAAGGACTTTGTCTCATTTCAGTCAGTCTCTGAGAAGGCGGCAATCCGAGAAGACGTCATGGATATTGACAAGATGAGACATTTCATTAAGAACTTCAGTTTTGATCAATGTACAAGAGGAAGCCAAGGCTTTGATCGAATTCTCATCCAACTCTTTGGTATTATTGGTCATGGGAAGTCCTCATTCATTAACACTTGTATCTATGTCTGGGAAGATGGTGAATTCCAGAACTGGGCGAATGCATCAGATGGACCTAGTTCAGTTACAATAGAGAGAACTCCATATAAACTGACTGAGAGCATCACTCTGGTGGATAACCGCTGCGGTTCCTTGTTTTACGACCATATATTGGGAGAAATCTTTGCCCAGCTTGGTGAGTACTGGGGAACCTGTAGTATGAGGGACTAGGAGAGGGGCAAGGGGGAAGGGTGGAGGTGATGAGCATTTAAGATGACAGTCGGTTCTACTACTAACTTTATAAAGGTAGTCAACTTGACCATAGATGAGGTGAAGTACAGTTAGTTTTGGTGCCTGATGTGCTATATAAGCTCTGTACTGTCAGGTGGGCGGGGTCAGGCAGGGGGGTGATATTCAGAGATCCAATCAGAGGCAGCCAGTGTCAGAGCTCAGAATCACACCCCCTTGTCTGCTCCTGCCTGACACCGCCCACCTGACAGTACAGAGACTAGATTACATATCAGACACCAAAACTTACAGGTGTGAATGGCAATGGTGAGGGCAAGAGAAAGGATTCCAACTGTGCCGGAATCAGTGGGGCAGCGCATATTAACAGATGCTAAGAACTGGAGGTGGTGGAAGGTCCTCTTTAAACACTAATTAATTGGCCCGTTCTTTGGCAAACCAAGTAGTATCTTAAGACATGCCCATTTTCTGTTTGTGTCTACAACCAATAATAAATGTGCTACGCCAAGGTGGGGCAGATTTACTAGTGAACATGCGGCAAAAACTGTCATATATGTCGAGCACTACATTTATTAATGTTTTAACCGCTTTTTATAATTTACCTGAAAAAGAAGTACGTCTTAGTGGAAAAGGGGTGTGGCTTAAGAAGTGCTGCAGTGCGCCAAAAATGCACAGAAATTTGCTGCACTTTTATGGAAGCCAATAAATGTGTAAAGTTAGTCAAGCCTGTCTTATACTGCGTCAGATCCAATCCTGTAGAGTTTAAGGCAGTCTAAGCTTCCATTAGTAAATATGCCCCACTGTCCTATTAACCCCTTACATAAAATATATCCTGGCATATAACAGAGACAAGTAGAAAGTGATGAAACAGGAGTCATGTGACTATCCTGACACACGCCGTGCTGAGCCGCTGATCTGTCAAAGAAAGGGAGACAAAACTTTTCTGTTCATTTACAACAAGTTGACTCTTAGTACATGGGATGCCATGTGCAGTATCCACCACCAGAGCTCATGATCTCCGGTCACTTATCCCTCTCAGTACTGATCTCCCAGCAGAGCAATGGAGGCTCTACCTATGTATCTATAACCATCCTCTGTTACTCCTCCAGGTAATCTGCTGCCTATTGGTAAAAGAGTGGAATTCAGTAAGGGATTTGAATTAGCAGAACGAATTATCAAAGCAGAGAAAGAAATCAAATCCTCAGATTTCGTCTTCCCGGTGTTTGTGCACAGGTAAGAACAAGACCCGAAATGTACACAATAATGGAACAAGAGATGGAAACCAAAAATCATTGATCTGTATGTGAGGTACGGGTCCTGAGGACTTTACCAGAGCCCACCGCAAGGCAGGTTGGACTTTACCCAGGCTACCTGTCAAATCTAATGTCAGAAAATAGGTGCACTTGTGGACAAAGACCAGACCAGTAGAATGAAACATACAAGCTGGGTCAAAACCAGGATAGCACAGGAGTATCCAAATCGATAACAGAAGAATAACAGTGTCCAAGTCAAAAATTAGGTTTGTTGAATTTGGAAAGACGATGCCTTAGAGGTAATGGGATTTACATGTATGGATCAGTGCGGAGAACTGGTACATAATATATTCTGTCCAAGAAAAAGTGCACAAAAGACCAGGGCATATTCTTTATAGGTGGAGGAAGGGCAGTTTCGGCATCTATTTAGGGGGGTTCTTTACAGTTGCAGCTGCTGAAACGGGGAGTCGGCTGTAACTTCAGCCGGAGCTCCCAGAGAGAAGACAGGGAAGGTTTATTACCTTCCCTGCCTTCCTGATCGCTACGCTGTATGCACCCCTATGGGCGCCGCCATGATGTGGCTCCCCAGGATCACAGCCTGTTAGAGCTGCTGGGTCCTACAGGACCCAGATCAGCTCTGTAGCTATGGGCAGGAGCCTGTATTCCTCCTGCAACTGGGGCTAAATGTACCAGCCCCAGTTACAGGGGAAATCAACCCCCCCCAGAAAAAATGATCAGATGTCCCCATATTATGACCTTATGGCACAGGTGTCAAACACAAGGCCCGCGGGCCGAATCCGGCCCGCTGCCTTCTGTTATCCGGCCCGGCACTTATCTGGCCCGCAGGGGCGCGGCATTTTTTATTGTCTATTTAATGTAAACCAGCCCAGGACAGGCCCCTTAAAAAAAAAAAAAAACAAAGCTGCGCGATACCTGTCCTGGGCTGGTTTACGAGACCTCTGCATGTCAGCGCAGGCGGCGATACAATGACGTCATCATGCCTCCTACGCTGACACGCAGACATCGCGGACAAGAAGAGGAGGAGGCGGCAGCTGCATCAAGGCATCAGAGGTAGGTGAAGATAAGTTTTTTATATATATATATATATATATATATATATATATAAATAGGCCGTTGCCTGCTGGAGTATCCCCGGCACGTAATGGCCTATCTACTTATCGATCCCCGCTGCTGGTCGTGGCCGCCCCCGCTTCCCCTTCTGCTATGGGACGCAGAAGCGGCTGTGTGCAGGAGCGGGGATGATAAGTGAGGCCGCGGCCGGCGAACCCCATCAAATACTACTATTATTATATTCTGCGGTCTTTTCAGACCCCGGAGTATAATAATCGGAGACCCAGGGGAGGTGATAAACATAAAAACCATTGTTACTCACCTCTCTGGCGATCCGATGTTGCTCTCAGCCGGCTTCGGCCTTCTTTGGTGACGTCCCAGGCGTCACGTGAGCCAGGCCGACGTCATTATGTCGCGACGCCGG
Source organism: Leptodactylus fallax (assembly GCA_947044405.1). Lineage (NCBI taxonomy): Eukaryota > Metazoa > Chordata > Amphibia > Anura > Leptodactylidae > Leptodactylus > Leptodactylus fallax. The sequence goes on along the minus strand of CAMRHE010000557.1, from coordinate 816,332 downwards.
TCTGTGCGACATTGAAGAAGGCCGAATGCAGGGAGCGCACCGGGCCCAGGTAAGTAACACTGGTTTTATGTTTGTCACCACCTGGGTCTCCGATCATTATATTCTGGGGTCTGAAAAGACCCCAGAGTATAATAATAATTCATGGGTGGGGGGGTCACTATGGGGCATAATACCGTGTGCAGGGGCCACTATGGACTATAATACCGTTTACAGGGGCCACTATAGGGCATAATACCAATGCAGGGGCCACTAAGGAGCATAATACCGATTGCAGGGGCCACTATGGAGCATAATACCGTGTGCAGGGGCAACTATTGAGCATAATACCGTGTGCAGGGGCAACTATGGAGCATAATACCGTGTGCAGGGGCCACTGTGGGGCGTAATACCGTGTGCAGAGGCAACTATAGAGCATAATACCATTTGCAGGGGTAAACAGTATTTGTATAGTGCTTAATTTTTGATATATTCAGAAAAGGATGAGGATAGTATGTAACATGTCAATGTCTTAGGTTTTAACAATACATTATGTTCTTCCTGGTTGACCTCAAAGGGCTGATTGTAACAGTAGTAATGTACAAATGTAACTACTCCTTAATAGCTCACTTAACTGTTAAGGAGAAGTTACTTTTATACATGTGTAAAATAATCTTGGCCCTTCAAGGTACCCCGAGAGGCTGAAGTGGCCCCCGGAGAAAATGAGTTTGACACCCCTGCCTTATGGGGACACAATGTAAAAAAAAAAAAATATATAAAAATGAATAGAAAAGTAAAAAAAAAAAAAAAATAAATAAAATAATTAAAAAATAAAATAATACGCCAATAACGCCCTTATTACAGGTTCTAGCCCCACCCCCCGACGAAACCACACAAAATAAAAATTACTGTGATGGAGAGTAAAAACTATTTTAAAACGTTTTTTTAGTAGCACTTTGTGCTAATTAAATTAAAAAAAAATGAAAAGTTAAAAACAGACGTGTTTTCCCTCCTCTTTTGTTTATATTTTCCCGGATATAAAAAAAAAAATTAAAACACATGCAAAAATAAAAACAACATAAAAATAAAGTCCTACGTGTCACCGAAAAAATACAAAGAAATTAGTTGAATAACACAAATGATAAAAATGTTACAGCCCTCAAAACTGCACATACAAAAAAAAACGAAAATGTGTCTGGTCCTCAACCAGAAATTGGCCCGGTACTGAAGTGGTTAAAGGGGTTGTCCAGGTAAAAATGGACAACCCATTTAAGTTTTAAATCAGCCAGGGGCAGTGAAAAAAAATAAATAAAATTCATACTCACCTTTCCATGGTGCTCCGGTGCCTCCCTGCGCAGTCCGGTCTTCTCGGTCCCGTGTTGACGTGTGGCAGAAGTCCCAGGCACACATGACCACTAAGGCCAATCACCAGCTTCAGTGGAACTCAGGAAGAGACCCATGAGAAGCTGCTGGAGCAGAAGGACCAGCACCGTAAAGCATCATGTGAAGTTATCCGTCTGCTGTTGCTTTTGCTGATGCTCCTGGTGTTGGAGTTTTATTAGTAATTCTTGCGCTACCTTTACTGATGTTTCTTAGTTTGCTTTACTATTGATTTTTATCTTTTTTAGTTTGACGACCTACATCTCAAAAGAAGACAAGGAAGAATTTAAATCCTTATTCCATTCTGCACAGATGCTAACAGGTAACATCTGCCTTCATAGTATATACTGTAGGGGAGTTGCTGGAACCTTGTTCACACTTAAAGTGCTGCCTGTAGCTCCCCCCTCCAACCTTCCCACAAAATTACAGCAAAACTTATGGGGGGCTACAGGGAGAAGACTGTGTAAGAGGCAGAGCGGGCCACGTTGGCATTTTCACAGAAGAGCTGGGACAGAAGAACAGAGGGTGGGACTCTGATAAATCTCAGGTTGTATGGTATTCTCAGTAGTATCTGCAGGGAAGAGAGAGAGAGAGAGAGACCTTCTGTTTGCACAGCAACCCATGCTAGAAAATACAGGTCATACTGTGTTCATGTGACTTATTAAAGAAAGTGAAAAGCAGGATAAGGAAAGACACAGTGAGGAGACAACTATTACTTTCAAGAGGATGGTCTGTCAGACAATAAGAGTAAAAAAAAAAATCAGCATATTGTCCTATTTTGTAATTAAACTTTATTTCTATTGAAAGTTTTCAAGAAAAAATATAATCCAAACTAGGGACATCGGGGGAGGAGAAATCAAAAACCAAGGAATATAGGGAAGCAGCTAGCCAGCAAAATCAGTCCGTAATGAAATAATGGTCCCAAACAGAACAAAACAATATAAATTTGTCTGTAGAGCCATGAATAGTGGCAGTATGATAATGATGTTCCATAGTGCAAATGTCTTTAATCCTTGCATAAAGGTCCAAGCAAGATGGTGGGACCAGACTCCGCCAGTATAATTCAATAAGGTACTTTGAAGCTTTTAAAATATGGACGAGCAGTCTGGCGGCCATTTATCTCATGGTTTTGGGGGAGAGTTAACAAAGTATAGCTTTGACATTAAGGCGAAATCTGTATCCAATCTGTATACCATAATATAAATTAAGAGCTTAAAGAGGACCTTTCATGTCCTCATGCATATGCGGTTTTATATACCGCTAGAAATGTGCCCGGTATGTGCCCCGGTGGTAGAGATATTGATGCCATTAGTTTCAGCAACAATATCTCCCCACTGTCAGAAAGGCGTTCCTCACAGCCTAGTGTGAATATCCATCCCTGGCTGTCCTCTATCATAGCCTTGTACTTTCAGGGGGCGTTCCTTAATGCCCAGCGGTGACACTGAGCTTTGAGGAACGATCTTCTGACAGTGGGGAGATATCGGTGCTGATATCTCCACCACCGATGCACATATGGGAGAGCCGATGGTGCGCTGAATTCAGTGCATTGTGTCCGCATATTCATGAGGACATAAAAGGTCCTCTTTAATTAAGGTCTCTCAATATTGAATACTGTGAGAACTTTCTTAGCCTGCGACCAGATAATGGACTAAATGCAGGAAGGGAGGAGCAGGGGGGAGTTCTGGACCGATCCAGCTTTCCCACCTGACTATGTATGCATGTTTAGGTGTAAGAGAAGTTACAGTATATGTCCTAGTAGAATCCTATATATATTCGATATAAGGCTAGGGGTGGCGGGTCTGTCATTACAGAGGCACTTGAAAGCAGTGGGTCGGGGCAAAGGGAAGGTGCCAAACATAGAACAGAGGAAATGATTGGGATATCAGGACTGCAAAGTATCAAATGGAAGGGTGTGGCGGATTAAGGAATCCGTCAAATCCCAAAGGCGAAAGAGGGTGCGGGATGAGCAAGGTTTCACCATTTCCACCAAAGTACTAGCTAATATGTTAGGCATAAATAAGAAAGGAGTTAGGGGTGAAGTCAGAGTAGCTAGCTGGTAGCGCACCCTACAGGTCAACCATATGTCTCTAAAAAGGCCATAGGGCCCAGAAGGTTCCGAGGCCTCATCTCACCTGGTGTATGGGGGGCTAGCCACAGATTCTCCACCTCCATCCAGTTGTCATAAACCCAAAGTGTTGACCAAGAGATCAAATATCTCAAGTGGGTGGTGTGATAGTACAATAAAAGATCTGGGAAGTCTAGGCCTCCACTTCAGATCGTCACAGTCAGGACACAGTTATATATTTAGTACAGTTGAAAAAAGACATATGTCCATCAAGTTCAACCAGGGGATGGAAAAGGGCAGGAAATTCTATACATTTTCATAACCATCAATGTTATGTTGCTCTGAACAGAGTAAAAACCAACTCCTGGGGTAGGCTATTCCACAGATTGACAGTCCTTACAGTGAAGAAGCCTTGTCATCTCTGGAGATTAAACCTTTCATGACAAGAACGTAGTATTACCTCTATACAAATCACTAGTAGGATCACACATGGAGTCCTGTGTACAATTTTAGGTCCCTGTGTATAAGAGGGACATAACTGAACTAGAGAGTATAGAGAAGGCGACCAAGATAAATAAAGGGATGGAACAGGGACAGGTGAGAAAAGATGGGAGTATTCAATATGGAGTAATGACAGATCATGGAAAATCTACACTCATCTACAAGGACAATCCAGGCCCAAGAATTGCTCCTGTCCTGGAGAAGCTTCTCAGTGTGATGTAATGATGATCTATGGAAGTGATGAAACTATTACAGCCAAAGGGGAAGGGTATTGGGGAGACCGGAGGCTCTAGGATCCTGTTGACGCCTCTAACCGGGATACAAGATAAGATATGGCAGGACATGGAGGTATACAGGTTCTGTATGGTATCCTGCAGTACATTTACCACAGATGTTACAGCCTGGCCTGTAGCCTGGATACAAGGTGAGATACGGCAGGACATGGAGGTATACAGGTTCTGTATGGTATCCTGCAGTACATTTACCACAGATGTTACAGCCGGGCCTGTAGTCTGGATACAAGATGAGATACGGCAGGACATGGAGGTATACAGGCTCTGTATGGTATCCTGCAGTACATTTACCACAGATGTTACAGCTGGGCCTGTAGCCTGGATACAAGATGAGATACGGCAGGACATGGAGGTATACAGGCTCTGTATGGTATCCTGCAGTACATTTACCACAGATGTTACAGCTGGGCCTGTAGCCTGGATACAAGATGAGATACGGCAGGACATGGAGGTATACAGGTTCTGTGTGGTATCCTGCAGTACATTTACCACAGATGTTACAGCTGGGCCTATAGCCTAGATACAAGATGAGATACGGCAGGACATGGAGGTATACAGGTTCTGTATGGTATCCTGCAGTACATTTACCACAGATGTTACAGCTGGGCCTGTAGTCTGGATACAAGATGAGATACGGGGGGAGGTGGGGGTATAAAGGTTTTTTGTGGTATCCTGCAGTACATTTACCACAGATGTTACAGCTGGGCCTGTGCCTGGATACAAGATGAGATATAGCAGGACATGGAGGTATACAGGTTCTGTATGGTATCCTGCAGTACATTTACCACAGATGTTACAGCTGCATGCCTCCCAGCTGTCATGGATTCCGGGTCCTGTCCTGTTGTCCCTGTCGGTGGGAGGTATGTCCCGACCTCAACTCATCTGCGTCCGGTGGAAGCAGATGAGTTGAACACAATGGTAAAGCAGCCCCTGAATTGGGGACATTAAACTGTGGACCTGTAGATCCTGTACACTCATAGGTCGGTGCTGTCCCAGCTGGTCCCATAAATGCTGGTTTGGTGATAAATCTGGTGACTGGGCAGGATCAGGAGGTGTTGAAATCTGGTGGAGACATTTCTGGGGAACCCTTGTGTGTGTGGGCGAACATTATCCTGCTGGTGTCAGTTGTCCACCATGCCATGAGAGACAACACATGTGATGGCAGGATGTCTGGTACATGTCACTGAACTGTTTGTGTCCCTGTATCACAACTACAGGGGACCGGCTGTCCTATATGATGGCCCCCACATCATCACACCAGTAGGAGCAGTGTGTTATTCCACAGTACAGTCAGGATTGAGGTTCCCACCATGAGGCCTCCATACTCCAACCTGACCATTCCCAAACAGATCCTGGACCCATCACCGTGTGGTATTAGAGGGCGCAGGTGTGAGTAATCCTGGTATATTGGTGTCTTGTCTATCATAAGTGGCAGGTGGTGGATGTTATTTGTGTGGATGTTGGGGGTGCTAAATTTCTTGTACCCTAGTGTAATAGGTGAGTGTGGAAGTGGAGTCCCCCCTTTAAGGTCACATGCAGAGCCATGTGTGCTTGTATGGTCGGGGGTTGTTTGGATCTCTGACAACTACTCCGAGTCAAACAAGTGTCCTCCTACTGTACAGATGTCATCTTATAGATGAAAACCACTGTGATCACTGTAGCACCTTTATGTCACAGGCAGAACACCAACCGTTAAGAAAGCCTTACATTGTGTAGACAGTTCCTTGTATCTTAGCGTCTTGGACCTCTGTGACTGTGATAGGGTTGTAGATAGGGAGTGTCACATTGGAGACGTCTCAGGGCAGTCTTATATACTCAGAGTCTGAGTGCTCGGCGTATCACTAATATCAGTGCAGTAGAAAGTGTCTGCTCAGGCTGGAGCTCCTCTGACTTATATCTTATATTTTTTAATTCAGGCATTGTCCCAATAGTCATTCTCACCCATAAGACTCGGGGGAATTTGACTAAAATAGAGGGAATATTCAGGGACATCGGTGCCGAGAAAATCTTTTCATTGGAAAATTACACCAAAGAAGACCACAAGAAAACCAGAGGAAGACATGAGGAAGTCCTGAAATTCCTCTGTGAAGTCATTAAAGAAGTTCAGTTTTTTGTGGAACAACCTCAAGATCCACAGAAGGAGATGATAGAAAGAAAGAAATTTGTGTTCAACTATGTCCATAAGTCTGCTATGAGGGAAGAGCAGTGAAAAGCAGAAAGTAAAAATGAACACGAGCGAGCTGTACTGCAGAAGAAACTCAGGGAACAGGAGGAGGAGATGGAGAGACTGAGGCTGAAAGAATAAGAGAGGCAGGAGGAGGAATTCTCACAAGAAAACACCAGACTTTAAAGGACGAAAACGTGTGAATGTGATTAGACATTGTCCACTTTTAGAAAATGTTTTCCCAGTAGTAGTGAATAGTAGATCATATACTCACCTCTTCTCCCCTCCAGTCCAGCCCCAGTGCAGCTCCTGTCTGTCCTGTGCCCTGTTTGTATACTGCAGCTGCAACATTGACAAGAAGGAGTCCTGAGTGTTGGACCCCCATGGATCTCTCCTTGATGACTTGTCCTGAAGATAGGTCATCAAGAACTGATGGAAGGCAAAGGTCACACCAAATATTGATGGTGTGAAAGATCCTCAGTGCGCCAACACCGCGTTGGCCCACACCTGAGACTTCTTTCATAAAAAACCACACTCACCGCCAGTGAGTGCCGGGTTCACAAGATAAATACAAGACAAGCTTTCTAAATTTTATATATTTATTAACCCCTAAATGGGTCGGTATTAACATCTAACATATATAGTTCAGAACAGATATGTAGATATATACAAGCATTAACAGTTACTAGTTACCAGATACAGTACAATAAAATAAAAGGGAATAAAAGTGAAATAATTACTTTACCACACATATCCTGGATGTGGCTCTATAATCCAACACTCACACATAGCATGTGGAGTTAACCAGTGGTGGCTCCTAGCATGTGGCATCAACACAGTATTCCAGCCTGCATGCTCATCACAGTATGTCCCAATAGTCTCTCAGTCTCTTGTAGTCTCATCATAGTATTCTCTCAGTGGTAGTCTCAGCCCAATCTCCTCCCACTGACCTCTTACCTCATCTTTTATACCCTTGATTACACCACCCAGAATGAGGTCACTGGCGACAGCAAGTCTGATTGACTAACGCACTCAAGTCCAGATTCTTTGTAAGAAGATGGGATTAAGTGAAATGATACAATGTTATCAACCATGTCTGATCAACTGCCCAGGCTGAACAATGCATGTTTATTTGATCACCCAGGTCTATGTAGGAATACAATGGAGCCATTCTGGGATGGATACAAAGCCCTATTGTCACAATGTTGCCACTACTGACCATACACCTAGGATTAGGGCTGCGCACATTATGAGTAAAGGGAAGTAAGAGGGAGATACGATACCCAGAGATCAAAATACATCTTTGAGTTATAGCCATATTTAAGTGGAATCATCACAGATGGCATTTACATTTCTCTTTTCTTCATTCACAAAAATAAACTATTAACCCTTCTAGTTCTGAAAGCATTCTTATTGTGCAGCATTTTCCCCACATCTGCCTAAAATTTTTGCTCAGTACAATATCTACATAATAAATCAAAACCTTTAGCAGTGAGGTTCTCCTTTAATCTTTTATCAGATTTCTTCGCATATGCCAAAGTAGTAGCTGCTCAATCGTGCATTATACATCAATCTATTGCTGCCAAGTACAAATTTGTAATATTGTATTTATTTCTCTTGTACGTCTCTTCTTAGTTCACCTCCTGGTCACACTGTATCGGCCACTAGCCACTTCATGGTGACCTCTTTCTACTCTGTTTGGTGCGCCATAGAAACTCCAGGGGAGCAAACCAGCAACCCAAGAGCAGATCTACTGCCAGGCTAAGCCCTCTTGACTCTGGGCCATAACACCCCATAGGTGTATCTCACTATTAGTCCTTACTCAGTTGTCGGACACCATGTGGAATGGTACGGCTTTGTCATGTACACACAAGCTGTGCTGCTGTGTGGTAGACGTTGTTTTGGTGCTGTACAAGTGGAACAAGCATGACGCAATAAAGAGCAATAACCGGTCACACACCTTGCTGCAAACATGTTAGAAATTCTCTGCAAACCATCTACAGTCACAATACTGCCGCCTGCTCTATGATAATAGGGTGAGGGCCTTGTGGGGGCCACAACATCTACTACTCGCTCTGTATCATTCCAACATGAGTTATGGCATATTCCAAAAATAAGTCATTATCACTGTTGACTAGGTGCATGTAATTAGTCAGCCCTGGCCACAGGTGGGATGAGGTAAGAGTCCCACAAAAATTGTCCATGGACAAGACATTATCGGATACCTGGAGCTTCATCCAAGCTTGTAGTCTGTCCAAATCCATTCGCCAATCTCCAGCCTTAGCAAGAGGTCTGTCTTCTTTATTGTCACTAGAACAAAACAATGTACAAAATGGGCATCAGACTGCATCCATCTCTAGAGGGTGCTTCTTTATCTAACTCCCTTTTATTTTATATACTGTTTTGCTTGTGTGTCTTTTTATCAAACCTTTTTGCTAGAGGGAATTGCAGTTCCCTGACTTCTAGTAGATGATATTATCAGTGCACCAGGTGCCTCTTGCTGTTTTCTGGACTCCTCTGCAGACATGTGGCATCAGTAGCTTTGCTGCATCTCTGCAGTTTCTGGCTTTCTGACCTGCTTTGGTGACCTGACTGATCTGAGGAGTGATTCAACTGATAAGCAGGCTCCATTTACTGCATGAGGATGAGATTTATAAAAAAAAAAAACAAAAAAACTTGTATTTTGTAATTTTGGTTTTCTTTGAAAACTTGTATTGCCTGCAAGTTCTGAACTTGGCGTGGGTGATATATGTAACCTATATGTGTGTGTTTATGGTTGTATGTATACAGGACTTCACCTGATACTTTGTACTTTATCACCGAAGATTATATAATTTGCATATTTTATAACCACAACATCTTCAGAGCTTCTCAAGTTTCTTTCTATGTCAAGCGATATAAACGCACTTTGTGATTTGGTTTTGGTTCAGATTACCAAGAAATTAGAATTCTGCTAAAATTTATAAGAAAGATCTCCATAGAATCATTGTGTCACATGATCTTTTTCAGAGTTGCTGCCTGGCTGGTAGAAGTCATGTGATGCACCATGTGACAAACCCTTAACCTTCCAAAAATGGGATGTAGGTCTCCAGTACTTGAAGGGAGTGTCCGGCAAATAGAAGCGAAAAACAAATAACACTCTGATTGGAGGGGGGTCCCAATGATCATGAGTTCCAGGGTGTTTGCGCCCCAATTTTGAATGGAGCACCTGGTCAGAGCACGTTGCTCCATGAATTTCAATGGGACTGCAAAGATCACCAAGTGCAATGTTTCAGCTATCTCCAGCAGTCCCCTTGAAATAAAAGGAGCACTGCGCTACCTGACCAGCTGCTCCATTCAAAACTGGGGCACAAAAACCTTGTGAACGGTGGGGTCACAGTGCTGAGACCTGCACCAATCACCAAGTAGCTCTTTCCTGTGGATAGAGGGTAACTGGTTTTTCACTTTCAGTGCTCAGACAACCCCTTTAATAAAACCAACCTGATACAATATCAGACGTCAATAGGAGCTCAGCAGGGCTCCAACAAAAACACCAGTTAGGGATTACTGCCATCTCACCATTGTTACTATCTACGCTACTATAAGTTGTTGTCTCTCCACACAACCACCCAAGGTGAGCAGAGCACCCCTCTGGCTGAATTGGTCTTTCTCGGGTTATCTCTAAAAGTGGTCATAGGTTCTGCACAGGGAGCGCTTGTCTGGTTTTATCTTTACAGATTCTCTCTGATACAATATTAGGACATTTTAAAAAAGTGACTCAATACTGCCAGACAGACTTACTGCAATGTCCAAAGTGTCTGGTCGGAAACTCCTACAAGTCTCCAGGTCATAGGGAAATGTGGCTGTGAGAGAGCTACAAGCCACAGCATAAACCTGGCCTTATACAAGAGGTGGAAGAAGATATAGCATGAAGGAGGGTTAGGCTTTACTTCTATCTGTGCCATATTAAGCACTAATTTACCTTGATATCGCCTGTAGATGCTGGGACATTATTTGTCCGCTAATATGTTAGTGCAGGGGTCCCCAACCACCGGGACCGGGCCGTTGGGGGTCTTTTGCTGGTCCGCGGGGCGGCATGCTGGCCTCCGTAAACGTGGCTCCTGTTGATACATTGTACAGATTACTAATCCTATGTAATATTAGACAGTACAACCTTAGACTAGACAGTTTTATACTACACAGATTTATCACAGTGATTTATGCTGGATGATACATTGTACAGATTACTAATCCCGTGTAATATTAGACAATGTAACCCTAGACTAGACAATTTTATACTACACAGATTTATCACAGTGATTTATGCTGGATGATACATTGTACAGATTATTAATCCTGTGTAATAATAGGCAGCGCAACCTTAGACTAGACAGTTTTGTAATGTACAGATTTATCACAGTAACTGATGCTGGATGATACATTGTACAGATTACTAATCCTATGTAATATTAGACAGTTTTACTTTAGATTATACAGGAAATACAGAAGAGACACATATGTGAGTCATTGTGTGACATTCTAGCACCACCTGACATCATCTGACAGCCTCTCAGCCAATAGACAATGGTAGGTGGACACATTACAGTGCTGATTTCATAGACACTATATAATGGCTGCAACCGCCATGACAAGCTAGTTGTGGTAATGGTGGAGATAGTGAAGGATCTGTGATTCATCTTACTGCATCATGCAGAAAAAAAAACTTATGAGCCAAAACACTCAGAGTAAAAAAATAATATCACAAAATAACAAATTTTATTAGTCATAAAAATGTATAGACAAATTATATAATACATTAAGACAAACACTGACCGTGTAAAACAATGTCAGGTTACTCACAAAGATTATGTTCGTAAATAACAACCCTTAATACTGAGGTAGGAAAAGAATATTCTAAATGTAAGACAAGAGACTAAAGTATCTCCAGTGTCAACACAGGGATAATTATGCTCTGAAGAATGGATAGTTATTATAATTTGTAACTTTAACCATTATATCAGAGATAGCGTTAAGAGCAAAAGTGCAAACATAGACGGGCTGATAATGGCATCGCATCTCATAAATGTTAATAGAGTGCAAATAGTACACATACCCATATGGAGACCGCCGTATAGGAGTAAATCTTTAGGGAAGACGCAGTCGAACTGCGCATCGGGAGTACTGTCAAGGTTTACTCCTATATGGCAGTCTCCATATGGGTATATGTGCTATTTACACTCTATAAACATTTATGAGATGTGGTGACATTATCAGCAACTTTTGGTTCAAACCGGTGAACGTGAATTTAACCTAGTAGATATAATGACCTTAACAGAACATAGAAGACATATCTGAAGGGGAGAGTTACACAATAAAACATAGATCCCATATCAGAAGGTGAAAGTTACACAGTAGAACATAGATCATAGATCATATATCAGAAGGTGAAAGTTACACAATAGAACATAGAACACATATCTGAAGGGGAGAGTTATACAATAAAACATAGATCACATACCAGCAGGTGAAAGTTACACAACAGCACATAGAACACATATCACAAAGTCAAAGTTACACAATAGAACATAGGTCACATATCAGAAGGTGAAAGTTACACAACAGAACATAGATCACATATCAGAAGGTGAAAGTTACACAGTAGAACATAGATCACATATCAGAAGGTGAAAGTTACACAGTAGAACATAGATCATATATCAGAAGGTGAAAGTTACACAGTAGAACATAGATCATATATCAGAAGGTGAAAGTTACACAGTAGAACATAGATCACATATCAGAAGGTGAAAGTTACACAGTAGAACATAGATCACATATCAGAAGGTGAAAGTTACACAATAGAACGTAGAACACATACGCGATCGCCTTCTGATATGTGTCATATATTCTATTGTGAATTAATATATGGTTAGATGAGATGTGCAAATCATTGCATTCTTGTTTTCTGCACATTTTACACAACGGTCCAACTTTTTGGAATTGGAGTTGTAGTGTAACTTTTAGTGCTTTGGAGTCTTTTAGAGTTTTGTTATAATCACAGCTTCTCTGTCAAATTTTCATGCAACCCAGCACATTATGGACACAATATTCAATATTTTATACAATCTGGAGTACTGTGAATGTGTATGAAAAATAGTCAAGGTTCCTGTATCACCATCATATTTTGTAGTTTTGTATAATAGGGTGGGTTTAGAGTAAGGGTTAAAAAGGTGCAATTGCACCAGTCCAAATGAGTTTACAACCTACAGAGATGATAACAGAAGGTTATCTGTACTTTGTGAGTCTACAGGGTATGAGGAAGTGTTAGGAAGTCTTATCTGTGACTATAGTCCATGCTGATCCTTGTAAGTAGTTTATGAAGGAAAGTAACAGCAGAAGGACTTTATCTCATTTCGGTCCCGTCAGTTAGTAAGAAGGCAGCAATCCGAGAAGACGCCATGGATATTGACAAGATGAGACATTTCATTAAGAACTTCAGTTTTGACCAATGTAAGAGAGGAAGCCAAGGCTTTGCCCGAATTCTCATCCAACTCTTCGGCCTCTTAGGCCATGGGAAGTCCTCATTCATTAACACTTGTATCTATGTCTGGGAAGATGGTGAATTCCAGAACTGGGCGAAGGCATTGGGTGCAGATGGAGGACACACAACAGAGAGGATCCCATATAAACTGACACAGAACATCACCCTGGTAGATAACAGAGGGTGCAAAACACTAGAAGATCATGAATCTGGAGAAATCTTTGCTCAGCTTGGTGAGTAGCAATGAGAATCCTGTAATATGAGGGACAAGGAGAGGAATAGAAAAAATTTTAATCAGTTTTCCTAAAGATTGGGATGAGGGTAATGCCTGAAGCGATGGCCAGGTTCACCAATAAATGAATGATTTTGGATAAAGTGAAGTCTGGATTATCAATTGGTGGCACAGCAGCCAATTATTCAGTACAGAACTGGAAGATGATCCAAGTAATAAGACGTTCGGTCACTTAAGGCATCTATATGTGCTTAAATAAGGGCTGCTCCTACTGCTGCAGTACATACTACGGCTCCTATAATAAGTACGGTGAGGGAGCTCTGCAGCTTGTGCCCGCACTGAGCAAAAGCTGATCTTGGGGCGTCCCCACAGTTGGACGCCCCTAATCTAAAACTGATATCCTGTGATCATTATACATTCATGGCCAAAAGTTTTAAGACTGAGGTTAGTCAGATGTTTATATAGTTACTAAAGTATAATTATAAGCATTTCACTTTTCTTAATCCTTCGAGTTAATGCACAGACTCAATATTTCCAGTGTTGTCCTTCATTTTTCAAGCTTTCTGCAGTTTGCCCTGGCATGCTGGATATCGGCTTCTAGGTCAAATCCTGACTACTGACAACCCATTCTTGACTAGTTGGGAGGAGTTGGTCTTGGCAGATGTTAGATATCGTTCTTTATACATGATAATGTTCTTAGGCATAATTGTGAGTGAGCCCACTGCCCTGGCTGGGAAGCCCCCCGCACATCAATGGTCTCCGGATACATTACTGATAGATAGTATGACACAGGACTCATGGTAGCGTCACCTTTTCTTCTCCAGAAAATGGATGAAAAATATATGATGGAAAAAACTGAACAATTCAACTGTTCTTAATGTCCATTTTGAGTGCAAGAGGCGACATTTGATAAATTAGGTGCAATTTACAAAGCTTAAAAAATGTCCCTCATGATACATCTCCCCCAGTTTTCTTAATATCCTACATGAAACATTGTCCTCCTGAAGCACGGCATAAAGGGTGAGGCAGAAATAAGTGGCCATCAGCTGTAGGCGAGCGGAGAGAGAAGTCATATGATCTTCCTTACACCCTCTACGCTAAGCCACCAATCTAAGACCACTCTGCTCACTGCAACAAGTTCAGCAATCTCAGAGCCTGAAGGTCGGGTCAGTAAATCCGGCAGGTACACGGATCGAGTTTCACAGGTGAAAGTCATTTGAATCTAGCCTAAGACTATCAATTTACAGGGTGGGCCATAAGTATGGATACACCATGGTAGGCCATAAGTATGCTTTGCAGATGGCCGCCATGGGTGTCACCGGCCTTAAATGTTTCCCCCCTCCCATGTACTAATATGCCACAAACGGTAAGTTGATATCAGCAACCACTTCCATTTTATCTGGGTATATCCATACTTATGGCCCACCCTGGTGTATCCATACTTATGGCCCACCCTGGTGTATCCATACTTATGGCCCACCCTGTATATATGAGTCTTAAGTCAGACTGAAAAAAGGTGTGACATTTATTAAGATATAAACTATATAAGACACAGATATAAACCATATAAGACACGTACCTGTTAATACATTGTTGCATCGATGTTTGTTCTTGCAGATGTAACTAATTATAAACTAATATCTAACGCGTTACATGTGGTTGAAATAAAGGATACCACACCCACCATAGAAGAGTGAGAGATAAGAAGAGTCATAAATTAAACTGCACATAGGATTTGTGTCATATCTGTGACTCTTTATAGCCATAAAAGTGTCGCCGATCAGTTCAGGAATTCCTCCCTATATGTCCAGCACCAGAGCTGCTTATGTTTCTGTGACCGCCTTATGTTACTCCTCCAGGTAATCTGCTGCCTCTCGGTATAACTGTGGAATGGAGCAAGAAATTTGGACTTGCAGAAAGAATGGTCAAAGCAGAGAAAGAAATCAACACCTCAGATTTTGTCTTTCCCGTGTTTGTGCACAGGTGAGAACAAGATCCGAAATCTACAAATGTCATCAGCAATGGAAACAATTAATAATATATATATTTATTGTAATTTACGTTCCTTTGGTAACGCTTTAGGTAATACTAAAGCTTTTACTAAATGTCAGCGCCAAGCCTCCATTTATTTATAGCTTTATTCTATTTATTTTTCATTTCATCAGTCCCAGGTCTCAAACCCAGAACCTTGTATATGACAGGCAGTCACCCCAATGAGTAATTATTGTAAATTGGAGAAATTATGTGACCAGAAGCTTCAACACTATGCATAATGAAGTGACATAATGACTCTACTGTAAATGGAGTCTTCACCCCCTGTGTTCATCCTACTATAGTCATGCTTGTATTATACTGTAGAACTTATAGCCTTGTACCTACAGTAGGGGGCATTATGGCAGTTATAGTTGTGGTCTGATATGGAAGGGCAGTATTATTACATTTAGATACTTTTTTATAGCATTTAGCTTTTTTTTTTTAAATATCTGGGTAAGATTAGGCAGAGTTCACATGTAGGAGCTATGCTTGGCCTTATGATCTATCTATCTATCTATCTATCTATCTATCTATCTATCTATCTATCTATCTATCTATCTCATGTTATCCCATTTATACTTCTCATGTTATTTCCTCAATGATTTTACCTTTTTAGTGTCAAAAAACACATCACACCGGAGGATAAGGAGGAGCTAAAAATCTTATTGCGCACGGCTCAGAAGCTGACAGGTAATGTCCGTCCTCATCCTCTATACCTCACTAGTCATGGTCCATGCAGCTGTATGACACCATAAACACTCAAAAAAAAAAGACATGGAATAAACTAAAAACACCTAAATGTGAACCATGAAAAATAGTTGTAAATGTTAATCACACAGAAACCTCCGGGGAATGCTAGAGGAAGAGGAACTGAAGAACGGCATTAATGTAGCTGACCTGAGACGTCATTCACATTCACAGCTGATCCAGACTGATTATTATTTTTTCTCTTACTTATATAGTGCCATCATATTCCACAGCGCTTTACATACGTTTTTAAATATAGGTTCCTAGGAGCCCTAAGAGTATTCTACACTATGATTTATAGCTATATATAGTCTTAGGAGCCCTGACAGTGTTCTACACTATAACCCATATGAGGTAGAATAAAGCGAAGCGGCACTCACATTTCTCTAAAAACTTCTTCTTCTTTATTGGTAGTTCATTGCGGGACAAACAGTATGCAGTAGAAATATGCCATAGACACCGGTTGTATGGGAAATGGCCGTTTCGTGTTTCCACGCTTCCTCTGGCCAGTATTCTACACTATGTTTTATAGATAGTGTATGACACTGTCAGGGCTCCTAGGAACCTATCTATAAAACATAGTGTAGAACACTGTAAGGGCTCCTCGGAACCTATGTTTTATAAATAGATTCCTAGGAGCCCTGACAGTGTTATACACTATGTTTTATAGATAGGTTCCTAGGAGCCCTGACAGTGTTATACACTATGTGTTATAGATAGGTTCCTAGGAGCCCTGACAGTGTTATACACTATGTGTTATAAATAGATTCCTAGGAGCCCTAAGAGTATTCTATACTATGTTTTATAGATACAGTAGGTTCCTAGGAGCCCTGACAGTGTTCTACACTATGATTTATAGATAGGTTCCTAGGAGCCCTGACAGTGTCATACACTATGTTTTATAGATAGGTTCCTAGGAGCCCTGACAGTGTCATACACTATGTTTTATAGATAGGTTCCTAGGAGCCCTGACAGTGTTCTACACTATGTTTTATAGATAGGTTCCTAGGAGCCCTGACAGTGTCATACACTATGTTTTATAGATAGGTTCCTAGGAGCCCTGACAGTGTCATACACTATGTTTTATAGATAGGTTCCTAGGAGCCCTAAGAGTGTTCTACATTATGTTTTATAGCTAGGTTCCTGGGAGCCCTAAGAATATTCTACACTATGTTTTAAGCCAATTTAAAGTGTGGTTCATACCGAACATCCCAAAACAAATTCCCATCTCTAGCCACAACTTCTCTTTAATGTACTATATAACCCTGCTGATGCTTCCGAGTGAAAGAGAGAGAATTTTGAAGCTGAATCTCCTGATCTCTCTCTGTGCCATCTATGGAAGACATCATAGCAGCTAGTCTCCAGTTAACAGCTCAGGGAGAACTGAAAATTATAGATAGAGCCCGCAGAGAGGAAAACTGCTAAATAATAGCTATGATTCTGCTGATGCTTGTGAGGGAGAGAACTATGAAGCTGAATTTCCTGTTTTCTTCATGTGGTATCTATGGGAGACATCATAGCAGCTAGTCTCCAGCCACCAGCTCAGGGAGAACTGAGAATTACAGATAGAGCTTGCAGAGGTAAATATGGCAAAACAATAGCCAGTAATATTGTAACTCCTCCTGTACACACACCGTACTATTGATTTATGAAAAGTTTGTTGGATGGTTAGGTATGCCTTAAAACCCAAACACTCTGCTGTTGGAGCCATTAAAACCAGCATCCCAATGACTTCCCACACTCACAGGATCCAGGAAGATGATATGTCTAGAAGGTTCCTAATGATAATTACTTTGCAGGGATGATCAAAATGTGTCCTCCTAACTATACAGAGGGTATCTTATGGAAAAAAGCCATAACCATAGTGTCCATACCTCAAGCAGTAAAGTCGCTGCAAACAGTAGACAATAGACCCTGCAAACAGTTCTTTATATCTCAGCACCCTGGACCTCCGTGATTGTGACATAGCATTAAATATGGGTGGTGGTCACACGAGCACTGTATATTCAGAGTGTATCTTGTTGTATCTTGTGACACAAGTGACAATGCAGTAGGAAGCCTGGGGCTCATCTGACTGATAAATCTTAAATTTTGCATTTCAGGAGTTGTTCCAATAGTCGTTCTCACCCACAAGACTTGTGGGAACTTGACTGAAACAGAGGGAATATTTAGGGATATCGGTGCGGACAGATTCTTTTCATTTGAAAATTACACCAGAGAAGATCACATGAAAACCAGAGGAAGACACGAGGAAGTCCTGAAATTCTTCTGTGAAGTTATTAAAGATGTTCAGTTTCGTGTGGAGCAACCTCGAGATCCACAGAAGGAGATGAAGGACAGGAGACAATATGTGCTCAACTTTGTCCATGAGTCTGATATGAGGGCGGAGCGGAGGAAAGTAGAAGTTGAAAAGGCCAAAGGTCAAGCTCTACTGGAGAAGAGACTCAGGGAACAGGAGGAGAAGATGAAGAAGCTGAGCCTGAGAGAACAAGAGAGGCAGAAGGAAGAATTAAGAAGGAAGGAGGAGGAGATGGAGAGGCAGAGAGAACAGCAACGTGCTAGACAAGAAGAGGAACTCAGGATCCAGGTGGAAAATCTACAAAAGAAGAAGAAGAAATTCAAATTGAAATCAAAATCCAAATAGTTTCTCATCATCTCCTGCTTGTTCAGTTTCTTTATACACTGTATATAGGTGATCTGAGAATTATATTCTTTACGTACTGTATATAGGTGATCTGAGAATTGTATTCTTTATGTAATGTATATAGGTGATCTGAGAATTGTATTCTTTACATACTCTATAAAAGTGATCTGAGAATTGTATTCTTTATACACTGTATATGGATTATCTGAGAACTGTATTCTTTACATACTGTATACAGGTGATCTGAGAATTGTATTCTTTACATACTGTATATATATAGTTACATAGTAGATGAGGTTGGATGAAGACTTCAGTCCATCAAGTTCAACCTATAACCCTACAGTGTTGATCCAGAGGAAGGCAAAAAACCCCATGAGGCTTATGCCAATTGTCCTATTTCATGGGAAAAAAATTTCTTCCTAACTCCAATCTGGCAATCAGTATAAAACCCTGGATCAACGTGCCCTTAAAATCTACAACCCATAACCCGTAATATTGTTCTGTTCGAGAAAGGCATCCAGGCCCTCTTTGAACTTGTCCAATGAATCCACCATCACCACTTCCTAGGGCAAAGAGTTCCATAGCCTCACTGTCCTTACGGTAAAGAATCCCCTTCTATGTTGCTGCTGAAACCTTCTCTTCTCCAGACATAAAGGATGTCCCCTTGTCACTGTCACTGACCTAGGTGTAGAGGATGTCCCTTGTCACTGTCACTGGACTAGGAGTAAAAAGATAATTAGAAAGTTCTTTGTGTTGTCCCTTCATGTATTTGTATATTGTTATTAGATTTCCCCACAGACGTCTTTTCTCTAAACTGAATAACCCCAAGTTTGTTAATCTATCGTTGTACTCCAATCCACCCATTACCACAATAATTTTGGTTGCCCTTCTCTGCACTCTTTCTAGTTCGATTATGTCTTTCTTGTATACTGGGGCCCAGAATTGTGCACAATAGTCTACGTGTCGCCGTACCAGTGATTTGTATAGAGGCATAACTATGTTCATGTCATGAGAATCTAGACCTCTTTTGATGCATCCCATTATTTTATTTGCTTTGGCAGCAGCTGCCTGGCACTGGTCACCAAAATCCCCAAGTCTCGTTCACTGTCAGTCTTACCCAGTAATTTACTATTAAGTACATAATCAGACATTTTATTTTGTCGACCAAAATGCATAACCTTACATTTGTCAACATTAAACTTAATTTGCCAAGTCTGGCAATTTCGCCCCCCCGACCCCTGTGATATTCTATTTTCAGTGTTTTCCGGTTTCCTCTGATTGGCCCCGCCGCCCGCCGAAGGCCGGCCCCGCACTTCCTCCTGGGTTAAACAGGTAACATTTAATGGAGAGTTAACATTACCCCTAATCATTGTTGCCCCGGCCATTGGATTTTCTTGTGTAAACACTGTAGAGAAGTAGGCATTTAATAGTTGTGCTTTTTCCTCATCCTCCTCCACCATTACACCCAGATTATTTTTGAGAGGACCCACATTGTCAGTTTTTATTTTCTTATTATTTATGTAATTGAAGAATAATTTTGGATTATTTTTACTTTCCATGACAATTTTTCTCTCAGCCTCGATCTTCGCCTCCTTTATTTATCTTTTGCACAATTTATTTTTCTCCTTTTAGTTTTTTAATACTGTGTCACTATTCTCTTGCTTTAGTACCTTAAAAGCTTCCTTTTTATCCCTCATTGCACTCCTTACCGTATTTGTTAGCCATATTGGTTTTCTATGATTTCTGGCCCGCTTATTCCCATAAGGTATATGTTTCTTAGTGGTCCTATTTAGAAGGCTTTTGAGAATGTCCTATTTTGTTTGTGTTCCGGTCACTTTGAGGGCATTGTTCCAGTTTATGCTGCTAAGCTCCTCTCTCAGCTAGTTAAAATTGGTTAATGTCACGCATCTTCCACCATATGTGGACGCGGGATCTTCAGAGTGGCCCTGTTACCACATAAGAGAGGCACACAGAGGCGTGGTAGCAGTTCACACGTGCAATTTTTATTGCCAACAGTTCACACAGTCCAACTCAAAAATAGCTTGCTTCAGCATAAATGAACAAATCAGGAAAACATAAACCGTCCTTATTTTCAGGATAGTTCAGCAGAGCTCACCAAGACAATAGGTTGTTAGGCTTCTGTCCTCCACACAGGGCAGTGTGTGTTTCAGCTCACAGTGTCTCATGCAAGAGATGGCCGCAGCCACTTCCCTTGGGTAGCCTCAGCTCTTTAATAGCTGAATATTTGGGTCACCCAGCAAAACCAGGACTGGAGTATAGGCCTGGGTTTGCAACAACTCCTAAATCCCAGACCCATATTCCAGCCAGTCACCTTGTAGATACCAGCCACCTCATTGGCAGGTACATCTGATACTGACACACGGAGATCAGCTGCTCAATGTCTCACTCCCCATAGCGCTTGTGTGACTCAACAAATCCACTCATGCACAAATAAACCATCGGTTTTATGTTCTCCATACTCGCGCTGTTTTTCAGAATCGCGCATGCGCAATACCAATTTTGTGAACTCGGACCTCTGTCTATCTAGACAGGTGGTTTCACGTGGGAATCTACATGTAGAAGCTGATCGCAGCCTCCCCAACATTGACAAATGCTGCTCTGTTCCTCCAAACACCTGGGATGGCGATCCTTATTCCATCATATGGTATATACACATATATTGAAATAAGTCTGTATATTGTGACCACTGAATACTGTTTATGTATATTGTCAATCTGTTTATTTAATCTGTCTATTCTCTGATTATTTACATTACTGTTATTATATGCAAATTTATCCTGTTTTGTTTATCTTCTGATGACACATGAATGACATTTGATATCATGTGACTACCATGATTATTGTGACCCCCCTCCTTTTTTTCCCTTGGGGCATTACTAATTGCATTATCTCTTTATATACTTTCTCTCCTGTGACATTTGTTAACATGCCATTACCTTGAGCACTTGATAAAGGGGACCTCTTCCCCGAAACACATAGTGTATTGGATATAATAAATTTGATTTTAACAATTATACGTCTGGAAGAGCGCGGTATATCCATCACCCAAATCGTACTTGCATCTGGAATCCGGTCCTTTCCACAAGTTTCCAGGCACCCTTACGGTGCCCTCTGATGTCTGCTGCTCCAGTTGTTCCAGAAAGCCAGTATACCTGATCTACACGCTTTCTTCAGTGGTTGTGACCAATTCCCAACCCCTAAAGGTGAGAGTTTTTCCAATGCTTTTCACATCAATTTTGTGTAACAGTATGACCCTATGCACTGCTTGGTGCTGTTTATTTATTTCGTTTAAGCTACCCCAGGGAGAGGGGAGAGTTCTTATCCTGGGAGACAAGGGAGGCACATGTCGTGTTGCTGACTAAAGGAAGTGCCCTGGGGCCTAGCGTGGACACCCCAGCGAACCAGACTACAGATTTGTTTGATATTCTTCTCTATCTTTTAATCCTATTTTATTTTTCTGTACTGTATATCTTGTTTTTACCTGTATTTGTTTGACCTTCCTCTGATGTGTATTCTGTATACGTTAACGGCTAGTACCAACCCACTCGGGTTAATTAATATATAAAATTTATAAAGCTTGTTTCATGTTATCCTACGAACCCGGCACTCACGGGTTGTGAGTGGAAAGTAAGAGGGCTGACCGCAGGTAGGCCAAGCGGCTTGGCAACGCGGTATTCTTCACAACATTTCAGTTTAAAAGAGACACCTGACAGATCCTATTACAGTCAATAGGGTCCATTGGGCACTGTTTTAGCAGTCTTTGTGTCCATTGTTTGGGTCCTCCGATGGACACGCGGGTGCAGATGTGAACATAGTGTAAGTCACAAAATAGAGATTTGCGTTCTAGCTTATTTGTCAAAACATTTTGTGGCATTTTTACTCCACTTATGAAAAGTGGGTGCGGTCAGGCTGTCAAGGTGATGGACACCAAAAAGTTGCAAATCTCACTCCAGTAGGGGTCGTCATTGAAAGTGCCCCTACACCTCAGGACAGAACTATTAGGGTTCCCATAGCAGAATGTGGACAGGAATTAAAATCCTCTTCAAAAACTAGCCCTAATATTGTTTTCGATGACAGGCAGTGATATACGCGGCTCCATCTTGCTGCGGTTTCTGTGGCTTGATCACTATGGAAACCACGGCACTCAGACCACCATTTGCAGTTTTATATAGACTCCTATCTCTAATACTGGGTCACAGTTCAGGTCATCTTGATGGTCCAGCGATGTCCTGAGTAGCCAGGCTGGTTGTGCACGTTTAATGTCCCCCTCCACCTGCCCCACAGTTTAATGTCCCCCTTAGTTGCCCCCACAGTCTAAAGGCCTCCTCCAGCTGCCCCCTCCCGATGCAGATGTGTTGAAACCGGGACATACCTCTAGCCTACTGGGACAGGACCCGGAATATGGGACTGTCCCGTTAAATCGGGGAGGTATGCAGCTGAACCTGCATTGTAATAAACTGCTTGCATCATTTCAGTATTTGGTGGAGTTTTTGATTTTACAGGTGAAATATGTATCTCAAACTTATAGAAATATTTTTCCCATGTTAAACACTGTATCAGGAAAAATATTGCAAAAAAAATTGCAGTTTTCTCGCTGTTTGCCTCCAATAAAAATTTGGATAAAAAGCGATCAAAGCAATAGTTCACACTGGTATTAATAAAAATTACACCTGGCCCTGTCATTTTGGCTGCACATTGAACACTGTAAAAACGAGGCCTGTAAGAAAGTTGTGCAAACGCAGTTTTTCTCCAATTCCACCCCATTCTGATTTTTTTCCAGCTTCCGAGTACATCATACGGAATATACTAAATGGTACCATTATGAAGAACAATTTGTCCCGCAAACATTAAGTCCTCCTATGGCTCTGAGAATGGAAAAACAAATAAGTTATAGCTTTTGGAGGATGGGACAGGAAGGGGTTAAGACTAGTGTGCGATAAATCTGCCCCAATGGGTCCATTTTTAACAGACGTAAAAACGGATTGACATCTGTATTATGTCTGACAAAAATGGATCCGTGGGTTGGGTCAGAAAAAAAATTATAACGGATGGGAAATAAATGACACTCAGCCATCAAAAACAGACGCAAAATGGCCGTTAAAAATAGACTGATTTGGCAGTTTTTCACAGAAACGGACATAGTCATGTGAATATAGCCTGACCAGCGGTGATCAGCCGACTCAGGAGTGATGATCTGGCTGTGCTGTGGCCCTAACTAAGCCCTGGCGTTGTCGTCTTTGTGACACATCCCCTTTAATCCGATCGAGCAGGGTAAATCTTTTGGTTCCTGGCTAAATGTAAACTGAATTTTTACGATATAAACACTTCTTTGGACCAGCGCCGGAGGCACGTCACGTAAGCCGCATTCCTGGGGTGGAGGGAGCCGCGGGCTGACGGGAGTCACCTGCCCTATCACTAGTGCCGCGAGGGAAATGATAAGATGACTGTGAGCAGGAAGCCTGCGCTATCTGATATCCTGTTTATAACGGTAGCTGTACACCATGTACTCATAAGGCGAAGGGGCAGGCCTGGCTGTACAGAGCGTGCTAATACAGGGCCCTACCCCTAGGGGGTGCTGGAAGACAGGACCTCAGAGACAACCTGACAGTGGAACGGAAATAAAACACGATTGTCATCCGCTGTCACTGAGCCCAGGGTGTGAGCACTGCAGCTGTTATATATGGCCAGAGCCTCCTCCCAACCCCCGGGCCCTGTAGGATATCCTACAGGGAGGTTTTGCTGTATGTAGCAAGCCTGTGGTACGTGTACCCTGGTGCCATATAGCATATCTCTAAGGGGCACTTACCAGCAACTTATCCCCACAAGTGGCAGATTGAGGGGGTCCGACTGCTGGGATCCCAACGATCAACCGAAGGGGGTGCCATTTGAGTGGAGCGGCAGTCACAAAGGAGATTCATTTCTATTGCTGGAGATAGCTGAGTGCTGTAAGGCACCCCTTTAACCCTTTCACCACTCGGGTGTTTTTATTAACCCCTTCACCTGGGATAGGATTACTATTTTACACCCTTCCCCCTGCCAGATTCTCAGAGCCATCAATATTAAAAATGAAGAAAGGCATAAAGTCTTCTAAAAATTCTGCCTCGGTTTTGGTTTTTGGCGCAGTCTATGCCCTCTGGATTTAGGGGTTAGGGGTAGGAGCAGGATTGTTGAGAGGAGGGGGGTAGCAGAGTAGTGGGCAACAGGGGGTTATTAATAAACGTCCAATAGAATTCAGAGAAACCAAAATCTTGGAATTAGCATTATATCTCGCCCAATAGAAATGTCGCTATTCTGACTGTAGCTTCACACAGCCGGTCACCTTCACCTCAGAACGCACTGCCGGATGTTTCCACTAGGCGGACCCTGGGAGAACTTCTTGTGATGTCATCATGGAAATCAAAGAAAATTCTATTTCTATTGTGATGTCATTACCTGTGGTCCAGTCATGGTAGATACACCATTTGTGATGTCATCATATAGAGATCCTGAGCTTGATGTCATAATGAAAGAAGTGTTTCATTTACATATGTCATAATGAATGGAGTGGTTCATTTACATATGTCATAATGAAGGGAG
The DNA here is from genome assembly GCA_947044405.1 of Leptodactylus fallax. Lineage (NCBI taxonomy): Eukaryota > Metazoa > Chordata > Amphibia > Anura > Leptodactylidae > Leptodactylus > Leptodactylus fallax. Next base: position 791,179 of record CAMRHE010000557.1, on the reverse strand, counting down.
TGTCTCCTTTATGTATATCATAATAAAAGGAGTGGCTCATTTACATATTCATCTTTTAGGCAAATTCTTTTTTTTATTGTGATGTCATCACCAGTGGTCCAGGCAAGGTGGATTTAGACATACCGTTTGTGGTGTCATCATCTAGATCCACAGGCCACTAGATGTCACAGGCACAATATCCAAAAGGTCGCAATGCAATTCCATTCACCTACATTATTGAAGAAGTTGCAGGCAACATTGGCAATCTTGGTTGCGTGACAGATGTCATGGCCAAAGTTGCACTAGCTTTAGGAATATGAAAATACAGTGGTTTATGGTGCATTATCTCAAAAGTTTTATGAACCCTCAGCTACAGTTTAGTCCTCATTACTGTTGTTCTCTGTTATCAGACATTAGCAGAGAATTGCATATATATATATATATATATATATATATATATATATATATATAACAGAACTCACTCAGTTCTCTGTTATCAGATAATTGTATATCTACTGTGGGGGAGGTAGCTCGGTAGCAGCAGTGGTGCAGACTCAACCAGTCAGAGACAGGGACACAAAAGTCTGGTGCAAAACAGGTTTATTTAAAAAAACAGCAAAATAAATGAACCTTCAGTTCAGGTACAAAATAAAATACAGCCTTAACTTCAGGCAAAATGTAAAAAAAAAAAGAAACCCTGCTCGTTCGAGCAATAACTAATCAAGGTAAAGCTAACTATACATGTGCCTTACTGTCAGCCACACAAACAAACTAAATGGCACAGTATGGTCTCACCAGATTTCTTACTGTCTCAGGACAGATCCAGACACCTCCTCTCACTCCCAGGATCTGCCCTGAAGTGCAGGCTCTGTAGCCTTTTATGGGCCAGTAATGAGCCTGGGACCTACACCTGGGTTGAGGCCTACTCAAGACCCGTACTGGACCACACAAATGTCAGAAACCTGGGGGAGATATAACGTGATTCCAGCACTCTGCCTGTCACCTTCTCACACTACATATACAGAACTCACCCACTGTTGTTCTCTGTTATCAGACATTTTCAGAGAATTATATGTCTACATACAGTATATACAGAACTCACCCACTGTTGTTCTCTGTTATCAGACATTTTCAGAGAATTGTATGTCTACATACAGTATATACAGAACTCACCCACTGTTGTTCTCTGTTATCAGACATTATCAGAGAATTGTGTCTACATACAGTATATACAGAACTCACTCACTGTTGTTCTGTTATCAGACATTTTCAGAGAATTATATGTCTACATACAGTATATACAGAACTCACTCACTGTTGTTCTCTGTTATCAGACATTATATAGGATACAGTCAGAGGTGTAACTTCAGACTGCTGGATTTGTGGACACAAACATGGACTGTATTACACTAGTGGAAAACTGGCCTTTATCTGGTGGATTCTCCAGGCTTTGTCAGTTTTTATTTAATTTTTTTACATTTTTATCTGCCAGTGGCGGGTCGTACACTTTACAACCAATGAGATTACTATATTCATTTTTAAAGGGGCCTAGGACAGATGACATCAGATTGGGCACATATTAGAGTTTTCCTTCATAACTCTTGCAGCTGCCAGGTGATCTTACCTGACTTCAGTTGATCCTTTGGACCTACTAATGAGTCTTAAAACCTAAAACCAAGTGCAATGGGGATAGGTCATCACTATACCATCTGCCTTTTCTATTACTTGTATAGTAGTGGCGGTGTACGTGCCACTTGGCCACTAGCAACTGCTGGCACTTTTTCTAGTTGCACCATTACCTCCCAACTGTCTCAGATTCAGTGAGACAGTCCCAGACTTCGGAATCTATACTGTTGGGACCATAATAATGGGTGCCTTATACTATGGGGGCCCAATTAAGGGGTTCAGTATACTATGGGGACTATATTAATGGGGCAGTATACTATGGGGACCATATATAAGGCGGCAGTTTGCTATGAGGCCATATTAAGGGGGCAGTATATTATGAGGGCCATATTAAAGGGGCAGTATACTCTGAGGGTCATATTAAGGGGGGAGTATACTATGGGGCCATATTAATGGAGCAGTATACTATGGGAGCCATATAATATTTGGGCCCTATTAAGGGGGCAGTATACTCTGGGGACCATATTAAGGGGGCAGGATACTATGGTGCCATATTATTGGGGCAGTATACTATGGGGACCATATAATATTTGGGCCCTCTTAAGGGGGCAGTATATCATGGGGACCGTATTAAGAAGTGCATTATACTGTGAGGGCCACATAGAAGGGGACATTATACTGTGTGGCCACCACTTAAGGGGCATTATACAATAGTGCAGATCCAGTGACTGGGTCCTCTTATCTGGGCACATGCTGAGTACAGATAAGTGACCGCCCTGTTACCCCGGGTTACAGGCCCGGCCGGCAGTAGCAGGAGATGTGGGTGTGGGGCGGCTGTCATCACTCTGCCCGCATTATCTCCGCAGCCCACGCCCAGCTCTTCTCCTGCTACTATGCAGCCGCAGCCATGTTGTGTACGGTTCTGTATACAATGTAGGGTACATTGGTCTCCACAAAAATGGCGGCTGGGCGCAGCAGGGCCGGAGACACTCTGTGGTTGGCCTTTATACTTAGCTAGTAGGCGTGGCTATGGGGTGGGCGTTCCCTTAGCTGTCAGGGTTGTGATTCACCAGTACGGCTGCCGCGCCCTGCCCGGAACCGAGGAGGAGAGAGAAGAGCGGAGAGAGGAAAGAGGAGAAGCCTGGAACCTGCGGCCAGGGAGGGTGAGTGCAGCCCCGGGCACCGAGAGGGAGACGGAGGAGCCGCTGTGTCATGTGTATACCATGTATGTGTGGAGTTATATAGTATAGGGTCAGTGTATATGGGTATAATGTATAGTGTGCTTTGTATTCATACTATACATAGGTGTGCGATTTATGTGCGTTATATATACAATGTGTGTATATTTGTGTACAGTGTGCATCATTACATACATATATATGATTGTATACACATTATATGTGCAGTTTCCGTATATTATTACATGCACGTTTGTAGTATATATGTGTAATTGTGTATGGAGTTGTGTATATGAGGTGCTTTTGTATTTACCCTGCATAGGGTGTGCGTAGTTGTGTTTGTGCATATACTATAGTTGTATGTGTATACATTATACCGTTGTATGTGTGTGATATATATATATATATATATATATATATATATATATATATACTATCTAGTTGTGTTTATGTGTATATTTACTCCTTTTAGTTGCTTGTCATGTATATGTGTAGTTGTATGTTATGTGTATATTGTGTATATAGGACCTGTGTTGTGTATACATTGGGTCAGTACTTTAGTATATTGCTTTCTGCCGTTTACAGTGTGACACATTCACTGATGCTGTGTCGTTACAGTGTAGCAGTGCATTATTCCTCTGTCCACGGCCTGGTCCACCATCACTTTCTTGGATGCTGCTCTTTGGCATCTGCTATTGGTGGAGCAAAAAACAATGCAGCGCATGATAAGAAGAGGGTGATAAGTGGCTGCCAAATACTTCACAGCGCCGCTGATCTCCGGTGCAGATATGTCATATTGTAACTTGTCTGCCCTGATGGGACATTCTTCAGTCACCCAGTGCCTTAGATATATATATATATATATATATATATATATATATATATACTATAGCCCAATGATTTTCACTGTGTCCAGTGGAGATAAGTGTCATGTCATGTCACCAGGCAGCCCCTTATCCATGATTGTCAATGTGCATACATAACTATAGGGAAGTGGGGGTGCTATCTTTAGTATATGGCTGGTATTAACCTGCAGTCACCACACCCTGCACATCCTTGGCATCCTATAGATTACCACCATAGCTTCCAGTTCCTGCCGACTCATTCCCCCTCCATTTCTAAGAATCGCTCTGGATCAGCCCCGGCCTGTCGCTCAGTCCTATTTCTTGCACGGCTCCACATTGCATATAGGCTGACCCTGTGTGGGCGTGCTGGTCCCCCGGGCATAGAGGGGGTCACTGTGTGACAAAGTTGTAGGTGAGGGGTGCGGAGGGGGGGATTGTATTATTTAACAAGGAGTGGTTACCGCTCCAGCATTCCTTACTGACTGGCCAGATTGGTGCTGTATGTGCATTAATACATAGCGCCATATATCTGCTGCCTGCCCTGACGGGTGGATCAGCGTACAGATAGTTAATGGCCACGGGGCAGCTTTTACCTCTCCGAACATGAGCCCCTGATTCCTGACTGTATAGTCATAGACTCTCCCTTACTTACCTGCACGACCGGTTCCTCCAGCCGCTACTGTATTTACTGTAGTGCATGGGCAGGTGTACAGCGGGGATGGCTCGGGTGGGGACTGTGTCAACATTGTAAACCTAGAAGAGTTGTCAGGACCAATTGTGTGTGACCAGCAGGGAAGACAAGATTGTATGTAGTTGTCTATAGGCCCCGAGCCCCCGGTACAGCAGCCACGATAAGTTTTGTTTTTTATATGTAGTGAGCAGCGTGGTATACGGCTATATCTGTATGGGACATGATACAATATATACCTATGAGGTGTGAATGTGAAGGGGATTTTACATTGTTTGGGTGTCGGGATATGACTGAGGAGGGGGCAGCACAACGATGGGGCAGCTCGGTGGTGTGCCGCGGCCTCTTCGCTGCAGTACTGCGTATAGCGTCTTTTTGGCCAGGGCTACACAACAACGTGTGCAGGCAGAAGTCACGCAACAAGATTCAGTGCATCTCTGAGGTGTTGCAGAAAATCCATCTTTTCCAAAGAAAATGCATCTTTTTTTGTTTTTGTTTGGTTTTTCTTTACAATAGACCTCAACAGAAGTCACTTACGACATGTCTGCGACTTAACAGTGTCTTCGTAGACAAATCTCAGGTCTAAAAAATTTACCACCTCCATCAAGTCCATCTTTTTACATCAATTAATAGCCACCCCTCCACTGATTCTGGCCCAGTTGGAATTTTTTCTCTAGCCCCCACCCTTCCTTAGCAATCAATGCTGTTAGTTTTGGTGTCTGATATGCTACTCAGTCTCTCTACTGTCAGGAGGGCGGGGTCAGGCAGGAACAGACAAGGGGGTGTGATTCTGAGCTCTGACACTGGCTACCTCTGATTAGAGATCTGAATCACGCCCCCTTCCTGACACCACCCACCTGACATTATAGAACTTAAAGAGGACCTTTCACATCCTCACAGATCTGCGGTATTATATACCGCTGAATTTAGCGCTGGTATGTGTCCCGATCCTGGTGATATCAGTGCCGTTAGTTTTGGCACTGATATCCCTCTGCTGTTAGTAGGCCGGGCTTTACAGCCTAGCGTCATCGCTGGCCGGTAAGGAACGCCCCCTGACTGTACAAGGCTATTGAAAGCACTGTCAGGGGGCGTTCCTTCCCCGCCCAGTGATGTGGCTGAGCTGTAAGGCCCGCCCTTCTGACAGTGGAGGGATATCGGTGCCGATGCTACATGCGGCCAAGTCGCACCGTCTAAGGGCACACTTAGTAATGCTCATAAGTTTTACCTCTCAATAGTCATCCCTTTATGGGCCTGTTCACATGGAAGAATCTGCTGCTGCTTTTGAGGCGGATGGCCCCCAAAATCAGCAGCAATCCCACCCGGCCTTACATTCAGTGGGAGGCAGATATCGGAGCAGGGAGATGAGGAAAAAATAAGCGTCCTCCTTGATTCTGGTATTCTGCTGTGGGGGCGAGGAGGACAGAAAATGAAGAGGAATCTTAGGCGGATGTCTGCCTCAAATTCCTCTTCTTTTTACGCCGTGTAAACTTAGCCTAAGTAATTAGAACTTAAGCAACAGCCACGTATTGCTGTAAACTGTGTGATATCCCACTGCAGACCCATCTGTGGCAAAACCCAACTGGTTTTCACTATGGATTTAACCCCTTAAGCTTGAATCGTTTTCAACCTTTGCATTGCCCTGGAATCCGCAGCCATAAGTGAAATGTGGTGGGCTCCAGACCCCTTTTCTGCAGTGTGAATGAAATTCACTTCACTCTTACTGTGGCTACTATTATTAAAGGGGCTGGGGAGCTCAGGCGGGTTTTCCATCTTCTTTACTGTGTACAGAGAACAGCGCCATACATTGGATAGTGGCTGTGCTTGGTATTGCAGCTCATTTCCATTCGCTTGACTAGGACTGAGCTGCAGAAGAGCCATGTGACTGGTGGATGTGACGTCTTAGTCACTAAGGAGAGGCCAGTCATTCTGCTGATCTGCGTGGTGCCGGCAAAACATCATGTATGTAGCTAGAAGCAGACAGCTCTGTACTCTATGTAGTGACTGAGCCAGGTTACTGCAGCTCAGCTCTCTCAGTAACCTGGCCCAACCACTACACAGTGTACAGAGCTGTCCGCACCCGGCTCCTTGCATTGTTTTTGCTGGTGCTGTGGCTGATCGGTAGGGAGGCCGGGTTTCAGCCCCCTCTCTGGTCTGATATTCCTGGCCTAGTTTGTAACACCCCTTTAAGAACCTGTTTCCTCTTGTAGTCTTCTTAATTTCTGTCCTCCTGGACAACCTTCTTTCCTCTCCAGTCACACAGTTGCCATCTTCAGGGGTAGACGGACCCATGGCAGCAGGAACACCAAGAAGCTCGGTCCGAAGCAGAGGACTTTACTTTAAAGTGGCGTCAACTAGCTTTATTTAGCAATTATTCCTTATAGCAGGGAAAATGCAAGTAATAAAACAAAACAGAAAATTGGCGTTCGGCCACTGTCTACACAGCGCAGTTCCCCTGGCTCACTGGCCCACTGCCCAGCATCCATACCAGTACTGTGACCCTGCAGACTGACGTCACCCACGGCACACTACTTAAAGGGGTCATGCCATGTAAAATATTTATCGTCTACAGGTCCTCAGTACGGGGTGGTGGGCAGCTTGTAGTGACCCCCGATGTGGATGCAGATTCACCGCCTTCAATGGGAGGACTGGAGATAGTCGAAGTACAGCGCTCGGCTATCTCTGGCGTTACCATTGATATGAATGGGAGTGGGTGTGCATCTGCATCCACCAGGGGTACAGCTGTTTCACAATAGGGTGTATAACACCCTCGATCTCAGGATGGGTGGGGGTCTCATCCTCAATTACAGCAATTCATGGATCCCTTGGAGAAGAGCAGCACCAGCATACCAGGCAGCCTCTTATCCCTTTATGGCTGCAAACAGGTTTAGGAATGACCGTGACGTTCCGTCGATGAGGGTGCATTTACTTTGTCGATGCTTGGCCAGACAAGGGTCGTTCAAGCCCTGCTGGATTTCCTGTATCTGTAGTGTCGGCGAGTGACAATGCAACCCCATTCTTTTTCATTATGTTGCATTGTGTACAGACACCCTTAGACTAGGATCACACATGGCTGACACTGCTGAATTTCCCTGGAAATTTAAGCAGCTTGTTTTTTCTGAAAACCACTGCAAAAACCACCCGAAATGGGGTGTTTCTTGTGGCAGTACTCCTGCAGGAGACGATGGCGGTCTGTATTGCAAAGGCTGAGAGCCACAGAGCCAACCCGCAGCATAAATGATATGTTGAGATTTTGTAAGCTCACCCGCTATTCATAGGGTCAGCAACCGTCCGCACTGCAGCGCTTGTGAAACCACAACTCCCAGCATGCCTAGCTCCCCCGCTGTTCTTGGAGTTCCCATAGATTGGAATGGAGCATGCTGGGAGTTGTAATTTCCCAGTAACTGCAGAGTGTTGCTGGTATTGTGTAGTAGGAAATTCTGCAGCATACTTTTCTGAAATTGGGCATTTTTTGCTGCGGCACACCTGTATGAATCACGCTGGGTTTTCCGCTGCTGTTTTGTGTAGCAAAGGTTAAAACCCGCCAATAGTTGACATTCCCCAGGTTGTGAACCTGCCGCACAGGTCACGGGATGAGTCGCAGGGTGAGATTTAGTGACAATGCAGCAGACAACCCTCTGCGGGTATGTCCAGTGTCACAAGTAACCAAAACCGACCATCATGTGAGCCTTTGCCTGTCTTTTTGTTCAGACCAAACAAGTCTGAAGTGGAACTCTGTTGTTACAGGTCCGGACAGTCCTTGTGTCTAAGGCTATGTTCACACTGGATTCTGCCCCGCATTCCGCTTCAAAAAGAGAGAAGTCCTGCGAGCATTTTTCAGATGGAAATCTGGCGGACCCCATTATCGTCTATGGGGTCCGCGGGTTTCCACGGGTAACCGCTTTTTAAGTCGAGTGGGTTTCCGTTTTTTGGGTCCCAGAGCGGAAACCCGAACGCAGGTGTGAACCTAGCCTCAGGCTGACCATACACATTACAAAGCTATTGGCTGAATGCTTGTTCAGTCCACAGTTGTTCCTCCTGACCCCGTCGTACACTTGCACACTTGGCCGATTGCTTAAATTGCTCCAGTGGTGGCTTATCTTCTGTCACAAACAAAGGAATGGGCATTTGGAAATCCAACAGATTGATCCTCCTTTAGCTGATATCCCCCCCCTAGGGAGAGTTAGGAGACCCCCATACACGTGTTCATCCAGCTTAACCCTGCATGTGTTGGCTGAACAGCATCCTGGTGTTTGTAGGGGTAACATGGTTGTCAGACAAAGTTTTAAGATGAACTTGGTACCCCACTTCCCCCAACATGGCTGATCATGAATAATGTTATTTTATTGTGTTTTTTTTCTTTCCAGTTCTAGGTAGACTGCGACAATGTTCCTGATCAATCAATTCGGAGGAGGTGGCAGAGGTGGCGGAGGTTTTGGCTCTGGAGGACTCTTTGGAGGAATTCTCAATGTCCTCAGGTATGTAGCTGTACAGGCCACACTTTGAGGCCAAGGCCCCAATAAATGCTGCAGAATAGACCGTGGTGGAAATGCATCGTGTTTTTTTCCGCAGAGCTTTTCACAGAACTCCGCAGCGTTTCCTTAATGGCCTAATACCCAGCGCAGCCACTATACACTGTACTGGTGTCGGCCCCTGCCCATCCTAAACATAGAAAACCAATTATTAATTGCAGCAGACCAAATGGTAAATGTGCCGCCGCAGTTTTGGCAGTGCTTAGAGACAGGGCTGTGGAGTCGGAGTCGTGGAGTCGGAGTCGGTGCCTATTTTGGTGGAGTCGAAGTCGGTATAAAATGGACCGACTCCGACTCCCAAAATATATAATAAATTGGTACAGTTAGTAGTACAATGCAGTATGTGCTGAATATATTTTCATAAGAATTTGGGAAAATGATGAAATGTTGAAAATGATGAAATGTCCTGTAAAGGTCTGTTCTATTCCTCATATAATGATGGGACTGAGTTCTGAGTGAACCTATAAGGTTTAGCACCATTATCTGGAGTAAGGGAGTCGGAGTCGGAGGAAATTGAGGAGTCGGAGTCGGGGCTTTGGCGTACCGACTCCACAGCCCTGCTTAGAGATAGCGCCTCTCTTATTTATGGGCTGTGTCTGGTATTGCAGGTCGGCTCTATTTAATTTAGTGAGGCTGAGCCGCAGTATGACATACAGCCTGTGAACAGGAGTGGCGCTGTGTTTCTGATCACAGGCAATCCCTTTAGTATCAGAGCCAGTGATCAGTTTGGCGCCGCCAGTCCTGCACCCAGGACCTTCAGGAAATATCTTATATTACAAAGAGAAAGGTGTTGCTAGCTGTGTGTAGCGACCTCTCCAGGGAAAATGAAGCATTACATGCACCAGTCATATGCTTAATGGTTGGTGCAATGTGTTCGTCTGAGCTGCCCGCAATTGACAAACTATAGAAACATTGAATTAACGCTATTTTTGTCCTATTGCCCTTCTCCACTCTTATACATATAGCATAGGGGATATTTGAGCAGGTTTGGATTTGTAATCTCTCGGTTTCTATTCTTTACAGTGATGCCGCTGCAAACTACAACCCCACTCCTCCGGTAAGAGAATATTTCATGGGCTGCTCATAGTTTGCACTTCCCAGTTATAGGTTCAAGTTGGTCTGGCATGACACAGGCCACCCCTCCTGTGTCTTCCCATAGGTGCCCCATATGTAAAATAATAAAAGGTAAAATAAAATACATATAAACCATGGCTGCAATTACTATAATGATGTTTACAGGTATTTTGTATAGTTCACGGTGCAAAAAAAAAAAAAAAAAAAATCATGGCAGATTCTTTGTTTTTTCATGCCCTCTCCCCCACCCAAACCAAGAAAAAAATTACAAATATTCAATAAATTATATGTACTATAAATTGGCACCAATAAAAACTACATCTTATGCCACAAAAATCAAGAGCTGCTTAAAGGGATTTTCCAGGAAAACCCGTTTTTTCTCTTGGAAAGGTGAAAAATAGAATAAAACCCCCCACTCATACCTGTCCCTGGTGCTCCGGTGTTCCAGGCCATTGTCCGGTCCTGCCACACCTCAGGGCTTGTTCCAGCAGAAGGCCCCATTGCACGTGATTGCTGAGGCCAATCTGGGGCCTAAGGAAAGGAACCCGAGACGTCACAGATGATGTATGCAAGTGATGTCCTCAGTGGTCACGTGTGGCGGGGACTTCCACCGGAACAAAGCGTCGTGGGACCGGACAGTGGCATAGGCATCTGGAGCACTAAGGACAGGTGAGTGTGTGTTTTTTTTTTTTTTGTTTCTGTTTTTTTTTTTTTTTTTTTTATCTTCCCCCGACCTCCTGAGAGAAAATATTTTTTTCCTGGACAACCCCTTTAAGGAGAAAATTAAAAGAAAAGTTGAGTTTCAAAAAGTACTGACAAAAAAATTTATGTTTTTTTTGCTCCAAAATACTTTTTTATTGTGCAAAAGTTCTAAAATGTAAAGCAAAAGTACGCCATAATAATAATAAAAAAAACTAGTAAAATTGCTATTAAAAACTAGTACTTTTTTCCATTTTCTACCTTTTTAAATAGAAATGAAAAGCTAAAAATGCTATGGACCTAAGTAGGTTGGCATTTAAAATATCACTTATTCCACAAAAAACAAGTCCTCATGTATGGGGGAGGGGAAAGTTGTGGCTCTTGGAAAATGATGATGAATAAATATATATTAAATACTTTTAAAGGGGTTGTCTGAGAAAGGATTGGATAGAAGTGTCTGAATGGTGGGGATCGATCCGCCGGACCCCCACCCATCTCCAGAGCTGAGGTCTTGTTCCTCTCTGGATGGACATGTCCGTTGCGCTCCATTCATATCTATGGGACTGCCGGAGATGGCTGGCGTAGGTTCCCGGCATCATTTATGCTGGTAATTTGGTGGGGGCGGTGACCCTGCCACACAACTCAGGATAGTGGTGAGGGTGGCCTAAAAGAGAAAAAATAATGGTGACTTTTTCACGCCTTGCACGCCCAAAAACGGATGTACAAGACATGATAAATCTCCCCCTTTGTGTGTTATGTAACAGGGACCTGTCTGGACTTGGCCTCAACTGCCTAAAATGGCTGATAACAGCGAACATTGAATTGTAGTGCACAGCAAGAGGACTAGTATAGATTTTGCATCCCTTGAGTCCCCCCTTCTTCCACTCCTCCCCCATTCAGCGTCCACCACTTCTTAATCGTCCCTCCCCTACCTCTCTTTTTCTTTCCAGCCCCCCGCGGAGCCATATTTCCGTCATTCAGGCAAACGAGAGCGAGGAGGAGCGGCAGTTCCGTCGGCTCTTCAACCAGCTGGCCGGAGATGTGAGTTATGGAAGTTTATTGGCATGTGCTCTAGAATTGGCACCGTCGGTGTTGTCATAGGGAGGGTGTTCAGTGACGCACACATTGTTTAATTTTGACTCCCGTTTCTGTAGGACATGGAGGTCAGCTCAACCGAATTGATGGGAATTCTCAACAAAGTAGTTGCAAGACGTGAGTATTGTGATGCCCTATTAAAGGGGAAGGTCCCCTCTTGTTCCATAACCCCTGCCTACAAGCTAGGCGACTCCATGTGACTACTCCTTCTTTTATACTAAGCAGGATAGTTCACATGACTGCATGGGCCAATCACCAGCCAGTATATATGTATGTGCAAGTATGGAGTGCATTAGGGTTCTAGGAGTGTGGAGGGTGCCGCCGAAAGAAGGGATGAGGTTCTTAGGAACTAAGGTGACGGAAGTCGATTTATAGAAGGTGATAGGTTTGCGTTAAAGGGATTTTCCAGGTCTTTAGGATAGGTTATAACTTATCTATATAGGATTGGTGGACATCTGACACCAGGGAGCCCTGCTGATCAGCTGGTTGAAGAGGTCAGAATTTGGGTGCAAACTGAATACCATGCACAGGGCTGTACATATCATAGGGGCTGTGCTTGTTATTGCAGCTGAGCCCTATTCACTTGACTAGGACTGAGCCGTTGTACCATGTGACTGAACATGATGCCATCGGAACAAAGAAGAGACTGCAGCACTCCTGAGTGCCACAGCCTATTCAGATGGCTGATCAATGAGGATTCCGGGTGTGTTGGACTGTCACCAATCACATGAGTATATAAATCCTGGAAAACCCCTGTAAGCTACATGCACACTTGAATGGTATTTGTTTGCAGTGTGCACCCTGCATGCACCCATGCATTTCAATGATTGATCCTGGACTGCAAAACAGACAGGAATAGGACCTGTCTTTCGTTTTGCAGCCATGCTCATGGACCCATACTAAGGCCTTAAAATGATGTGCTTCTAGGACACACTTAAAACTGGATGTTGGATTTGATTGTCCAGGGTAGCGCATTCCAGAGAACTGATGCAGCACCAGAAAAGATTGAAGGAAATGGGAGTAGGAGGTTCGGATTATGGAGGATGATGGTCTTAGATCATTGGCAGGACATAGGACAAAGGTAGGATGGTAGACAGAGATGAGGAGGGGACTCGTGCAGCACTGTGGAGAACATTGTGCATGAGAATGATAAGTGTGAATTGTATTCTACAGTTGTGCAGGTAAGTATACAGTATAAAGTGCAGGAAGGGGTTAAAGCCGCCGCTGTTTCAGGTTTTATATTTCAGGACTTGCACTAGGACGAGCCTCATTTGCCTTTCTATGAAGTTCCTGTTTTTTCACATGTAAATGTTTGTGTAGTCGCGGGTATTTATCTCTGTTCTGCTCGGTGTATTCAGGTCGTGATCCTGACATCTTATTCTCTTACAGATCCGGACCTGAAGACGGACGGGTTCAGCATCGAATCCTGTCGCAGTATGGTGGCTGTGATGGACGTATCCTTATAGGAATCAGAGCAGATGGTGATCGGGTTGTGTTGTTTGCAATACGCTGTGTTACAACCCTGCAGACTTTTCTTTCAGAAACTGGTTTTTCCGGGGCTCCTATATTGGTGACCTATTCTAATATTTGGTTGGTGGGGTCTGACACCTGGGACTTCCACCATTCAGCTGGTTAATGAGGCTGCCACAATCGGGTGAGCACTTCAGCCCCTTCACTGACTGCCAGGCACAGCGACATATATATTGTAGTGGTTGTGCTTGGTGTTGCAGCTCATCCCCCATTCACTTGAATGGGACTGAGTTGCTGCTGTACCATGTGACCAATAAACGTGATGTCATTGGCACAGAGAAAAGACCACAGCTCTTGTGAGCACTGCAACCTCTTCAGACAGCTGATTGGCAGGGGTCCCAGGTGTTGGCCCCCCCCCCCCCAACCAATAAAATATTGATGACCTATCCTAAGGTCATCAGAATATTTGATAATCCAGCATATTTTAGGTCAATGGCGGATTATATACTTTTCTATGGCAATTTCAAAATTTTATAAAAAATAAAGCAACTTAGAAGTTTTCGTTTTTGTACAGCTGCTGGTGCAGTCTTATGGGTTTCCATGGTTACAGACTACAAACAAGCCCTGTGTAGTCTGGTCTTGCAGTTGCAGACATTAGACACATAGGTCTGCATAGGAGCTGTATAAACCAAACGGTGGGAGTTTTTTTTTTTGAGTTGCTTCATTTTCCTGTTTCAGTTTAGAATAACTAAATACACAATCAATATTTTTTATATTGTGAATGCAAATGGTGACTGGCACTAGTGACAATGGCACCTTGACACCTCCGTACAGAGCGACAGCACCGGCAAATTGGGCTTTGAGGAATTCAAGTACTTGTGGAACAACATCAAGAAATGGCAGGTGAGGAAAACTACGGATTGTAAGGTGGCTGCACAGTTGGCCTGATATTGCTGTCCAATCTGATGACTGTAGGGGCAGAAGTTAGTGCTTAGGAGACTTTACAACAATATATATATATAGATGTATGTGTTGCTTTTTGGCAGCTGAGGTGTGTGTTATGGGGCTCTGCAGGAGCTGAGGTGTGTATTATGATGTTCTGCAGCAGCTGAGGTGTGTTATGGGGCTCTGCAGCAGCTGAGTTGTGTATTATGATGTTCTGCAGCAGCTGAGGTGTGTTATGAGGCTCTGCAGCAGCTGAGGTGTGTGTTATGGGACTCTGCAGCGGTTGAGGTGTGTGTTATGGGGCTCTGCAGCGGTTGAGGTGTGTGTTATGGGGCTCTGCAGCGGTTGAGGTGTGTGTTATGGGGCTCTGCAGCGGTTGGGTGTGTATTATGATGTTCTGCAGCAGCTGAGGTGTGGGGTTATGGGGCTCTGCAGCGTTTGAGGTGTGTATTATGGGGCTCTGCAGCGTTTGAGGTGTGTATTATGGGGCTCTGCAGCAGTTGAGGTGGGTATTATGGGGCTCTGCAGCGGTTGAGGTGTGTATTATGATGTTCTGCAGCAGCTGAGGTGTGTGTTATGGGGCTCTGCAGCGTTTGAGGTGTGTATTATGGGGCTCTGCAGCAGTTGAAGTGGGTATTATGGGGCTCTGCAGCGGCTGAGGTGTGTATTATGGGGCTCTGCAGCAGTTGAGGTGTGTGTTATGGGGCTCTGCTGCAGCTTGGATGGATATTATACTTTTTTTAAATTTTTTTTTAGGCGAGCTACAAGAGATATGATGCTGACCGATCGGGAACTATTAATGGACCAGAGCTGCCCGCAGCATTCCAAGCAGCAGGTGGGTACCTGATCATGAATTCTAGTATTAAGTAGCAGAATCGTGAGTGCAGCTCTGGGGTATAATACATAATGTAATGTAATTACAGCATGACTTAGACTCATATATAGAATATACTGATATTTAAGAATGGAAACCTATAGTGAATCAGCTTCATCATGAAGCAATCCCAATCCATAGACTCAAGGGTGATGGGTCTGTCCATCATGGAGCTGGGGGGAGGCAGTATGTTGGAGAAATACAGTATTAGGGATATATAGTATAGCAGGTGTGACCGATACAGAGTCCATATTGTCTGTGGAGACGTCATCCTATACCGATCCTGCCCTATATACCGATCCTGCCCTATATACCGATCCTGCCCTATATACCGATCCTGCCCTATATACCGATCCTGCCCTATATACCGATCCTGCCCTATATACCGATCCTGCCCTATATACCGATCCTGCCCTATAATCCTTCTCTTCTTAGGATTCAATCTAAATGGTGAATTGTACCAGATGATCAGTCGCCGGTATTCTGATGAGAATGGTGACATGGACTTCGACAATTACATCGCTTGCCTGGTGCGGCTCGACGCCATGTTCCGTAAGTAATACTACACTAACTGGTTATAGTGGCGTTCTAACCTTTACCTATGGAAACGCCCTCCGACTGTCAGCTATACAACCCCTGGATAGGAATTTCTGGGTCTAGCCACAAGGGGGCATAAAAGTGCGTCCCCTCCCACTGCCCTATTAAAATGCTTTTAGAGGCTATTTTGGGGTAGTGTACCTTTTGGTGAGAGATTGTTGTCATCCTTCCTGTTGTATCTGTATTACTAAATCCTTGTATTCCCCATAAAAAAATAAAAAAAAATAATAGTAATTAAGAAAATCCTGTAAAACGTTTTTGGTCCTCCATCACTCTTCCTGGAAATGTGTGAATAATAGACCATTGTGGCGCTGTTACACAATAAGTCCTTTCTTCCTTTGATTCTGTGTCCTCGCCCTCCATCCTTGCCTGTCGGTCACTGACTGGGGGCGCTGATGCCAGGAGGCGGAGGGCAGTAATGTCCGGATGTGTTCATACTTCACTTTCTTGTCTTCCAGGTGCTTTTAAAGCTTTGGATAAGGATGGAGATGGGAAGATCAGGGTGACAATCCAGGAGGTGAGCGCTCTGATGTTGGGGATATTTAGGGGGCCATGGATGAAGCTTTGGCTACAGTTGGTCACATGCTTAGATACCCTTAGATACCTGTTCATTGATCCAGTCTTTCCTGATATCTGCGCTAATATTATGGTGAATGTCAGAAATTTAAGGCAGTCGCCATAGCTGCTGGGTCTGCAGTGTATTATACAGCGGAGACCCAGATTCTCTGTGATTTACCAGTATGTGATCGGTGGGGTCTGACTTCCAGGTCTTCACGATCAGCTATTTGAAGAGGCTGCGGCGCTCTTCATGTCATTTCATCTGTCACATGGTACAGCAGCAGCTCAGTCCCAAGTGAATGGGGCTGAGATGCAATACTGAGCATAACCTCTACATTACGTATGGCACTGTGCTTGGCATTCAGTGAAGAAACTGCAGCGCTCACCTGAGTGCTGCTGCCTCTTCAACCAGCTGATCAGTGGGGGTCCTGGTTTTCAGACCCTACTGATCACATATTGATGACCTATCCTAAAGACTGGTAAGTCACAGAAAACCCCTTTAAATAACAGGGCAGTTTTCAGCCACGTCTCATCCAGCCAGCGATCAAAATGTATGTCCCAGAAAACCCCTTTAAGCTGCTAAGGATTGACAACTAGCTTGCTGACTCTTTCCACTTCCAATTAGCAGAATTTTGCATGCAGCTCTGGAGTATAGTACAGGATGTAACTCTAAATTTTATTTACAGTGTCAGAAGTAGAAAAACAGTAGGCACAGTGCCACACCTGTCATTTAGTCTGTGTCAGGTATTGCAGCAAAGCTCGTGGAAGTGAATGTGGTAGAGCTGAAATACCACGCACAACCTGTGGACAGGTGTGGCGCTGTTTTTGGAATAAAGCAGCCTTGTTAATAATCTGACTCCTCTGTGACATGGCGGTGACGTATCTGACCTTTTTCCCTTGCAGTGGCTGCAGCTGACCATGTACTCGTGAAGCAGCAAGAGGCGCCTGCCGATCGGAGCTGTGAACATCTCCCCCTCTGTATACTTGCCTGATTTTTTTACACCCCTTTATCTTTGTAAACTTCATTGAAGAAAATATTTTACACTTTAGTAATATTGGAATATCTGAGCTGGGTCCCCGGTAATGGTTGGACCGGAGCGGCCGGCATGATCCTGTGTGACGCTTCTGCTCTCTCGTATGTGCTGTAATGCCAGGAGAATGACAATAAATCCAACCAGTTCAATGGTCCTGGGCTGATTTGTACGGTTGTCGTATGCTGCCTGGTCATGTGACTAGCTGATCTGTACGGTCCTAAGCTGCCTGGTCATGTGACTAGCTGACTTGCCTGTGCCGTACATGGGGTTTAGAGTTGTATGAAGTCGGAGTACCGGACTCATTGTGCAGGCTATGCCTCATTGGGTGAGGTATTATAGCTCCATCATATTGCACCGCCATTCTGAGCTCCTGAGCGAGGATGTGCCTCTGATCTGTAGTAACCCAGCTCTGCCACTACACAGTGGACTGAGCAGTCTTTTCTCCTGATAAGCTGATCCATGATGGTGCCAGGTGTTGGACCCCACACAAACTATCCTTTGGATAGGTCATCAATATCCAATGCCTGAAAACTCATGTAAAGTGAGTCCACCATTTGTCTACCTGTCCTGTCGATAGGTGTCCTTATCGGCACAACCTATGCAGCGAGTGCCCTCTAGTGGTGGAAACCCCTTATACAGGTTAAGAAAGTAAAGACGTTATGCGGGCGGATACATTTTTCTGTAGTGTACTCGCTGCCCAGTGTGAGCACACTTACTAATATACACACGGGTCCCGCATTTGCAGAGCACTGAACGGGGCCAGTCGTCTTCACACTTTGTCTCTGCCCACCCAGCTCTACTCCTTCTGCTTGTACATAGAGTACAGCTAAGTCATTCACATGACCCAGAGATGGATTGTCAGCCACAGAGCACTGAGACTTCCGGTAAAAATCACAGTGATGGCAGATGAGGGTGTATATTAGTGAGTGCACTGTGGAAAGATCCTTCGGGCCCAGCAGGTGAGGGGCCACATGTATAATAAAATTATTTCATTCTATATTTTCATGGGACAACACTGAAGATCTGATACTCTAACTCCTGGCAACAAAAGTCAGTACAAAAATGTCAGGGGTTTATATATATATATACATATACATACACACATACAGTACAGACCAAAAGTTTGGACACACCTTCTCATTCCAAGAGTTTTCTGTATTTTCATGACTATAAAAATTGTAGATTCACACTGAAGGCATCAAAACTATGAATTAACACATGTGGAATTATATACTTAACAAAAAAGTGTGAAACAACTGAAAATATGTCTTATATTCTAGGTTCTTCAAAGTAGCCACCTTTTGCTTTGATTACTGCTTTGCACACTCTTGGCATGCTCTTGATGAGCTTCAAGAGGTAGTCACCTGAAATGGTCCTCCAACAGTCTTGAAGGAGTTCCCAGAGATGCTTAGCACTTGTTGGTCCTTTTGCCTTCACTCTGCGGTCCAGCTCACCCCAAACCATCTCGATTGGGTTCAGGTCTGGTGACTGTGGAGGCCAGGTCATCTGGCGTAGCACCCCATCACTCTCCTTCTTGGTCAAATAGCCCTTACACAGTCTGGAGGTGTGCTTGGGGTCATTGTCCTGTTGAAAAATAAATGATGGTCCAACTAAACACAAACCGGATGGAATAGCATGCTGCTGCAAGATGCTGTGGTAACCATGCTGGTTCAGTATTCCTTCAATTTTGAATAAATCCCCAACAGTGTCACCAGCAAAGCACCCCCACACCATCACACCTGCTCCTCCATGCTTCACGGTGGGAACCAGGCATGTAGAGTCCATTTGTTCACCTTTTCTGCGTCGCACAAAGACACGGTGGTTGGAACCAAAGATCTCAAATTTGGACTCATCAGACTAAAGCACAGATTTCCACAGGTCTAATGTCCATTCCTTGTGTTCTTTAGCCCAAACAAGTCTCTTCTGCTTGTTGCCTGTCCTTAGCAGTGGTTTCCTAGCAGCTATTTTACCATGAAGGCCTGCTGCACACAGTCTCCTCTTAACAGTTGTTGTAGAGATGTGTCTGCTGCTAGAACTCTGTGTGGCATTGACCTGGTCTCTAATCTGAGCTGCTGTTAACCTGCGATTTCTGAGGCTGGTGACTCGGATGAACTTATCCTCCGCAGCAGAGGTGACTCTTGGTCTTCCTTTCCTGGGGCGGTCCTCATGTGAGCCAGTTTCTTTGTAGCGCTTGATGGTTTTGGCCTCTGCACTTGGGGACACTTTCAAAGTTTTCCCAATTTTTCGGACTGACTGACCTTCATTTCTTAAAGTAATGATGGCCACTCGTTTTTCTTTACTTAGCTCCTTTTTTCTTGCCATAATACAAATTCTAACACTCCATTCAGTAGGACTATCAGCTGTGTATCCACCTGACTTCTGAACAACACAACTGATGGTCCCAACCCCATTTATAAGGCAAGAAATCCCACTTATTAAACCTGACAGGGCACACCTGTGAAGTGAAAACCATTTCAGGTGACTACCTCTTGAAGCTCATCAAGAGAATGCCAAGAGTGTGCAAAGCAGTAATCAAAGCAAAAGGTGGCTACTTTGAAGAACCTAGAATATAAGACATATTTTCAGTTGTTTCACACTTTTTTGTTAAGTATAAAATTCCACATGTGTTAATTCATAGTTTTGATGCCTTCAGTGTGAATCTACAATTTTTATAGTCATGAAAATAGAGAAAACTCTTGGAATGAGAAGGTGTGTCCAAACTTTTGGTCTGTACTATATATATATATATATATATATATATATATATATATATATATATATGCACGCACGCACGCACACACACACACACACACACACACACACACACACACACACAGTATATAGCAGTCATCCATCGGTATATACTTGGACTGAAGTGACGACAGTGTTGCCAATAAGTAAAACCGCACGGTATACTGTACAAGATAAGTTACCTCTGCATAGAAATAGACTATGCTATTGTATACAGTATGGATGCCATGGGTGACGTGACTGTGACCCTATGGATACTTTTGGCACATGCCCGGGGCTGTTGTGCTGAACTGACCCCAAATTTACAATTGGGAATTGATGGATATAGAGTATAAAAAAATACACAGCGAGCGACACATAGTGTGATTGTGTTATGGATAAGTTCACTCAATAGTAAAGGTTATGATAGGTTCACACCTCCAGTGGGGTTTCCCAAGCGGACCTGAAAAATGGAAACCCAATCCGCTTAAAATGCAGTTACCAGTGGACCCCATAGACTATAACGTGGTCCGCCCAGTTTCCGCCTGAAAAATGGGGAGAGAAAAGTTCTGCTTGCATTTTTCAAGCGGATTCGGGGATGGAATCCCCGAACAGAGACCGAGCGCAGGTGTGAACCGGGCCTTAGAGTAACCAAAATAAAGAGACAATGTAGTCCTGGTGGACTCTCGCCTGATTCGGTTGTGTAAGTTCACAACAATCAATATAGCTTATCTTAATAGATAACGGTGGAGTCTGTATGCAGATTCCTGGTCCGTAGGATCCACATGGGAAATGTAGCAATCCAAAAATGACCCCAATATATGGGATAAAAAAAGATTCTGTGCTCACCAAAAAGGTTCAAATAGAAGTTCTGGGGAAACTAGGCCCCTTCTTTAAGTGTATAGTATGGGAGAAGAGTGAACAACACTTGAGTGATACAAGTTTAAGAACTTCCAGCGGGTTCTATTTGGGCCAAAGCGCAGGATTCCGGGCTGGTTCCGACCCTGAGTCACGTTAGTCGATCTTCCTTTCCCATGTTCACAGGTGTTACCTATCCTATGGGGGCATTACTACTACAATAGTCTGCCAGTGAGGGAGGTAGGGGGGAGCAGAGCAACTTGGGTGTCGGGTGCTGTTTCTGATCACGTTACCCAGGGTCGGAATCAGCCCACAAACCAGGGGTCAATCCACGGGTGAAGATTGTAAAGAGTCCCCGGATCACCGCTTTAAGTGGTATTCTGCTTTCACGACAATATATGCAATGTTTTCTATACAATAATTCCTCACGCTTTTCAAGATCTCTGCTTGCTGTCATGTAGAAGGGACCTTCAAAATAAAAACCTCTTCTGGTCACACAGCTGCATGGTTCGTCACAATACAGTTACCTGACCAGAAGTGAAGCCTTACTCTCGGTTCACGCAAGTGTTCGAGTCTCCGTTGCGAGGAGGACTTTTCTCTCCTCCAGCTTCAGTATAAAAACGGACACCGTTACAGTCTATGGGGTCCGCGGGTAACTGTTTTTTAAGCGGACCTGAACGATGGAGACACGAATGCTAGTGTGAGCCTAACGTTACAATGAAGGGTTCTAGATTAGAGCTAGATTAAATGCCAGCCTGCAGAGATCCAGAATACTTCTTTAACCCTTCATGTACCCCTCAGGTCCTTCATGCAAGCGTTACTATTGCCCTACCTTAAAGGAGCCTCGTCTGCGCTATCACTAGCGGGTAATCTACAGCCAAACAATACGCCGTAGCGGCAAAGATCGAATGATATTTGGTTTAACCCCTTAGATGCCACTTAAGAGCTTAGACAGAGGAAGGGGCTTCCTATGATTTTGTGGTGAGCCAATGCGTTGCCATGACAGCCAGGGGCCTAACATGTATGAGCGGGAGTTGGCACACAGCAGCTGGCATTAGTGATGACCCCACATTACTAGTCGCAGGCTGCCCGTCCTCTCCATGGAAACTTACAGAGAGCATAAACAATACATTTTAGTGGGATGACATCTGTAGGGAACAAAGTGCGTGCAAATACTCCGCAGATCCTCCGAAGATGATTCCTTCTAAATATAATTCGCCCCCAGCCCACCCCTGGTGTATGAGCAGATAACTAGCCATCATGCTCCGCTGTCACTGTCCTTTCCCGCCCTTTGAGGAGGATGCTGTTTCCATGGCGAAGTTACTAAGACGACGCTACGGTGAACCAGCTGTGCTCTATAGGGTGAGAATTATTGGTTGGCGGGGGCGTCCTGCGGTTGCCAATCACAACATATTAAGGCTGAAGTCACAATCACCCGGGGAAACTAGTCGGCGCTGACACCCCGATGATCTGTGCTGGTGATACAGGTGAGCTGTGTGTCGTCTCCGTCACGATATAACATTCTGTCATGATATGGAAATGTCTGACCTGTCCAGTAGGATAGTTTGTTGTCATGGTAAAAGTTATGTCATCTTGCATATAAGGGTGCGGTGTTGTCCAGTGTGACGTTGTTGTGTCACAATATGTCCCAATATGATGTCACGATATACTGTATATGTTCTCTGTATTGATCAAAAGTAACGTTCCTTGTATAAGCATCTAATGGAGAACTGGACTATATATTGCCCTTCTAGTTACTAATTTTGGTAATCTCTGTACCCCCATTACCTTCTTGCCCCCATTTATTTACTGCTTCTCAATTCCTTTATCTCCCACTTCCAGCACACCCATGTCTTACATCCATCCACTATTTGCTCACTTCACTCATACCTCCCCATTCCTAAAATCCTGCCTACTCACCTATCAAGCCCTTCCGGAGCTGCTGTTTGCCCCTCGATCTCTCCATGGTGCGCTGTCTATTACTATTATACTTTCCCGTTCCTTGTGTTGATCCTTTCCCTTCTTTCTTCCTATACTTGGGCTGCTGCTTCCTCTCAGCCTCACAGCCACAGCCTGATACCCCGCTCCCACCTGTATAAATATGCCCATTTCTTTGCAATCTTCCTCCATTCGGTCTCCCAAGTCCAGTGCTGCTCCCTCCTCTCTTTCCCCAGTTCTGTTCTGCTCCCTTCTCTACTATTTCCCCAATCCAGTGCTATTCCCTCCTCTTTCCCCACTCCAGTGCTGCTCCCTCCTCTACCATCTCTCTAGTCCTGTGCTACTCTCTCTACCATCTCCCCACTCTAATGCTATTCCCTCCTCCGCCATCTCCCCACTCCAGTGCTGTTGCTTTCTATCCTTCTATTCCACCTCTCCACTACAGTGCTGCTCCCTCCTCTACCATAGCATTAGTCCAGTGCTTCTCTCTCTACCATCTTCACTGTTCAGTGCTCCTCTCTCCTCTATTATCTCCCTAGTCCATTGCTGCTCCCTCCTCTACCATCTCTCTAGTCCATTGCTGCTCCCTCCTCTACCATCTCCCCACTCCAGTGCTGTTGCCTTCTCTTCCACCTCTCAAGTTCAGTGCTGCTCCCTCTTTTATCATCTCTCTAGTCTAGTGCTGCTCCCTCTTTTATCATCTCCCAACTCCAGTGCTGTTCCCTCCTCTACCATAGCATTAGTCCAGTGCTGCTCCCTCCTCTACCATAGTATTAGTCCAGTGCTGCTCCCTCCTCTACCATAGCATTAGTTCAGTGCTTCTCCCTCTACCATCTTCACTGTTCAGTGCTCCTCTCTCCTCTATTATCTCCCTAGTCCATTGCTTCTCCCTCCTCTACCATCTCCCCACTCCAGTGCTGTTGCCTTCTCTTCCACCTCTCCAGTTCAGTGCTGCTCCCTCCTCTACCATCTCTCTAGTCCATTGCTGCTCCCTACTCTACCATCTCCCCACTCCAGTGCTGTTGCCTTCTCTTCCACCTCTCATGTTCAGTGCTGCTCCCTCCTCTATCATCTCTCTAGTCTAGTGCTGCTCCCTCCTCTACCATCTCTCCAGTCCAGTGCTGCTCCCTCCTCTACCATAGCATTAGTTCAGTGCTGCTCCCTCCTCTACCATAGCATTAGTCCAGTGCTGCTCTCTCTTCTACCATAGCATTAGTCCAGTGTTTCTCCTTCTACCATCTCCCCACTCTACTCCACAATTGCTAGCTTTGTTCCTCCATACACCTCTCTATTCCTTTATTGACTTAGCTCCTTATCAGTGGCTCAAAGAAGGATTTCCAAGTACTAGGAAACCCCCTTAAGATCTCTCTGATGCCGGGAGACTAGATAAAGACGTCACACAGATCTACTGTGACTAATATAGGTGCCCTGGTCATGATGTCATTATACAAAGCAGGAATATAATGTTATCTGTTCATCCCTATAGTCATCCAGACGCCCCATACTCCTCCGGACTACGTAGCCCTAAGATGGAGAATAAGGACCGATATGATAAAGATTTACAGCTGAAGAAGCGCGTGGACCAGGTCACTGATGAGGTGAGAGGGATTAGCAGTTACATTTAGGCTTCTATGTGGTTTTCAGTGCATTTAGTTTATAAAAGGGGCGAGGCTAGACTACGTCCTCTCTGCAAGGACACAGCTGCAACAGAAAACTTATCCATTGCTGTGTTTTCAATGAAGACCGGACAAACTAGTTTTAATCCTTTAGAACGTCCCAAAATGAAGACAGAAGGGATCAGGCTGGATCTTGGGATCTGCTGGGGTTTTGAATGCCAGATCCCTAATATCAAAATCTGATGAGAGAAAATCGGTTTATACCTTTATACTGTACAGTTAGCCATGTTGTAACCATTTTACTCTTTATTGCAGTCTCTGGACATTACACGTCGCATGGTCCAACTAGTGGAAGAGGTGAGAGATCGAAAGACAAATGCTGTATATGTAAATGATGTAGGTGCAGATAGTACTGCCTCCTTGTCTCTCCTTATAAATGATGTAGGTGCAGATAATACTGCCTCCTTGTCTCTCCTTATAAATGATGTAGGTGCAGATAGTACTGCCTCCCTGCCTCTCCCTATAAATGATGTAGGTGCAGATAGTACTGCCTCCCTGTCTCTCCCTATAAATGATGTAGGTGCAGATAGTACTGCCTCCCTGTCTCTCCCTATAAATGATGAAGGTACATATAGTACTGCCTCCCTGTCTCTCCTATAAATGATGTAGGTGCAGATAGTACTGCCTCCTTGTCTCTCCTTATAAATGATGTAGGTGCAGATAATACTGCCTCCTTGTCTCTCCTTATAAATGATGTAGGTGCAGATAGTACTGCCTCCCTGCCTCTCCCTATAAATGATGTAGGTGCAGATAGTACTGCCTCCCTGTCTCTCCCTATAAATGATGTAGGTGCAGATAGTACTTCCTCCCTGTCTCTCCCTATAAATGATGAAGGTACATATAGTACTGCCTCCCTGTCTCTCCTATAAATGATGTAGGTGCAGATAGTACTGCCTCCTTGTCTCTCCTTATAAATGATGTAGGTGCAGATAATACTGCCTCCTTGTCTCTCCTTATAAATGATGTAGGTGCAGATACTACTGCCTCCCTGCCTCTCCCTATAAATGATGTAGGTGCAGATAGTACTGCCCCCCCGCCCCCTTAGTGTGTGTTACTGCCTCCCTGTCTCTCCCTATAAATGATGTAGGTGCAGATAGTACTGCCTCCCTGTCTCTCCCTATAAATGATGTAGGTGCAGATAGTACTGCCTCCCTGTCTCTCCCCTATAAATGATGTAGGTGCAGATAGTACTGCCTCCCTCTCTCTCCCTATAAATGATGTAGGTGCAGTAGTACTGCCTCCCTGTCTCTCCCTATAAATGATGTAGGTGCAGATAGTACTGCCTCCCTGTCTCTCCCTATAAATGATGTAGGTGCAGATAGTACTGCCTCCCTTTTTTTTTTCTTTTTGGGCTCTCCCTATAAATGATGTAGGTGCAGATAGTACTGCCTCCCTGTCTCTCCCTATAAATGATGTAGGTGCAGATAGTACTGCCTCCCTGTCTCTCCCTATAAATGATGAAGGTACATATAGTACTGCCTCCTTCTTTTTTGGTCCTGTCTCTCCCTATAAATGATGTAGGTGCAGATAGTACTGCCTCCCTGCCTCTCCCTATAAATGATGTAGGTGCAGATAGTACTGCCCCCCCCCCTCCCCCCCTATAAATGATGTAGGTGCAGATAGTACTGCCTCCCTGTCTCTCCCTATAAATGATGTAGGGCCCCCCCCGGGGGGGGGCGGTCTGCCTCCCTGTCTCTCCCTATAAATGATGTAGGTGCAGATAGTACTGCCTCCCGCTCTCCCTTGTGGGGGGCCCCCCGGGTGGGGGCGGAGTGTTCCCCCCCCTGCCTCTCCCTATAAATGATGAAGGTACATATAGTACTGCCTCCCTGCCTCTCCCTATAAATGACGTAGGTGCAGATAGTACTGCCTCCCTGTTTTGATTGTATCTATCTATCTATCTATCTATCTGTCGGTCAGTAGTATTTATCTGTGTATCAATGAAAAAACTATTAAACTCCTGTCTGACATACAGATGTAGCAGAGTTAACCTGAACGTCTTGGTTAGACTGCTGCAGCGAGATATCTTATCACAGGAGATAACAAAAAATAAATAAAAAATAATTGGAAAAATATTTTTCAATGACTTTTCATTGTGTTGTCTCCTGTGATAAGATATCTCACTGCAGCAGTTTAACCAAGACGTTCAGGTTAACTCTGCTACATCTGTAGCTTCAAATCCACATTATTGAACATATCTATTAACCTTTATGTGATTGTCTTTGTGGTTTTACCCAAAATTTCATTTTGGGACAGAGCAAGGATGCTGGAATAAGGACGCTGGTGATGCTGGATGAGCAGGGAGGTAAGACTGACAACCATCACTTATTTATCAGTTATGTATTATCTCTCAATCCCCTCTGCTTCATCTCTACCTCCTATATATGCCCTTCTATATCCTCCAGAATACAGAACTCAGAACGTACACCCCCTTTTAGTGGCACGTATTTCAGTGGTAATATAACTCCTGCTGTGCCAGCTACTGACTCCCAATTTAGCACAGCCTATGTAATGTAGCTCATCTGTGGGCCTCTACCAGAAGCAAAACCGCTGCACCCCCTATAGCCAAACTCCTGGCCCCTGCCCTAATCTGTACTCAAAATCACCTCCCCATAGACTAGCTATAGTATATAATATGTTACCCTACAGCGACCTCTAGTGGTGGAAATATAGATTACACCTACTATCTGTTCAAGGGGAAATACAGATGTAGCAGAGCTGAGTTTGTCACACTATGATATTAATATATATAAGTTAGACCTAGTAAGTTATCTTTACTCACTGACTTATAATGTAGCAGAGGTATATAAGATCGCAAAAAGCAAACTACGCCCCCAAATGTTGGAAAATATACAATACACTTGTGAACATACCCTTAGCACTCTATACCCTATATTCAGAGCAGCTGGAGCGCATTGACAAGGGGTTGAACCAAATTAACCAAGATATGAGGGAAGCGGAAAAGAACCTAACGGATATGGGAAAATGCTGCGGCCTGTGCTCCTGTGACAGGTAAGTGGCCCTGTCTGGCTCTGGCTCAGCTCCTATGACATTAAAGGGGATGTTATCCCAAAGACAAAGATGCTATCAGGGGCGTACATAGAAATTACAGGGCCACATAGCAGAAGAATTGGGGCCCCCTCAAAAAAAAACAGGGTAAAAAAAATAGTAGTAGTTGTACCCATGGGGGGGCATGGGGGGTGAGGTTCAGGCGCCTAAAAATGACTTGACTTAGCATTTCATGTTTTTGCCTCTATAAATTTTGTATTTCTCAGCCATGCAGGCCCATTGCAGCGCCATTGAAATAAATGGGACCAGGCTGCAATACTATATACAACCAGTCAATATATGGGGCACTGTTTCTCTCTTTGTAATCATGGACAATCCCTTTAAATTCTCCAGTATTTCTGTACAAGTCTCCATTCATTGCTTCCTCTTTAAAGTGGTTTTCCCATCTTATAAGGAGGTGGCTTATCTCTAGTATGATTGGGGGGGGGGGGGGTCTGACCTCATGTAAACGCCTGCACAAAGAGGCAGGCAGGGTGTGCTGAGTGGCCAGAAAATTGTCAAAATTGGAGCAGCCAAGCTCAGTAAGGTGAATGTCACTTCTTATGTTTTGTGACTTCTTCCAAAATTTTTTACAGCATTCTTTTTAAAGATATATTACCCCTTATAAACCACCGCAGCCCTTGCTGTGCTGCCAATCCTGACACTGGGGCAGAATTTGGATGGGCTCAGGACTTAACAAAACCGATGCAGCAGAGCTGAGTTTGTCATATAGCAGGATGTCTGCCATACGGATCTGCTATATCTGGAGTCTCTATAGCACCACCTAGTGGCCATTCTCAGAAGTCTACTACAGTCTTGACTGTTTTGTATGCCGGGCAGGGTCGTTGCAGTGTCACATGCTGGACACACCAGCTGGATATGAAGCAATGGGAAAGCCCACTCTGTCTTCCTGCCCACCAGATGCTGCGCTCGGGGCCCCCTGGGGATGGCTTAGTTATGGTTACAAATCTTTTGTCCATAGGGCAGCTGCAGGATGCAACGTGCAGCCATAGCAGGTGATGTTGTATCCAAAAAGTTACTGATCACATGCTGGGGTGTTTTTTACTCTTAATCTTTCAGGTTGATGAACAGCGCGACCTACAGAGCCGCTTGGGGGAAATCTAATGACGATGTCGTCTCTGCTCAGCCATCCCACGTTGCTGATGAAAGAGAGAGGATGATGATGAGTGGAAGTTATATCCGGAGGTAAAAGTCTGAGAACATCGATATTCACATTCACTTCTTCAGTGTCCACCATTGGTAGAGTCCATAATTTGGGAATCGCCCGATCCTCTACTAAGTGGTTTATTCCATACCTTGGATCCATCATGATTCGGATCATCCGGGTCATAATCTCCAACTCCAGTTGATCTAAAAGTTGAGTTTTCCTTTGCTCAGTCTCATACGTCTCATTATGAGACCAACTAAATGAGTAACTTGATGGACCAAGGGAAGGTGCAAGTTCAGAGGTGGACCAGGATATCCCTGGCGGGGAAGGGGCATGCTATTTAGCGAGGACATCTCACCACCTTCACTGACTCCAACTCTTTGCATCCTTCAGTAGCTAACACTCTACTGATTATGGCACAGTTGGAATTTTTTCTCTACTCTCCACCATTCCTGAGCAATCAGTGCTGTGAGTTTCAGCACCTACTTTGGCTGTCTACTGTCAAGTGGGAGGTCTCAGGCTTCCTACTCCAGCCCAGGGCTGTCCATCTGATAGGGCTAATTAGCATTTTCATGCTGAAATTAACAGAAGTGATTGCTCAGGAATGGCGGGGGTTACAGGAAAAATTCCAACAGCATGAGAATGAGTGGAGCAACTTCTATTGAAGGATGCAAAGAGGTGGAAGTGGAGAAAGCTCAACCTGATGGGCCCTTTGATGTGATGGGAGGAAAGTGGAGCTTGGGCAGCTGTCAGGAGTGGAGCGGCTTGCTGCTTAGAGGGTTTCCCTCATAGCTTGGTTAGGTTATGGCAAGGAGGAACATTTGGACCCCTGGCTCAGTAGCTGGTTCCTGGAAGTGGGGGCGCTAACCAGATCCTGCTTAGCGATGACACTGGTTGTAGGAGGCAGGGGCCACATCCCTTGCACCAGTAGAAGCATGGTGTCTGGAGAACCACTCACATTGTCGTCAATAAGTGTCGCTATACCGCTGTACCTACAACTGCCAACTGGTAAGGAACTCTACAGAGAAAGCCAAGGGGTCTCCATATGTGCACCTCCCTCCTTACACTAGTGAAGAATTTCGGCAGGCAATGTGCGAAAGGGGTGATGTGGTTGCTCTATAACCAGACAAGCGGTTTGTCAGGCGCAGAGGCTGTGGCTTTGGGTGAGCACCATACTGTGCACCGTCCAACCAGTGCAAGGAGAAGGTTCGTGACATGCATCAGCTCAGCGCTGGGTTTTCAGAGGGACACCCAATTATGTACAATTTCATACTAAAGAACATTAGGTAGACCCATCTTAAAGGGTTATTGAACATAGTCTTCAGTATGGTCTTTTGCTCTTGACCAAAAATTGCTGACACTGGTCCACTGTGAACAAGTCCCATACATTGACCAACAGATATTCATTGTAGGATAACAAAGGACTCTCGAGAAGATGAAATGGAGGAAAACCTAAATCAAGTTGGCAGCATCCTGGGCAATCTCCGTAGCATGGCACTGGATGTCGGGAACGAAATCGATATCCAGAACAAACAAGTCGAAAAAATCATGGAGAAGGTGAGAAGGAGACACTTGGAATAGATATTTAGAATGAGGCATTTACAGGTTACCATAGCTCTAAAAATATTTTCTCTATTACAGGTTTCAGTGAATCAAGATCGAATCCAGGAAGCAAATACTAAGGCCAAAAAAGATTCTGAAGAGCGTGTGATACCTTCATCCAGTTTGTGACTTCTGCTCGGAGAATGCACAGGATTCTTCAGAGAATTCTGAAGAGTCCTGTGAGAGTCAACTCCTATCTAAACCCTGTAGAAAGATCGTGAAGCATGGGCATTGATATATCAATAGGGAACCTTACCCTAATACCATCTACTCTTATGTATGCTAGCATCTCTGCTCCCTTCTTAGACTACCCTGGCACTATAATTGAGTAATGTGGACAATATCTGCAGTAGGTAATGGTCAGGCATAACTAAAAGAGTGGGCTCCTAACACCCTAAATCCAAGATGTTCAAACTTTTTGAACATATTTAAATTTTTTTTTCAATCAAAAATTGGTACTTTTCAATGTCTACTTTGGGCACCACCACCTCATACCGCAGGTTCCCCAATATAAATCTAGCATTGAGGGCCCCACTGTTGCTCCTGCTGGGTGGGGAAGACCAATGCAATAAGTTGCAAGAAGTCCTCTGAGATCAATGGAAATTTTTTGATTTTAATGGACATGTTCAGTCCTCCAGATAGGAACCAATGTAATGTACTTTAGTGGCCCAAAGAGCCCTAAGTCACATGAGGGCAACCACACTACAAATAGAAGGTGAGGAACCATGATAGAGATTTTACCTCTGAGCCCAGGGGTCTTATAATCCATCCTGATGTTGTTCCAGGGATCTCTAATCTTGCATTGGCTGCAGCCCCTCACCCTTAGCTCACCTTATTGCTTGTGCCTTGTATGTGATTGAATTATGTGTGGTCAGAGGGTGCATGTACTTATAAAGCACCGCAGTTGTCACATGATCTGATTCGTAAAAATTGTGTAGTACATCGTATTTTTTTTTTCCTATTGAAAAGTAAAGTTGTGATACCCTGAAATTGTAGCCATTGTATTAATCTATCATGATATATGCTTATAAAGGGGTCCTCGTAAGCATCCAATTTGCCTTGCTCCGGAACCCCTCCATCTTCTATCTATATAGGACTTATGCATGTCCACCTTTAAAGGGGACCTTTCACCACCTTCACCACCTCTTTGCATCCTTCAACAAATTCTGGTGCAGTTGGAGTTTGATCTCTAGATCCCACCATTTCTGAGCAATCACTGCTCTTAGTTTCAGCACTTCTCTACTGTCAGGTGGGCGGTCCTTGGCTAGAGCATATAGTCTGGGACCACCCGCCTGACCGTAGAGAGCCTAATTAGCATATTGGGTGCAGAAATAAGATAAAGAATTGCTCATGATTGGTGGGGTTTAGACAAAAAATTTAATCTGTGCTGGAATCAGTGGAGTGAAGAATCCAAATAGTTGGAGAAGGTGGTGAAGGCTCCTTTTTAATTCTATCGCAATCTTTGTTGTTATCCTTGTCGACACAGGACGTATCATCTACAAGAAGTAACAGGTTATTTGTGATAGTCTCTAAAGTAACTTCCAAATTTGGTTGTCTTCTGCTGAATCTGTTGGGTCCATTGTTGTGTTGGGTACATTGTTGAGCCAGAGCTTGGACCCACTGGTGAACTTCTGGTTCTTCATAGGTTCCTCCAACTCCTACTGATGTGATCGATGAAATAACCACATCTCAGTGTCAGAACTTGCCATGAGTTCCTTCTCCTAGATCCCCATTGATGTAACCCTTGTCTGGTTGACTCGTAAAAGAAGTTGTTAGCCAGAAACCTCCTTTATGATCCAAGACCTTACCTACCTATTTTTGAGTATGTTCCTCAGCACAGAGCGAGGTCCTCAGTTCACAGACTACCACTGATGGGACCCAGATTGACATGTTAAGGAGGTCTAAGGATAAGGAGCTTTGGCAGAGATACAATAACTATGTAGGTGTGTCTGGTCTGTATAGTGTAGATAGATGACAGGGACAAATAAGAAACACATGAAAGGTTTTAATTGAACGTCACTCTCGATCAGGTTCTTTGACATTACCGAAGTCCTCATCTTCTCATCACAGTCACTTCTTATGGGGTAAAGAAGCCATGACAATATTGTAGAAGGCCAGGAGACTCCCTGTAATACAAAGAGGATAAATGATATATTATAGAGGTCTACCATTCTCAACTTGTCACTTATGTCGTGGTCTGTCTATGACTACATGGTGACATCATACCCACAAGTATTATTTCAACAATGGCAGAACAAGACAACCCAGCAGTATATCTGGCTATTTCATGTGTCATTCTTGCAGCAGTTATGTTTCAGCTTCCATACCTTGGTCATACTATGGCATGGGAGTATGGGACATTGTGCACTGTAAGCCATTGTGCAGCTCCTCTGTCTCCATTGTCTTATCTGTACCGTTCATATTTAAGTTTTTGTCACTCGCTACCACCATATACAATCTCCTGTGTGGATTGTTATGTGAGGGCAAAGAAGTGATAAGTGACCATATTTAACAGCATTTCATGGGGTTTTCCAGGCTTCTGAGATTGATGACCTATCCTATGGATAGATAATATCAATTCAGTGTGGGCTCCACACCTGGCGCCCCACTGATCAGCTGTCGGATACAAGTAAACCAATACATAGAGCAATGGCTGCTGAATCCAACTGAATGTTACTGTTCACACTACGGGGCCCTCTCTTATATATTGTTGCTGCTGTATACCTGCAATGGTGATGCCCATTGTGATTCGGTAGAGGATGAGATCTCCTGAGCCTCCTTTCAAGTGAACTGGTAAGTCATTGTCAGCCTAAAAAAGTAAGGAAATCATTTATTGTACATTGTGTCATGGAAACATACTGGAACTGGAAGTGATAACTTGTGACATCATTTCTGTCTGCTTAACGACATCATCTCTGTCTACTTGGTGGCACTAATGGAATCATCTCTATCTATTTGGGGGCACCAGTGGAATCATCTCTGTCTACTTTGTGATATTAGTGGGATCATCTTTGCCAATTTGGCAGCAACATCTCTACCTACTTGCTGACATGGATATAGATCAATTGAGAAACCACCCATGGGTTAGTCAACAATGATTTTTCGGCCTGGGTTCTCCAGTTCCAGATGGACCATGCTCGAGGAGTGCCTAGGATGGGCCGTGCTGTATTTATGAACGTGCCTTCAGCTGCAGCCATTTGAAACCTGCTTCTATCTCCATGTTGGCTCGGTTTTCACCTCACTTGCAGCAGGTCTAGAACATGTGAACCCAGGCTCATTGTATAATACCAAGAAATATTAGAGGAACAATACCTGAAATATTTTCTGCTTCTCTGGGACTCGATTCTGCAACTGTGCACGACTAGAAGTGGAGAAGGTTCTTGAGATCCTCTGTCCCAAAATCTGTAAAGTGTCCAAAGTGTCTTTGGATTATCACAACTCATTTATCCATTACATATACAATCGATCTATGAGAACTGTTTGGAAGAACTATATTACTTCTGTACTGAGATACAATCACTTGGCCCAAAACCTGAGCTGCACTACTGAAAGTTTCTGACAAAATCCTCGATTCAGATTTCTTTCTTTTCTTTTTGTCATGGAAGGCTTGTAGGGATCCAAATAAGCAATACCACATTATCTACCACATGTTTGCCACCGAGTTAGCCCTAAATTTGTACAGGACATATTAAGATTTGTGCTTCATTCGTCTTCATATTCCATATTTGTTATTGTTGTTTCGCAATGCTTGAGCCGTGGGCTACATTTAACTTCTTGCCCTACACTGTATTTTGAGGTTACCCTAGCAGACATACTAAGGACCGTTTCCTATTAGGGTGTAGTATTGGCCCACCAGAATACCAGTGGATACTTCCATGGGCCAGTACCGTCTCGATTCTACCCCATATACACAGGTCGACCAGGTCCACATCATGGGTCTGGAGCTTTGTGTAGGGTATCCAGGAGTCCTGTATGGCTCTTGTCCTGGTATACCCAGGGGGGTCTCAATAGCGGTGGTGGAAAATATTGACAAGTATAAGCATAGTTAAAAAGCTAGCAGCGAACCCCATTTTCCTTTACAGTAGGTTCCCACATTACGTAAATATCAAGTGACCACTAGCGAGGTGGATCAGAATGGAGGATCAGTTACGGCCGCCCCTTAGGTCTTCAAGGTGATGTCGGCCCTGATACTTTCCCTCCATGTAATTTGGCCCTACATCACAGACACAACACCTGCACTCAGTGGTTGAACTCACCATAGAATCTAAATATGGCCAGATGGAAAAAAGTAGAAATGTGATTTTTTTTTAATTTAATAGCTTGAATTTTTATTTTTTTGTCAAATCCCTAAATTAAAATTGATGCGACCACTGGGGTTATGAGGATGATGGAAAGTAAGATTTTGTGGCACCCTGAGCTGTGGTCAGTCTAAATCTACCCCTTATAAGTCACATTGTATGTCTCGAGTACTCTGATAGTCTGCAGGTGGGGCTATGTATAATAAAAGTAGCCACGCTAGGGTTAATACAGCCATCCCGTCTTATCGTGAAATGACTTAAAGGAGATTTCTACCTACCAGATAATTCCTCATGGTTCCGTCTGCAGCTCTGGTCTGTGCTCCTCTCGTCCTTTGTGGGTCATCTGACAAGGACGCGCACAGATGATCTTCCCTGCCAGAAATAGACGTAGCAGAGCAGCCAAAACTTCTGCACGTTACACTCTGCAACCGTGACTCTAGAAGGGGAGTGCAAGGGGGAGGAGGATCAGGGGAAATAAATAAGACCCTTGGACTGAAAAAGCTCCAGCAAAGTTTTAGGCCCCCGGGATGGTGCATTAGGTGTGGGGTAATAGTTATTGTTAGGAGATGTGGAGACAATGGGAATGTGTTAGATTTTGTGACCCCTTTCCCCATGTGCCTGACAGTTGTATGAACTTTGTATGCACACGCAGCTGCCCTGTCACTTATACACCCCTATGGACAGTCGCCCCACATTAAAGGGCATTCAAATTACTAGGGTGCAAAACTTAACCCCTTTGTCAGCGAGTGTTGACGTTCATGTCCAAAGCTAAATTTCTTGATACATTTCATAGCCTTGCAGTATCATCTTGCTCTAATGACACCGCCATGTAACCACAATGTTGCACTGAGGGGGAAAACGTTCCGACAATTGCAAAAATTTGGTTGAAAATTTTGCAATCATTTGCATGACGCCTCTACCATCACATGACCAAAAGTCGCCATGAAGCTCTAGTCTAACGTAACGTAAGCTTGTTTTTAATGTCTTATAGTCATATTTTGGATCCCCACTGCCCTATTAAAAGACTCTCAATGGCTACTTTTGGGTAGTGTACCTCTTGGTGAGAGATCATTGACTGCTACACATGCCTCTACAATAAACTCAAAGACATTTTGCTCAATTAATAGACTTTGAGAGAAGGAGAATCATTGGACTGAGAGAAACTGATTGGTTGTTTTGTTGAATTGCCCGCCATCTAGGTCTAGCTATTAGGAGTAGTAATGAGCGAACCCGTTCAGGTCTGTGCCGAACATCGCTGAAGTTCGGGTTCGGCTCAACCCTAAAGCTGTTTGATTGACTGCTGAGCAGCCAATCAACAAGCTTTAAGCTCTCAGACATCACAGACATGACCAGTATGGGCATGGCTGTGATTGGCCACGCGGGACATGTGACCCCTCTGTATAAAAGGCAGGGTCACATGTCCTGTCACCATTCCAGCTAGTTAGGGAGAGGCTGCGGCTGGAGATGGGACAGTCAGGGCCTTAGCTAAATGTGATAAGTATCCTTTTCAGGGCAGTGCAGCGAGGTAGAGAGAGGAGCCGGATACTGAGAGGGGGGAGTTACCCTAGAAATAATAATAGTGACAGTAAACTGTGTGTGTACCCATACCATCTCCTAGCGTAGTAACAATAACTGTGTGTGTACCCATACCATCTCCTAGCGTAGTAACAATAACTGTGTGTGTACCCATACCGTCTCCTAGCACAGTAACAATAACTGTGTGTGTACCCATACCGTCTCCTAGCGCAGTAACAATAACTGTGTGTGTACCCATACCGTCTCCTAGCACAGTAACAATAACTGTGTGTACCCATACCGTCTCCTAGCGCAGTAACAATAACTGCGTGTGTACCCATACCGTCTCCTAGCGCAGTAACAATAACTGCGTGTGTACCCATACCGTCTCCTAGCGCAGTAACAATAACTGTGTGTGTACCCATACCGTCTCCTAGCACAGTAACAATAACTGTGTGTACCCATACCGTCTCCTAGCGCAGTAACAATAACTGCGTGTGTACCCATACCGTCTCCTAGCGCAGTAACAATAACTGCGTGTGTACCCATACCGTCTCCTAGCGTAGTAACAATAACTGTGTGTGTACCCATACCATCTCCTAGCGTAGTAACAATAACTGTGTGTGTACCCATACCGTCTCCTAGCGTAGTAACAATAACTGTGTGTGTACCCATACCGTCTCCTAGCGCAGTAACAATAACTGCGTGTGTACCCATACCGTCTCCTAGCGCAGTAACAATAACTGTGTGTACCCATACCATCTCCTAGCGTAGTAACAATAACTGTGTGTGTACCCATACCATCTCCTAGCGTAGTAACAATAACTGCGTGTGTACCCATACCGTCTCCTAGCACAGTAACAATAACTGCGTGTTTAACCGTACCGTCTCCTAGCGCAGTAACAATAACTGCGTGTGTACTCATACCATCTCCTAGCGCAGTAACAATAACTGCGTGTGTACTCATACCATCTCCTAGCGTAGTAACAATAACTGTGTGTGTACCCATACCGTCTCCTAGCACAGTAACAATAACTGCGTGTGTACCAATACTGTCTCCTAGTGTAGTAACAATAACTGCGTGTGTACCCATACCATCTCCTAGCGTAGTAACAATAACTGCGTGTGTACCCATACCGTCTCCTAGCACAGTAACAATAACTGTGTGTACCCATACCATCTCCTAGCGTAGTAACAATAACTGTGTGTGTACCCATACCATCTCCTAGCGTAGTAACAATAACTGTGTGTGTACCCATACCATCTCCTAGCGTAGTAACAATAACTGCGTGTGTACCCATACCATCTCCTAGCGTAGTAACAATAACTGCGTGTGTACCCATACCGTCTCCTAGCACAGTAACAATAACTGTGTGTACCCATACCATCTCCTAGCGTAGTAACAATAACTGTGTGTGTACCCATACCATCTCCTAGCGTAGTAACAATAACTGTGTGTGTACCCATACCATCTCCTAGCGTAGTAACAATAACTGCGTGTGTACCCATACCGTCTCCTAGCGCAGTAACAATAACTGCATGTGTACCCATACCGTCTCCTAGCGCAGTAACAATAACTGCATGTGTACCCATACCATCTCCTAGCACAGTAACAATAACTGTGTGTGTACCCATACCGTCTCCTAGCAACTGCGTGTGTACCCATACCATCTCCTAGCGTAGTAACAATAATTGCGTGTGTACCCATACCGTCTCCTAGTGCAGTAACAATAACTGCGTGTGTACCCATACCGTCTCCTAGCGTAGTAACAATAACTGCGTGTGTACCCATACCGTCTCCTAGCGCAGTAACAATAACTGCGTGTGTACCCATGCCGTCTCCTAGCGCAGTAACAATAACTGCATGTGTACCCATACCATCTCCTAGCACAGTAACAATAACTGTGTGTGTACCCATACCGTCTCCTAGCGCAGTAACAATAACTGCGTGTGTACCCATACCGTCTCCTAGCAACTGCGTGTGTACCCATACCATCTCCTAGCGCAGTAACAATAATTGCGTGTGTACCCATACCGTCTCCTAGTGCAGTAACAATAACTGTGTGTGTACCCATACCGTCTCCTAGCGCAGTAACAATAACTGCATGTGTACCCATACCATCTCCTAGCACAGTAACAATAACTGTGTGTGTACCCATACCGTCTCCTAGCAACTGCGTGTGTACCCATACCGTCTCCTAGTGCAGTAACAATAACTGCGTGTGTACCCATACCGTCTCCTAGCGTAGTAACAATAACTGCGTGTGTACCCATACCGTCTCCTAGCGCAGTAACAATAACTGTGTGTACCCATACCGTCTCCTAGCGCAGTAACAATAACTGCATGTGTACCCATACCATCTCCTAGCACAGTAACAATAACTGTGTGTGTACCCATACCGTCTCCTAGCGCAGTAACAATAACTGCGTGTGTACCCATACCGTCTCCTAGCAACTGCGTGTGTACCCATACCATCTCCTAGCGCAGTAACAATAATTGCGTGTGTACCCATACCGTCTCCTACTGCAGTAACAATAACTGTGTGTGTACCCATACTGTCTCCTAGCGCAGTAACAATAACTACGTGTGTACCCATACCGTCTCCTAGCGCAGTAACAATAACTGTGTGTGTACCCATACCATCTCCTAGTGCAGTAACAATAATTGCGTGTGTACCCATATCGTCTCCTAGCGCAGTAACAATAACTGTGTGTGTACCCATACCGTCTCCTAGCGCAGTAACAATAACTGTGTGTACCCATACCGTCTCCTAGTACAGTAACAATAACTGCGTGTGTACCCATACTGTCTTCTAGTGAAGTAACAATAATTGTCTTTGTATATGCATACCGTCTCCTAGCGCAGTAACAATAACTCCATGTGTACCCATACCATCTCCTAGCGCAGTAACAATAACTGCGTGTGTACCCATACCGTCTCCTACCGCAGTAACAGTAACTGCGTGTGTACCCATACCGTCTCCAAGCGCAGTAACAATAACTGCGTGTGTACCCATACCGTCTCCTAGCGCAGTAACAATAACTGCGTGTGTACCCATACCGTCTCCTAGCTCAGTAACAATAACTGAGAGTGTACCCATACCGTCTCCTAGCGACTGCGTGTGTACCCATACCGTCTCCTACCACAGTAACAGTAACTGCGTGTGTACCCATACCATCTCCTAGCGCAGTAACAATAACTGCGTGTGTACCCATACCGTCTCCTAGCGCAGTAACAATAACTGCGTGTGTACCCATACCGTCTCCTAGCGACTGCGTGTGTACCCATACCGTCTCCTACCGCAGTAACAGTAACTGCGTGTGTACCCATACCGTCTCCTAGCGCAGTAACAATAGCTGCATGTGTACCCATACCGTCTCCTAGCGACTGCGTGTGTATCCATACCGTCTCCTAGCGCAGTAACATTAACTGCTTGTGTACCCATACCGTCTCCTAGTACAGTAACAATAACTGCGTGTGTACCCATACCATCTCCTAGCACAGTAACAATAATTGCGTGTGTACCCATACCGTCTCCTAGCGCAGTAACAATAACTGTGTGTACCCATACCGTCTCCTAGTACAGTAACAATAACTGCGTGTGTACCCATACCGTCTCCTAGCGCAGTAACAATAACTGAGAGTGTACCCATACCGTCTCCTAGCGACTGCGTGTGTACCCATACCGTCTCCTACCGCAGTAACAGTAACTGCGTGTGTACCCATAACGTCTCCTAGCTCAGTAACAATAACTGCGTGTGTACCCATACCGTCTCCTAGCGCAGTAACAATAACTGCGTGTGTACCCATACCGGCTCTTAGCAACTGCGTGTGTACCCATACCATCTCCTAGCGCAGTAACAATAATTGCGTGTGTACCCATACCGTCTCCTAGTGCAGTAACAATAACTGTGTGTGTACCCATACTGTCTCCTAGCGCAGTAACAATAACTACGTGTGTACCCATACCGTCTCCTAGCGCAGTAACAATAACTGTGTGTGTACCCATACCATCTCCTAGCGCAGTAACAATAATTGCATGTGTACCCATACCGTCTCCTAGCGCAGTAACAATAACTGTGTGTACCCATACCGTCTCCTAGCGCAGTAACAATAGCTGCATGTGTACCCATACCGTCTCCTAGCGACTGCGTGTGTATCCATACCGTCTCCTAGCGCAGTAACATTAACTGCTTGTGTACCCATACCGTCTCCTAGTACAGTAACAATAACTGCGTGTGTACCCATACCCTCTCCTAGCGCAGTAACAATAACTGTGTGTACCCATACCGTCTCCTAGCACAGTAACAATAACTGTGTGTACCCATACCGTCTCCTAGCGCAGTAACAATAACTGCATGTGTACCCATACCGTCTCCTAGCGCAGTAACAATAACTGTGTGTACCCATACCGTCTCCTAGCGCAGTAACAATAACTGCGTGTGTACCCATACCGTCTCCTAGCACAGTAACAATAACTGTGTGTGTACCCATACTGTCTCCTACCGCAGTAACAATAACTGTGTGTGTACCCATACCGTCTCCTAGCTCAGTAACAATAACTGAGAGTGTACCCATACCGTCTCCTAGCGACTGCGTGTGTACCCATACCGTCTCCTAGCGCAGTAACATTAACTGCTTGTGTACCCATACCGTCTCCTAGTACAGTAACAATAACTGCGTGTGTACCCATACTGTCTCCTAGCGCAGTAACAATAACTGCGTGTGTACCCATACCGTCTCCTAGCTCAGTAACAATAACTGAGAGTGTACCCATACCGTCTCCTAGCGCAGTAACAATAACTGTGTGTGTACCCATACCGTCTCCTAGTGCAGTAACAATAACTGCGTGTGTACCCATACCGTTTCCTACCGCAGTAACAGTAACTGCGTGTGTACCCATACCGTCTCCTAGCGCAGTAACAATAACTGCGTGTGTACCCATACCGTCTCCTAGCTCAGTAACAATAACTGAGAGTGTACCCATACCGTCTCCTAGCGCAGTAACAATAACTGCGTGTGTACCCATACCGTCTCCTAGCGCAGTAACAATAACTGCGTGTGTACCCATACCGTCTCCTAGCTCAGTAACAATAACTGAGAGTGTACCCATAGCGTCTCCTAGCGCAGTAACAATAACTGCGTGTGTACCCATACCGTCTCCTAGCTCAGTAACAGTAACTGCGTGTGTACCCATACCGTCTCCTAGCGCAGTAACAATAACTGTGTGTACCCGTACTGTCTCCTAGCACAGTAACAATAACTGCGTGTGTACCCATACCGTCTCCTAGCGCAGTAACAATAACTGCGTGTGTACCCATACCGTCTCCTAGCTCAGTAACAGTAACTGCGTGTGTACCCATACCGTCTCCTAGTGCAGTAACAATAACTGTGTGTACCCGTACTGTCTCCTAGCACAGTAACAATAACTGCGTGTGTACCCATACCGTCTCCTAGTGCATTAACAATAACTGCATGTGTACCCATACCGTCTCCTAGCGCAGTAACAATAACTGTGTGTGTACCCATACTGTCTCCTAGTACAGTAACAATAATTGCGTGTGTAACCATACCGTCTCCTAGCGCAGACTTTGACTCACATGGTGGATGAGTATCTGTCGGCACCTCTCCTGGTACTGAGTGATGGGTACTCCCCATTCAGTTTCTGGGTTGATAAATTGGACATGTGGCCAGAGCTTGCCCTCTATGCCTTGGAGGTGCTGACATGCCCTGCGGTAATTGTCCTATCAGAAAGTGTGTTCAGCACCGCAGGGGGTGTCATCACCGACAAGAGGATCCGCCTATCCGAAGCCAACGTGAAAATACTTACGTTCATTAAGATGAACCAGGCATGGATCCCACA
The DNA here is from genome assembly GCA_947044405.1 of Leptodactylus fallax. NCBI lineage: Eukaryota > Metazoa > Chordata > Amphibia > Anura > Leptodactylidae > Leptodactylus > Leptodactylus fallax. Next base: position 749,291 of record CAMRHE010000557.1, on the reverse strand, counting down.
GGACATGGCTGTACCAGCGCCTGAGTGAGTGGTTAAAGTGTTGGCTACCTCCTCCACCTCATCCACTTACACCACCACATCCACCTCCACTTCCTCTTGGACCTCTACCACCTGTTTCAAAATTATTATTTTATTTTATTTGTTTTTATTTTTATTTTTAATTTATTTATTTAATTTTTTTCATTTTATGTTATTTTAAGTACTTTCCCTACCCCATTTTGCAGCCCTCTACCCCTTACAATCCCCATTTTACAGTCATTTTTGGGTCACCAAGTTTGGGTCCCCATTAATTTCAATGGGGTTCGGGTTCGGGTACCCGAACCAAACTTTTGGGTAAACTCGTCGAACCTGAACTTTGACGGGTTTGCTCAACACTATTTAGGAGGTGTTGGCAGCAGATACATGAGGGCACACACACAATCTCCGGATGGTCCAGGCAGACCACCAGTAGAGAGTAGAGAGGATCACTGGATCCTGTGACAAGCATGAGCAACTCCCACAGTTTCCTTGTACACCATCTAGACACAGGGGACACCTTCATTACACATCCTTGTCTCTGCCTGCAACTTTTCCAGACACTAAGCAGAAGTGTCCCCACACCCAATATGTGTTCTGCCATTGAAAGCCAACCACTGCTATGGAATTCTATGGGCTTAAACCGTATTGTCTTTACAGATGAATCCAGGTTCTCTTTGGAATCTGATGACGGATAGGTTCAGGTGTGGAGTAATTCACCTAGGCCTCTACCATCTACCCTCTAACATCTAGGAGGCCTCCACCTTCTATCCTCTAACATCTAGGAGGCCTCTACCCGCTAACATCTAGGAGTTCTCCACCACATGGATCTATCTAGCTATCTATCGTGTTATGGCAGATAATAATATGGGCAGCTTGGGATTCTCAACCCTAATTTTGAAGGTTATGTCACCAGCTGGTTGTGAAAAATCTAGTGGTATTTATAGTACACAGATTATTGAGGCTATGGGGTGTTTTTAAAGGGGTTCTGTGTGGTCTCTTGTGTGTGTGTGAGTTGGGGTTCAGGTTGTTGAGGTGATGGACACGGGTTCTGAGGATGGTTTGGGGTAGGGTTGGTGTATTCGAGGAGTCCATATATTCTAGTCACAACTGTCCCTGAATACTTAAAGGGGTATTCCCATCTCAAGGATCCTATCTATACTGGTAGCTTATGTTAATTGAAGACTTTTCCTAAATATATTGTTTTAGAGATGCTGCTTTGTTTTCCTGCTATGTGAAATTATCCCTCCCATTGTTTACACAGCGTTTCCATAACCACGGATGTGTGTGATAGGACAAGTGAGGTCACTCACTGCTCTCACTGTTATGTACAGCTGCAGGACAATCAGTTCAGCTACTTGCCATTTGCTGATAAAGCCCTCTCTGTTATCTCTATTTGTAAACACACAGATAACACTGAGTCCTTCTCTAGAAGCATGTGCATATTATTAGATCTGCATTTATATTAGATTTCTAGTAATCATAATAAGTATTGTGATACTTCATAATGTCCTGTTCAGCAAGCTGGGAGGGGGATACAGGAAGTGAGAAGAGGAGACAGCAGGCAAAGCTGCTGAAACCGGTGAGATGAGAAAACCCCTAAATGTGTGCAGGACGTATGGTGACCTCTCAATATACAGTAAGTATTGTTACTGCAGAAAGACCTTTGCAGATAAGGTCACATGACCATGTACACACGTGGACAAAATTGTTGGTCCCCCTCGTTTAATGAAAGAAAAACCCACAATGGTTACAGAAATAACTTGAATCTGACAAAAGTAATTTGCCAAACTACATGTTGACAAGCCACAAAGCTTCTGGGAGAATGTCCTATGGACAGATGAGACAAAAATCAAAATTTCTGGCAAAGCACATCAGCTCTATGTTCACAGACGGAAAAATGAAGCATATCTTGAAAAGAACACTGTCCCTACTGTGACACATGGAGGAGGCTCTGTTATGTTCTGGGGCTGCTTTGCTGCATCTGGCACAGGGTGTCTTGAATCTGTGCAGGGTACAATGAAATCTCAAGACTATCAAGGGATTCTAGAGATAAATGTGCTGCCCAGTGTCAGAAAGCTTGGTCTCAGTCGCAGGTCATGGGTCTTGCAACAGGATAATGACCCAAAACACACAGCTAAAAACACCCAAGAATGGCTAAGAGGGAAACATTGGACTATTCTGAAGTGGCCTTCTATGAGCCCTGACCTAAATCCTATTGAGCATCTTTGGAAGGAGCTGAAACATGCCGTCTGGAAAAGGCACCCTTCACACCCGAGACAACTGGAGCAGTTTGCTCATGAGGAGTGGCCAAAATACCTGCTGAGAGGTGCAGAAGTCTCATTGACAGTTACAGGAATCGTTTGATTGCAGGGATTGCCTCAAAAGGTTGTGCAACAAAGTATTAAGTTAAGGGAACCATCATTTCTGTCCAGGCCTGTTTCATGAGTTTTCTTTTTTTAAAAATTCTGTTTAAGCCTTGTTGGAAAGCAATGTCTGACTTTCATTTGTTCATTTTCATAGAATTTTGATATATTATTACTTTTGTCAGATTCTGTGACCATTGTGGGTTTTTCTTTCATTAAACGAGGGGCACCAACAATTTTGTCCACGTGTGTATGTGCAGGTTCTGAAGTCAGAGGACAAAGCTGTGTGAGCAGGGGAGAGTGTAATAGTATAGAGGTCTGTATTTAGCAGTCTGCTTTGCATTTACTAGGTTCACACCTGCGTTGGGGTTTCCGTTCTTCGGGTCCACTTGGGAGACTTTTCTCTCCGCATTTTTCAAGCAGAATGGGGGATGGAATACCCGAACGGTCACTGAACGCAGGTGTGACTGTAGCCTTAGTAGCAAACTCTGCAGGAGACGTCATCATGGCGGTCATACAATGTTTACCTTTGGGACCCCATATCCAAGGAAAACTAGGATCTCCCGATGACTGTTTGACAATCTTATCCAGCTGACTTTGAGGCTGTTTTTGCTTGACAAATGAAGCAGTGTGAACATGCCCTAAAATTACCATGTGTTTCCTTATTCCAAAAAGTAAGGGTGTAATCCTCAGAAAAGTCCCTAGAGGGCACAATTGTCCTACTTTTTCCTGTATGCTATATATATAACAGCCATCACCGCCACTTGTAAAACTCAGAAGAATCAGCCTGATGGAAAACACTCAGCGAGGAAATGATATTTTTATTGTACATTTAAAGCAAATAAATTAAACTTAATCCCCTCATATAAAAAGGTGAATTTTACTTTCCAAAAATATAATTGCAGGACAAAAAACAGTAATCATCATTGCTTGTATTTTGGGGGCCCCTCCTTTACACCCCTAATAAACAACAGTCATGGGGCAGCATGTTATAGAGCAAGAGGAGCGGAGCAGATTGATATATAGGTTAATGGGGAAAGATTCAGTAGAAATTGTAATTTATTAATTTAATTCCAGCCTATAAGTGTCAGTCATGAGTAGGACCGCCCACTAAACCGCCCACTGGACTCCTAAGCCCAGGATAAACAGGAATTATGAGGAAAAATGAGTTATACTGAATCCTTTCCCACAAAACTATATATCAATCTGCTCAGCTCCTCCTGCTCTATAACATGCTGCCTGCAGATTGGACTGTCAGGACCTTTCATTATATTCCCTCATTTTCCATTAATAATTTAATAACCTGATTGTGAACATTTAATTATAATATTATAATATAAATATATCACCTAGTGATTGACATTATGCTGAGGACAGTGACGTGGGGTACGCCAATGTCAGGACACCTAGATACAAGCCAATGATGTCATTTAGGAGGCTGGAAGAGACCTGAAGAAGATGCAGAGGAGCCACCGGAAGACATGATAGAGAGGTAAGTAAGGCTGGGGTAAACCACAAAAATTTTTGGAAAATTTGTAATGAACCTGACTCGTTACAAATTCTTTCTTTCCTAGTTATTACTATCCACTTACCCATCATCCTCAGATTGTACCAAACCTTTCAACAAACTTTGCCTAAGTCAGTAGTACAGTGTGTGTACCTGAGGAATAACACGGCCATTGTATGACTTGTATTCTGTTTTTTTTGGCAGGTTTTCATCTGCAGGCTCTATCTCTAATTTTCGGTTTTCCCTGAGCTGGTGGGTAGAGCCTAGCAGTCATGATGTCCCCATACACTGCACACAGAAAGTAGAGGAGACTCTGCTCCATAACTTTCTCTTTCTCTGCAGCAGGTTCATATAGGACATTATAGAGAAGTACTGACCTGTACGGATATAAATAAAGCCCTTGGCGTGAGATGCAAAGCTTACTGCGATTTGCAGCAGTCTCTATCTCTGTGCTTGTCTCTCTCCTCTCTCACTCAGCCTCCCCCCTCCATAGACTTGATAGCTGTAACCTGACATCTCTGTGACCTTCAGTCCATTGTTCTAGCAAGAGGAATACAAAATATATTTCCGAGTGAAAGTCAGTTTAGGAAGAAGGGGAAACAGGAAAAGTGCCAGAGAAGAGGAGAAAGAAGCATTTTTCTTTAATGGAGAATGTTTGGCAGGTGAAATTTTACAATGATTGTTTTAGCTGATGACTTGCTGAAAAGAAGTCGGCCATGTTCAAAATAGATCTTTTCTTGAAAGAACGTTCCAAGAACCTTCCCCTAAGGCTTCGCCCAATGTCATTGACCATGTATGGCCAGTTTGAGTGACTGTAATGGTCAATATGGACTAGAATGTGCCATGTGGCTGAACAATTGTTCACCAGATGATCATCTTCTCAATAGTTTTTTAACCATTAACCTTCTTCTGTCTAATAAGGTCACCTTTAGTCCATGAAGTTCACCATGATTGACTCTACTGAACATGCGTGTTATCTGTACATGTATATAATAACATATAATAATAATAATAATAATAATAATAATAGTCCTTTAATAGTCCCACAATGGGGAAATTCAGTGTGTTACAGCAGCAAAGATAAGGTAAGATAAGCAGATACAAATACAAATACAACATGTACAGGAATGTTCCAAGGTGAGAGGCATTACATTAATAGCAGACAGACAGATAGGACGTAGCGGGGGGGGGGGGGAATTTAACAGGCAGAGAGATATTTCAGTTCTCTGTATGTAATGATCTCCGCTTAGGTCGGTGTTGGTTGTACAGCCTAACCGCGGTGGGGAGGAAAGACTTCCGATAGCGCTCCTTCTCACACCTAGGGTGGAGCAGTCGGTCACTGACAGTACTGCCCAGCGCAATCACAGTCTCATGCATGGGATGGGACTTCTTCTTTTGCATGGAGCTCACCACGGACAGTATCCTTCTGTCACCCACCACCTGCACTGGGTCCAGGGGGCTCCCCAGGACAGAGCTGGCCCTTCTAATCAGCTTGTCAAGTTTATTTCTGTCCCTGGTTGATATACTGCTCCCCCAGCAGGCCACTCCAAAGAAGATGGCTGATGCCACTACAGAGTTGAAGAAAGTCCTAAGAAGTGCCCCCCGGATTCCAAAGGCTCTCAGCTTCCTAAGCAGGTAAAGCCTGCTGTGGCCCTTCCTGTACAGGGCCTCCATATGATCTGCCCAGTCCAGCTTATTATTAAGGAGCAGACCCAGGTACTTATAGGTGTTCACAATCTCGATGCCCGTCCCCAGGATGTCCACTGGTTTTGGAGGTCATCTGCCTTTACGGAAGTCCACCACCATCTCCTTGGTCTTCCTCGCATTAATCTTCAGGTGGTTCTGGTGGCACCAGTCCACAAAAAACCGGTTCAGTTCTCTGTACTCCCTGTCATCATCATCTGTGATGAGGCCTACTATTGCAGAGTCGTCAGAATACTTCTGTAGGTAGCAGCTAGATGAGTTGCACCTAAAATCAGCAGTGTACAGTGTGAAGAGGAAAGGGGCGAGAACCTTAAATATAAATATCTATAGGTGTCCTCTTTGTGTCTGTTTTGTGTATCACAAAAATCATTCTCTGTACCTAAAAATAGTCTCGGTGACTATCTTCTCCGCAAAAATTTTTTGGACAAATGTTCCTTCTCTTACATTAATGATCTCCAACTTGTGGCTATCTAGCTGTTGTGAAAATGCAAGTCCCATCCTTCCCTGACACCCACAGGCTAAGAGCATGCTGAGAATTGTAGTTTTGTAGCAGAAAAAGACGAACAGGTTGGAGACCACTGTCTTAGATAATACTAGAAAAGGAGAAGGTATATTTTTGTAGATCACAGTTAGTTCATCATATCCACACATGAACAAAGCCTCATAGATATGACGTCACTTCATTTACTTAGGTGACCACCAGTCCATGTCCCTGAGGTTGGCAGTAGATGTATCTGTTGTCAACGTTCCACATCATAAATTAGACATCTTCCAGAAACCATTTCTCCACACTGTGAATGACCTGATAAACGGGATTTTCTCGTATGATTTCGCATATCCTGCAGTAGGAATATGATGGACCTCTATTGGTAACTACACGATAATGAAGTCTCCAGTGGAAATACTTCCTATACTTCTCGTCATCCTTGTCCAACTCCTGAAGATAGGCGGCCAGTTCCTTGGGGCTTGAGAAATCATCAACGTGAATGAAGGCATCTCCAGGGACAAAACATTCATAGTTCTTCCGAGGTGTTCCCAACACAACTGGGACTACCCATGATCCGAAAGCATTGGACCATAGCTTCTCCGTTATATAATCCTTGTAGATTGAATTCTCAAAGGCCAAGTAGAATTTATACTGGGATATGGTTGCATGAAAATCATTCCAGCTGAGTTTCTGGTGTTTTGCCCCATAGACATCAATAGAGATGTGCTTTTTCAGCTCCTCATAATAAGCAATACGGGGGGCACCAGTGTACCACTTACTGACAACCCAAGAGACCAACTTAGATTTTTTGGGAATGGTGAAGTTCTGACCCCTTTTCTTTAAAGGTTCCATCTGACCATATGGAGCAAATATATCTGAATCTTTCCGGAAGGTCATGGTCATGTTGAATAGGTTATCCAACATTTTCAAGTTATGAATAATCCGTGGGGGCTCCATATTGTACCAGATCCAACGCTGAAAATTAGGTTTTGGCTCTTGAGGCAAAGAGTTTTTGCTATACATAATATCTGCATGATGAATCAGGACAACGTCGGAAACATTATACAGACTTCTGTTTACCGTCAGCTTGCATCCAAATACATCAAAATTGGGACAATTATCTAATGGGGATTTATATCCCCAAGGCCATGCCCAAATGAGCACCACAATGTCCTCTACTGGTTTCTTTGAAGGGACAGAGATATTAATGGCTGATGCGTTTTGGGTCCCTTTTTCTTGACAAACCAACTTTTGAAGATTTGTTGACACCCCTAAGGTAATAGTTTCACGTTTCCATAAAAAAGATAAGAGGAACAGGAAAAGTAAGAAAAACAATATCTTTAGGTGTTTGTGGTTGATTGAAGCCAAAATCATCTTTGGTCTGTAAGGAGATGGAGAATCCAAGAATTAGTTGTATAAGTCAAAAACCACAAGAATGTTATAATACAGTATAGTGTTCCTTTTGTCGTAATGTTAAAGGAGTTTCTAGTCTTTAGATATTGATGACCTATCCTTAGGATGAGTCATCGATATCAGTTGGGTGATGGCCTAACACCTGAGTGGCAATGTCACTTGGTCTGCAATTGTCTCGAAGGTGCGTTCCAACACCCAGCACCTCAGCTGATCAGCTGTTTTAAGGGGCTGTGGTGCTCATGTGAGCGCCATGACCTCTTCTCTGTCTACATCGCACACGTCTGTTTCTTAGCTGGCATGCAATGTAATATGTTACATCATCATCCCATTTGCTTCTATGGGAATTACATTGCATGGCTGCTATGAAACAGATGGCGTTCGATGTAAACAATGAAGAGATCCCTTTAATGCTTTAAGGTGGACATTACAAGGGGAAGAAACCCCTGTTAGGTGATAGATAACACAAGACTGCAGCATTAGACTCCATAGAGGGTTTGTCTGTATCCACTGAAACACACAGGTCTGCGTAGGAGCTGTATACCCAAAACAAAAAACATTTTAAGCACTTGAAGGGGGGCACAGTCTCTGAATGTATCTGTTATTACATGGCTATGGGGTCAGGTAGTCACTTGGTAAACCTCTTTGCGATGTAATACACATTGTGTAATCATTACATAAGTATTATAAGAGGATTAGGGCTTGGTCATCTATACCTTATTACCTGCAGGTGACACACCTCTGGACTAAAAATAGGAACCGGCTGAACTTACCTTACCAAACTAAGGTTACTGTAATTATTCGGATAAGTAATTATTTTCTTGTAAATTACAGTTGTGCTAAAAAGATTACATACCCCGGCAGATTTTTTGTTTTTTTTGGCCTTTTTTCAGAGAACGTGAATGATAACACAAAACCTTTTTTCCACTCATGGTTAGTGGTTGGTTGAAGCCATTTATTGTCAGACTTCTGTGTTTTCTCTTTTTAAATCATAATGACAACCAAAAACATCAAAATGACTGACGTTTCTGGATTGTGAGTCATGGGGAAAGCATGTTTGCGTCAATGACTACAGGACAGTCTAGCTGGGTTGTGAGGAAGGCCGCCCCCTGACAGTACTTGTCCATAGCCCTGTACTGTTAGAGGTGGTGCTCCTTACCACCCAGCAATGACGCTGAGCTGTGAGGAACGCCCCCCAGTACAAGTCTATGGACGAGTACAGTCAGGGGGGACGTTCCTCACAGCCCAGCTAGACTGTCAGGAACGCCTTTCTGACAGTGGGCAGAGATTGGTGCCGAAACTAACGGCACTGATATCTCCAGCTCCAGAGTACATAACAGGAAAACCGACAGTGCACTGAATTCATACTTAAAGAGGACATGAAAGGTCCTCTTTAAGTACACTTGGTATGGCTCATGTGTGGTGGAACTGAGAAGATGTTGCTTAGATAGGACAACCACATTAGCATATGGCTGATTCCCTATCTTCTGGGTGTTTTTAGCACAGAGGTGGCTGCACGTGACCGTCTCTCTCCATTCACTTCTATGGGGTTCCAAAAATAACCAAGCAAGAGTTCCCTAGGTCTGATCCTAAAAAGTGAATGTGAGTTGTAATGTCTACAAAAAACGTATTTGTTTGATAGGTCTCTTCAAATCATATTATATTAAAATATAACTTTTATTTCATGCAAGTCAAAAGTGTTTCGGACAAAGCACACACGTAATGACTAAATGAACGCCTGCCTAATGCCTAAAGATTGCGCTACTATCAGTGCTGTATACAGTGAGGTAAGTGATAGAGAGGGGAAGGTCCCGTTTATTTGAGATAATGTGTGTATGGGCCCAGACTCAGGAAAACCCGGAATGTGTTTATGTGACAACAGTGACCTAAGGTAAGTATGCAAACTCAATGTATGGTGTAAAGTGAACTGAGTGCACTAACATAAAATCTCTCTTTGGGGCAATGTCTTAGGCTCATGAGAGCTATCACAGAAGTCAGGAGAGGGATCCAAGTATATAGATACTCCTGTTTCTATTCTATTCATGTAATCCCATAAGTCCCCAGAACAAAGCTCTGACCACAAAAAACTTGCTTGGTGAGGTAATAGGAGACAACCATCACCTTGGGCTGGTTTCAGCGCTATTAGGTGTTCGCTTTCTAGCAGAGTCACAGGTAAGATAACTACACCATTCCTCCGCAGCGCTCTAAAAACAGCGTCCTTTTGAACGTCTCTATAGCACCTAGTTGCAACTCCCTCAGCCTGTAAATAGATTCTAGTGCGTCTTGTAACGAAAAGCGCTCCCTAATCTACATTAATGATCTCAAGCCTACGCGTTTCCACAGTCTGATGGTACTGGTTCATCAGGGGAATAAGAATGAAACAAAATAAAAAAGTAGCAGCCTCTCGGGCTGAAAGTCAAATGGTAGTGGCGCCGTCTGCTGGTTTATATAAAGTATAAAAAAGGTTAGACCACGCCCACTTCCGTGGCGACTTTAGTGGCTGCAACCAATCCACCCCACAGGGGAGTGGTCAAAGACCAAGATTCACTCCCCTAGGAAGCGCCCAGCCTCCAGGTAGTATATAGCGCTGATGTACATCTATGAAAGAGCGTATTCCATAAGATAAGTTGTCAAATGATACAGTCCTATATCTCCGATGCTCATCCTCTCATTAGATCAAGTCAAATAGATAAGATTTATAAAGATGGAAAAAAAGGGGGTATGGCGTCAAAAAATATTTTTAAAATGGGGGGGATCTATCCGACGGTATTCTACACATAAATTAGGATAATGGGCACACTCTCGTGCGGAGAAACAAAAGTAATTGCGGAGAGCCGCGCTCTGAGATCTCCTTGGTTACCTTCCGACAGGTCCCCCGCCCTCTCTGTATGATGCTGTTTGGCTGGGCGCCTCCTAGGGGAGTGAATCTTTCTTCGATACTACATCTAAGCAGATATTACTGAGTTTAATGTCTACAAAAACCCTGCAACAAGAAAACAATGCATTAACCCCTTACCGACATCCGCCATAATAGTACAGCAAATGTCACCACTTTAAATATGGCGCCCATTTAGGGGCAAAGCGGGTGCAGAGACCGGCAGCAATGTCTCGGATCAATATCCTCTCTGATCACGGGCAAATAACAAATGTGAACGAGACATCTATGGAGCAGCAGAGCCGCCATTTTGAAGATGATCACCTTTAGTAAGCTCCCACGTCTGTCTTCAGTATACTTCTATGCAGTATATTGTACTGGTGATCAGAATTCCTAGGGATCCCAAGCTCCCTAGAGGGTGGAAAAATAAAAGTAAAAAAAAAAAAAAGTTTAGATATTTAAAAAAAATCTAAAATTACAAATCAGCCTTTTCCTAGATCCCAAATACAAATAAACAAAGCCAAACACATACACATGAGGTATCCCCACGTCCCAAAATGACCAAACTAAAAACATACTGTATAAAATTTTTGAATATGAGGAAAAAAAAATTAAAATGGCCATTGGTATAATTGACATGCTGCAATTTCTGCTGCGGGTATTTTTCTGCAATGTGTGGCGTGTTTCCGCCGCAGCCAAAACGGGGCATTTACGCCACGTGGTAACGTGGCCTAAATTTGGTATCGCTGTAATCCTACGGATCCACAGAATGCTGGTAATGTCCTTTTTTGATACAAAGTGAAAGTTGTGAAAACAAAACCCATAAGAAAATGAGGCAAATGCAGTTTTTTTCTAATTCCACCCCATCCTGATTTCTATCCCAATTTTCCAGTACATTGTATGAAATACTAAATGGCACCAATATGAAATAAATATATGAAAATATGAAATTTGTATAAAAATATAGATCTCATACAGCTCTGTAAATGAAAAAATAAAAAAGTTATGGCTTTTGTAAGGTAGGGAATAAAGGTGGGCGAATCAGCTCGTACCGAGCCGGGTTCGACCCAAATATTCCACATTTTTCATTTTTAACAAACCAAACAAACTGAACATTCACACTCCCTACTGTTACTTCTTTTGAGCCTCCTCAAGGGGTCCAGCTCCCTGCTGGTCACATCATGGTCCTGGGGTCTCCTTTCAGGCCTGTGATTGGGCCACCAGTGTTCTCATGGGCACACCAAGCATCACCACTGAGGCCCAGTCAAAGGCTCATCGTGAACCAAGCACATGACTACACCGACGAGATGCAGAAAGAGCGCCACACGCCGCAAGGAGCCCCAAAGAGGTAACAGAAGGTGAGTATAAATATATATTTTTTTTACACCTTCCATGGGCCTCCACATAGTATACTTTGGATCTGAAGAGATGAAAGAGTATAATAATGTCACTTTCCCCTGACAGTGTCATACACTATGTTTTATAGATAGGTTCCTAGGAGTCCTGACAGTGTCATACACTATGGTTTATAGTTAGGTTCCTAGGAGTCCTGACAGTGTCATACACTATGTTTTATAGATAGGTTCCTAGGAGCCCTGACAGTGTTATACACTATGTTTTATAGATAGGTTCCTAGGAGCCCTAACAGTGTCATACACTATGTTTTATAGATAGGTTCCTAGGAGTCCCGACAGTGTCATACACTATGTTTTATAGATAGGTTTCTAGGAGTCCTGACAGTGTCATACACTATGGTTTATAGATAGGTTCCTAGGAGCTCTGACAGTGTCATACACTATGGTTTATAGATAGGTTCCTAGGAGCCCTGACAGTGTTATACACTATGTTTTATACATAGGTTCCTAGGAGTCCTAAGAGTGTTCTACATTATGTTTTATAGATAGGTTCCTAGGAGCCATGACAGTATTATACACTATGTTTTATAGATAGGTTCCTAGGAGCCCTGACAGTGTTATACACTATGTTTTATAGATAGGTTCCTAGGAGCCCTGACAGTCTTATACACTATGTTTTATAGATAGGTTCCTAGGAGCCCTGACAGTGTTATACATTATGTTTTATAGATAGGTTCCTAGGAGTCCTGACAGTGTCATACACTATGGTTTATAGATAGGTTCCTAGGAGCCCTGACAGTGTTATACACTATGTTTTATACATAGGTTCCTAGGAGTCCTGACAGTGTCATACACTATGTTTTATAGATAGGTTCCTAGGAGTCCTAAGAGTGTTCTACATTATGTTTTATAGATAGGTTCCTAGGAGTCCTGACAGTGTCATACGCTATGTTTTATAGATAGGTTCCTAGGAGTCCTAAGAGTGTTCTATACTATGTCCACAATAAGGACACAATAATGACATCATTGCTGGGTTTCTAACAATACCCAGACCATAGAAAGTTCCTGCATTCATGGTCATGTCCATTGGCAATAATCAAGATATGGTTATAGACAATTTTTTAAATTCTACAAAACTTGTAATTATCTGAATTTGCAAAAATGTTTCATTTTTATTGTTTACAAATTTAAATATAGCAATGCTCAGGGGTAAACCCATTTAAACTTTGTAGATGGTAGAACACACAGGTGAGCTTGTTCAGCCTTCATAGTAACCCTTTGTTAATACATCACCCATAACCTGCTACATGGCCATAAGGTACACCCATGTTCCTCCACTTTTATATGGAGATGCACAAAAATTGTTCAACTCATGTCATATTTTGGAGGTAATCACCCCTATAATACAATGTAGCATAGAGGCACCTTAGGATGGCACACTGAGTGCCCACAGGTCTATGATACAAGACTGATCCTGCTATATACGAAAAAGAGATGAAGCTCCTACCTGGTGAGGATCGCTCGCCTTTTCCTTTACCTTCCTTTTCAGCTGTCTTGATAACCTTTCACATCTTTTTAATTGTTGATTTTAGAAATCTTCAGTAAACTTCCTTATTGGTATCTTGTCTCGCAGTGGAGTGTAAGTGGATCTGAAATACAACCCAACCAACGCCTTCATGTCCTCATAATCCATTAATGACTCCCTTATCACATACAAATATTGCCAGGCTAAAGACCAACAAGTCAGACAACATCCAGGAAACTGGTTCTGAGAGGGAACCATCAATTAGACACAAGTAAGGTCTGTGGATATTAATCCTGGGCAGGTTATGTGTGATGTAAGAATTAACAGATTATTAGTTTACCTGTGTCACATACACAGGCAAGCGTGTGCTATATAGGCTGACCAACAAAACAAAACAGCTGTTCATTTACCTGGTGCTTGGGGTCTGAAAAACGCTGCGGAGGAGGCAGATGTCTTGAGATGTTGCTTCAGTATTGCCACATAATGTTCTTTTCTCATGATGCCATCTATTTTGTGAAGTGCACCATTTCCTCCTGCAGGAAAACAACCCCACAACATGATGCTTCCACCCCGTGTGTCACAGTTGGGATGGTGATCTCAGGCTTGGCCATAATGACCATTGTTACGTTTAGAGGAAAAAGGGAGAAGCTTGCAAGCCTGAGAACACCCTCCCAACTGTGACACACGGGGTGGCAGCATCATGTTTTGGGGTTGTTTTCCTGCAGGAGGCACTGGTGCACTTCACAAAATAGATGGCATCATGAGGAAAGAACATTATGTGGCAATACTGAAGCAACATCTCAAGACATCAGTCAGGAAGTTAAAGCTTGGGCACAAATGGGTCTTCCCAATGGACAATGACCCGAAGCTACTGCCAAACTGGTTACAAAGTGGCTTAAGGATAATAAAGTCAATGTTTTGGAGTGGCCATCACAAAGCCCTGATCTCAATCCTATTGAAAATTTATGGACAAAGCTGAAAAGGCAGGTGCGAGCAAGGCGGCCTACAAACATGGCTCAGTGACACCAGTTCTGGGACTCACAGTCTCAGCTCCTTCCACTTTGCCCAGGTCTTAAGGAAACGGGCATGTGTCCTGGATTTCCAGCTTGACAATTCTTCGAAGCGTGAGATCTGATTAACTTTTTCCACCCATTCCATTTTTGATGGGGGATCAGTACTTAGCCATTTGCGAGGAATAAGTGAATTGGCAGCCGATAAAAGGAGTGAGATAAGGTTATTTCTCGATGGGGTATAGTATGCCGATTGTAGTGAGATCAGGACCATAGTTGGGCTGAGCTTAAAGGTCGGAGAAGAAAGTCGTCTAATCACTGATTGAATATCATTCCAAAACGGACTAATTACTGGGCACTGCCACCATATGTGCAACAAGGACCCACTCTGAGACTTACATCTCCAGCAGGTGTCAGAATCTGATAGATTCATTTTGTGGAGCCATTGTGGAGTATAATACCATCTGGTTAGCAACTTATAGTGAGTCTCCTGTAGGCGCACACAGGTGGAAAAGCCATGAGAATTTCGTAATACCTGTTTGACTTGCTCCTCTGAGAGGACCACACCCAACTCCATTTCCCAAGAAGTTAGGAAAGCCGGTTTGTGTATCCGAACAGGACTGACATAAGTGGACAGGACATATGATGTCTTGGACAAAAATTTATTTCGAGCTATGAGGCTTTGTTCGAAGGGAGTGAGATCAACTCGTATTGTGTTAGCGGTCAGCCAGTCCCGCATATATTTATGCAGGTGGTGTTTATGTAGAAAGGACAGCAGTTTGTCAGAGACCAGCGATTCCAGTTTTGCAAAGTTCACCTCTGCTTTCTCACCAACAGCCTCCAGCAGTCGGTGTGAAGTCAGGCAATGCCACATGTCTGAACAGGATACCTTCGACCTTCCCAGCCAATCCGGTACAATGCCTATAGGGCTTAGAGGCGAAGGGGAAGGTGCCAATGTTTCTTTCAATTCCCGCCATGTTTCACAGGCGCCTAACAGGATTTGATCAATTGATTGGGAGCTGCGGCTTGGGGAGCCATACAGCCACAGGTCTACTTGGCAGGCCGGCCCAAATGTGCAGACAGAAAGTTTATGGAATAGTGAGGGTGGATCCGAGGAAGTGAGCTCAATCCAACGCTTCAATTGTATTGCTTTGTAATAACCCAAGACATCTGGCATGCCCATGCCACCCGCCACCTTCTTCTTCATCAAGAAACTTATAGAGAGCCGTGGACGTTTGCCACGCCAGAGGAAAGTGGAGAAAAGACTTCTTAATGACTTGAAAAAATACGGGGGGAGGCGTATGGGCAACATATGGAGTCGGTATAGGATCTTGGGAAGCACATAAGTCTGCAATAGATTTCGTCTACCAAACCAAGAAAACGGCATTCCTTGATAAGAAGCTAACATGGTGCGAATTTCCGTTAGTAGTGACTGAAAATTCTCTGTGTAGATGTGAGACGGATCTGCTGTTAGTTGGACACCTAAATATTTAATGAATTTTGAGGTCCACTTAAAGGGCGTGGAGGCGGATACTTGTAGTGATTGTTTAGGGGGGAGAGAGACATTTAATACCTCCGATTTATCTAGATTGGCTTTATATCCGGAGACTGAGCCATAGCGAGAGAGGAGTTCTACAATGGCAGGGAGCCCTTTCTCGGGGTTGGACACCATAAACAGAACGTCGTCTGCAAAGGCGGCGGAATGCATAGTTTGTGTTCCTATTTTAAATCCTGATATGTCTGGGTGAGCACGAACCGCCTGTAATAGGGATTCCAATACTAAAATGAACAGGGAGGGGGAAAGAGGGCAACCCTGTCTGGTCCCATTCGTAATATTGAAGCTAGGGGAAAGTGTGTCATTAATCTTCAAGCGAGCGTAAGGGGAACCATAGAGAGTGAAGATCGCTTCTATATATCGAAGGGGGGAAGTTAAATTTTTTTAGCGTGGCTTTCATAAATAACCAGTCCACTCTATCAAATGCTTTTTCAGCGTCTACTCCCAGCAAAACCAGGCTCGAGCGTGTTTTCCTAGCATGGGTGATAACGTGGAGTAAGCGATGGGAGTTATCCTTTCCCTCTCTGCCCAGAACAAAACCAGCTTGATCAGGGTGTAGTAAGGAAGGTAGAAGATGTTTCATTCTAGTGGCCAATATTTTCGCCCACAATTTAAGATCGAGATTAAGGAAAGAGATAGGCCTATAGCTACCACAGGAGAGGGGATCTTTCCCTTCTTTAGGAAGCAACGTAATATGTGCTTCTTGTGCTTGGCAGGGGAGTTTTTTCCCAGAAAGCAGGGCATTACAGGATCTAGAAAGATGCGGTAGTAATTCTGATTGGAATACTTTATAGTATTGTAAGGGGAAGCCATCTGGACCTGGGCTTTTCCCTTTAGGGAAGCTATTTAAGACACATTTAATTTCTTCCAAAGAAATTGAGGACGTGAGTGTCGCAGCGTCTTCCGCCGACAGGGATGGCAGAGAGAGGGAGTTAAGGAATTCTTCTATCCTATTTACTTTGCTTGTTGTAGCGGTCTCAGGGTCATTGGTGTTTAGGTTGTATAGCCCAGTGTAAAATGAGAGGAAAGCCGAGGTTATGTCTTTGGTGGATTTGTGTGTGTTGCCTGCTTGATCTTTTATAACCGAAATAAAGCACTTGGCCTTTCGTTTCTTAATCAGCGAAGTCATAAGCTTACCCCCCTTGTCCCCATGTGCATAGAGCCTGTGTTGGTAGTGAAGAAAATGTTTAGCCGTTCGGACGTTAATGGCATCTTTTAGCTTTTCTCGCAGAGCTTGGAGTTCAGTGCTTCTATTCAACTGTCTACTTGCCTTGCGTGTGCGTTCAATTGCCGCTATGTCTGAGAGAATTTTGTCTAGTTCCGCCTGAGTTTCCCTCTTGACTCTGGAGGCCAGGGATATGAAAATTCCCCTAATTAACGCCTTATGTGCTTCCCAAGTAATGGTGGGACAAGTGTCTGCATTAGCATTTATGGCAAAGTACGACTCCATCTGCTGCCTGACGGTCCCAACTAGATCTGGGCGATCCATCAAAGCTTCATTTAATCTCCAGCACCAATCCCTTTGAGGCAGTTGGCGCAGTGTTAACCTAGCCCATACTGGTGCATGATCGGACACCGATATAGAGTCGATGCGGGATTGCAGAGAATACGGGGCTAGATCTCTAGTGACAAAAATATAATCCAGTCTCTGATAGGATTGCCGAGGATTGGAAAAAAAGGAATAGTCCTTCACGGATGGGTTGTGCAGGCGCCAAAGATCGACCAAATGCAAGTCATTTAGGTCTTGCAGGAGTCTACCCAGTGCTTTATGGGGAAAAGATGTTGTCCCTCTAGAGGCATCAAGAGCAGGGTTGAGAGTGAGGTTAAAATCGCCAGCTAGGATTATAGAACCTTCTGCAAAGAGTTCCAGTGTGCGCAGAGCCTCAAAAAGCCAAGCCACTTGGCCTTGATTGGGAGCGTAGAAATTGGCAAAGGTGTATTTATAAGTAGCGATAGTGCCTTTTAGCAGCAGAATTCTGCCCTCAGAGTCCTCATAAGTTTGAGAACACTGGAAAGGCACTGAGGAATGAAATAAAATAGAAACACCACTAGAGGAAGCAGTGGGATTCGTGGAGTGGAAACAAGTAGTGAACATTTTTGTGGGAAGGCGAGGGATTTTCCCTGTCTTGAAATGAGTTTCTTGAAGGAACGCCACATTTGTGTGTAGCTTACGGAGTATGGTAAAAATTTGAGATCTCTTATTCGGGGAATTTAGGCCATGGGTGTTAAAGGAAGTAAAAACTAATTCGGACATGGTGGCTCTGAGACAATGTGAGTCCAATGGGTAAGAAGGGTGAGGGAGAGAGGGAAAGGAGGGGTATTTGAACAAACAGAGGTTAGGTGGGAAGGTTTGGGTAGAGAGACAACCAGACGAGGAAGGGGAGGGATAGAAAGGGAGAAGAGAGAGAGGTGAGGAAAGCTTAGATAGAGATAGAGAAGAGAAAGAGTACAAGAGCTAGGTTGGGCCCAAGATAATGCGCCTGTCAATAGATCAAATATTTAGCGGCAACGCCTGACAGCCGCTAAGCTTGTAACACTTACTCTGTCAATAGACAGAATATAAAAGGGATAGGGGAAACGGAGATGGTCCCAATCGTGACAGCCAACTACCATACCTTACAGGAGTGGTTACGCATAGAGGCGTGTAACAATGGGGACTACATACAGGCAACAGTGTGTAAAAGATGTAAAGGTACACAAGAGATGTGAGAGTTAGAGATATCCTACGGACACGTCTGGAAGGGCGGGAGGCGGACAGTATGAGAGTGCAAATAGGCTCAGGGATAGTTGCCATAATTGCGCCGAAATGAGCCCATGTCATATTATACAACATTAACAACAGAATCAATACAATCCGGAATTACATAAACATCTCCAATGTGATTATACCAAAATCCCTTATGGGGGTCTATCTCAGCAATATAGTTAGGGTGGTTAGTGCACACACCCCTATGTATTAGGGCGGCATAACTTCCCGGGGCATCGGGAATCCCGGCACAACACCCTGCTATCCAAAGAACCCACAAACCCGTGTGAGAGCCCCGCCCCCCCACCCAACAACCCGCCCCCCGATATTCCGCTGGTAGTAGTTAGTAGTTAGTAATAGTTAGCTGTTAGTAATGGTTTTTGTGGTAACCCCTGATAGTTAGCGATAGGTACTGATTAGTAACAGTGAGTAATGATTAGTAATTGGCAGTTAGTAGTTAGTAGTTAGTAGCAAGTAGGCTTACTTAACAAGTTCCCTGACGTGCCTAGTGTACACAGTGCAACGTGAAAATTTTGGTTCACTGAATGAATATACTCCCTACTAAAGTAATGAACCTCTTCCCCAACCTGGGCTCCCCCGCCATCCGAGACCACGGGGCCCACGTGCCTGCTCCTCCTCCAAAGCATCATAAACGCATCACCGGCCCCGAAGTCCCGGACGGGGGGCGGAAGGCCCCACAAATACAATTGTTAGTCAGAAAACCCACCTACAGACATGTATATCAAACATCTCAAACAGTTGGACATCTCAGTGAACTAGGGGAAGGAGGGAATATGGTAGAGAGTGACAGAGCTCCAACCACCCGTTTCCCGATATAGGGTGCCAGTCACTCTTACTGTGGATGCTGCAGGGCCCATCGGGCACAAAGCAAGCTCCTGGGATAGGTCATGAGGGAGTGGAGGTTGTGGAAAGTATGAGGGGGTGTGGGAGGATAGGTCCAGGGTAGAAGGTACCTTCAACTGCCAGCAGTCCCGGATATGAGTGCAAGACATAGGTACTTCACTTCTGGGCCAGTCCAGTGGGAGGGAATGGTTCCACAGTGAATTTGCAAGAGGTGCCTTTCACACACAAGTCAGCTCCACGCAGAGGAACAGCTCAGTGGTAAGATTACCGACATCAAGTGGATTCTTGTATGTGTCTCTTCAAAGAGGGTTTCCTAGGTCTTGGCGACCTGAGACGCTGTTGCAGGCCTTCCTGTTCAAAGCTGGGCAGTGACGGCCAGGAGTGTAAGTCCTCCGGGAGAGACAACCACGAGGGAATCTCCATAGGGGGTATGTCGAGCAAGGCCCAGGCTTTGGAGAGATCTTCTGGTGAACGTATGACTATCCTGCGGCCTTGCTTAAGAACAGACAACCCGAAGGGAAAAAGCCATGCATACTGAAGGCCTCTTTCCCGTAGTGCCTCCAGCAGTGGACGTAACATCCGACGCTTTGCCAGGGTAGATGGCGCCAGGTCTTGGTATAGGTGGATCTCTGTTTGGGCATACATAAGTGGCCTTTTTTTCCCTTGCAGCAGCTAGTATAGCAGATGTGTCCGCGGAGGACAGCAGCCCGCAGATTACATCCCTCGGTGGGTCAGCAGGGGAGGGTTTAGGTCTGACCGCTCGGTGGACCCTTTCGATGTGGACCGAGGCTGCCTTTTCCGCACCCACGAGGAATACAAAGATGGCCGACATCACCTCTCTCAGATCCTCAGAAGCGGGAGGTTCCGGAAGGCCCTTAAGGCGCAGGTTCCTCCTGCGGTTCCGATTCTCCAGATCCTCCAGAGCATCGTATGTTCTGTTCAAGTGGGTGTGATGATCGGCGATAAGCTGTGCCAGCAAAGAAGAGTGAAGAGTAATCGCTGAGCACGCCGACTCAAGGGAGTCTACTCTTTTGCCCACGGAGTGTATGTCGGCCCGTATGTCAGAGAGCTCCGCGAGCACTGGGGCGATTGCTTGTGCCAGAGCCTTGCGAAGGAAGGACTTGGTAATCATCCCGGAGATAGCGTCTGTCCGGTCAGTACCCGACGCGCTGTCCAGATCTGAGTCCTCTGCCGCGTCTCCCGAGTGGGCCTTTTCCAGCGCCATCTTGCTCGCCACTGCAGGAGAACGCTGGACTTTCTTGCGAAAGAATTTATGCACCTCCGCTGTGTTATTCTTGCCCGTGGGGGTACCTGGTAGTTCCCCGCTTCTTTCTCTCAGTGTCTTGCTCATTTTTGTCCTCAATTGAGCGTTTTAAGGCAGGTAGTGGCTTAGTGTCTGACGGAGCTGCAGGCTCAGACGTCCATCAGCATCGACGGTTAGGCTCCGCCCCCTCAGTGACACCAGTTCTGTCAGGAGGAATGGGCCCAAATTCCTACCAACTATTGTGAGAAGCTTGTGGAAGGAAATCCCAAACGTTTGACCCAAGTCATACAGTGTAAGGGCAATGGTAACAAATACTAATGAAATGTATATAAACTTTTGACTCTGCAGAAAGTCATAAAAATGCCTTAAAAAAATTCTCTCTCTCTCATTATTCTGGAATTTGGCAAATATAAATAATTTTGGTAATGCTAATTGACCTAAAGCGGGAAAGGTTTATTCTGATTTCATGTCAGATAGTGAGAAAAACATCCATATGTGTCTTTTTATATAGTGTATGTAAACTTCTGGTTTCAACTGTATGTAGTGTCTCTCTATGTAAACGTTAAGTCATAGTTTTGAGTCTGTTCTCTGTTCTATATAAACCTGTGTAATGTAATTTGCATTTACTGTGCATATTATTTAATATGTATTTATATTAGATTTATAGTAATGGTAATAAATAATCTCTCATAGTAAAGACAATGTCAATATTGTGATACTTCATAGTGTCCTGTTCATCAAACGGTCAAAGTCGCCTCCCTCCAGCTTGAAGGAATACAGGAAGTGAGAAGAAGAGACAGAAGGGCAAAGCTGCTAAAATGGGGAGATGGGAAAACCCCTTTAAATAGTCAGTATTCAGCAAACCTTGCATAAATTGATTGTACAAGTAAATATAAGAAACTTTGTTATAGCTTATCGGAGAGAAATGCTTCTTTCCCCTCCTTTCTGGCTCTTTTCCTGTTACCCCTCTTCACTCTGAAATCTCTGCTTACAGGAAACCTGTCACTGAACCACCCACAGGTCCTCATGGGACAAACATTTAGTGTCTTTTAATGCCATCCATGCCCATGATAAAAATAATAAACATCAGTACATATACCCCCCCAAGAAATAAGCAGTGATATGTACATAGGAGTCTTGGATGTAGGTGCACACAACACCATGTCACAGGTAGGTTAGTATCATACAGCACTCGCCATTGCAATATTGTTTCTCATGACATGCTAAGTGTTGGTTATACATCTGACATATCTATAATTATATCGCTATGTTATTACAGACCTATTTTTCATTGTACTATTATGTTGTATAATAACATATTATGGTTTCCAGCCACAACTCCGCTCTGTAAATTCCAGAATTCATCATTTATTAAAGCTCCTTTACAAACCAGCCACGATGTGCTTTACAATATATTGGCCCCCGCATTAAGAGTTTCAGACCCGGTATTGGTTCTTAGCCCTAGTTGTCAAGATACAGACGATGAACTGGGAAGAAAAACAGAAAAGAAACCACTCCCTTCTAAGACTCAGCACATTGGCACTGAGATAATTCTAAGAAACTATAATTATACCGTATAACTCCTTACCGCCCTGGCCAAATCTGATGGGTCACTTTTATTTCGTTATTTCTTTGGAACACTTTTAGTTATCCAGATGGGTCATACTGTAGGGTCACATCTTCTTAGGGTCTGCTTGGGGACCCAAAAACCGGAAACCCAATCAGCTTAAAAAGTGTTTACCCGCGGAGACCCATGGACCCCATAGACTCTACAACAAGTAGAGCGAGAGTAACATCTCGCCTCCAAGCAATATAGAGAACAATAAGAAATACGCAGCAAATAATGTCAATGAATAGGGGAAGACAAAGGACAAACGGAAAGACGAGAAGGGAAGAGAGGGAAGGGTCAAGGGGAAGGTCCTTGGTCAGAAGCCTTGCAAAATACAATACATGTCCCTCCGACGTGTTGTTAAGACTAGCAGTTAGAAATTCAAGACTGAGGACATCCTTCATTCTAGCGAGAAGGTCATGGACTGAGAGGGAGGCCATGACCTTCTCGCAGCTGTGCATAGGTAAAGTAAGAGCCTAGACATTATTTTGCCTAGGTGTCTAGGAGGGAGGTTCAAAAGTTAAGTGAGTGGGTCCAAAGGAACCCCCTGTATAAAGAGGGCATCTGTTGTCTGGAGACTTAAGGTAAAGGTGAGGTAGTGAAAGGACCAGAGCTCCAATGTAGAAGGGTCAACCATATCTGCAATTCGGAACAGGTCTACTGTCGACCACACACGTACCATATTAGTCGACAGACAGTCCCTTGGGGAAGAGAGGACTGAACAGAAAAGAGACCATTAAAGAACGCCCAGATGCCAAGGGGAACGATTGATGGCAGACCGACCAAATAGCCTTGGTGAAGTGGATAGGACCTAGTAAGGGGAGAGAGAGAGAGGCGAGGGAAAACCCAACCCACAACAAAGCGTTAGAATGCATAGGTGCAAGCCACAAGTTTTCAATTTTCATCCATTTGGTGTATGTGGGTAAAGCCGCTCAAAATGGGATACAGTGTAGGTGTGTTGCCCAGTAATAATGAAGAAGGTGCGTGATGGTCAGTCCCCCACACCCTCTGCCTGCTAACATCACAGAGTGGGGAGTGCAATGGCGTTTAGCATTCCAAATAAATTGAAAGATAGCTTTTCATAAACTCCGAAGTTCCACTTGAGGGACCGCCACCAGGAGAGCAATTTTGATAGCAGGGTCATCTTAACTGCTGTAATGCGTCCTAGTAGGGAGATAGGTAGAGGCTGCCACTTATCTAGGAAGGTCCTGAGTTCATGGAAGAGCCGTGGATATTTCGCAGAGTATAGGGTTGCATATGTGGAGGTGATGTGGATCCCAAGATAACGGATGGAGGTAGCCTCCACTGGAACTTATAGTTACTAAAGAGGAGAGCTAGGATGTCGTGGGGGATGTTGAGGGATAGTGTACCCCAAAAGGGTACTATAAACCCCCAGTACCCTCAATAGTTTGGGTAGGGTGGTGTGAGGAAAGGTTAGGGTAAGAAGCACGACGCCAGCGTTTTTGTACATTAACATGCTGCGATTTTCAAAAACATGAGTGTTTTTGAAATTGCAGCATTTCCACTGCGGATCATTTTCTGCAATGTTTGGATGGGATTGGCCAGAATCCACTTTACAATGGATGTAAAATGCTGTGGTTTTTGCTGTGGCGTTTTACCTGCTCTCCTGTCTCCTCTCTCTTCCATTTCCTGGTGTTAGTGACAAACCAAATACCAAATTTGTATAGTTTTACTACTTATATAAAGTAAAAACCCTTTTTGTAACATCAAATTTTTTTTTTTCCATCACCACTTTCCAAGCCCCCCCCAATTTTTTTTTTTTTGTTAATGGAATTGTGCGAGAGCTTGGTTTTTTTTTTTTTTTTTTTTTTTGCGAGAAAACCTGATGGTTTTATTGATGCCATTTTGGGAAGCATATTGCTTTTTGATCGCTTTTTATAATGCTTTTTCGATGGCTGACAGACAAAACAGCAATTCTTTTTTTGGATTTTTTTTTTTTTACGCTGTTCAGCATGTGGGTAAAATAACCAGTTGTATTGGTCAAGTCCTTACAGATGCGGCAATTCCTAATATATGTGCTATGTTTTTATTTTTTTTATTATTTATTAAACATTTTGGGATGGGGGATTAATGTATTTTTTACCGTACTTTTTTTTTTTTTTTAAACTTTATTTCAATTTTTTTAACACTAATTTTTTTGTCCCCCTAGGGAACTTTAACTTGAGATATTCTATGTAGTGCCATGCATTATACTACACGTCATTTTTAGACAGGTATTTTATTCATTAGGCCCCCAGCTGCTAAGTAAAGGCATCAGACCCCCTCCCTCCAAAACCCCTTACATGCCACGGTCTCTAGTCACTGCGGCATCTAAGGGGTTAAACTGAAACCTGTGCTCCAGGGCATTAGTAGCAGATGTCTGACTGTGAGTACACAGGAGACCCAGCATTATTCCGTTGCAAATGATATAGAAAGTGTATGTGCCGGTTACTAATGGGTTAAATCACAAGCTCAAACTAGAAGCATCTTACTCCAAAGCAGGGGGGAGCAAGATGGATATAGGAAACGCTAGTTTTGATAAATCACCCCATTGTTTGTTTTAAACTGTTAAAGGGGTTGTCGGAGACCCAGTCTAAATGGATACTGATGGCTTATCCACAGGACAGGTGATGGTATTAGATCGGACGGGATCCCTGCCCGAATCAGCCTGAAAGTTCCCCAGTATACAGTGTACAGAGCTCCGTACACTGTATACAGCTTCTGGCCCGTATACTGCAGCATTGGTGCTGGTGAACTGCAGGTTCTGGGAGACCCCAGCCGTTCTGATACCGATGACGATCTATCCTTTGGGATCCTATGGATAGGTCATCATTATCCATTTATCCTTGGACAACCCCTTTAACATGGGTCTGTCACTGGGCAGTATGTCTCCAAGATTGCCTAATTGTAAACCGCCAGTGATGCCGATCATGCAGACATGATGGCCAACCGTAGCCCAATGAGACGAATGAGACCCCTTATGAATGAGCCCCTAGAAAACACATAGGGTGTAATGCAATGTCTAATGGAATACGTTATATAAGGCTGGGGATTTCTGCTGATAGAAAACTGAATCGAAATCTCTGCTGAATTCTCGGACGGACTTTTTGCGGCTTAGTTTTTCCTCCTTTTTGCAAGTTTATATTTGCTGAGCCTTTTTTCTGTATATTTTTAGCTTAATTCTGTGTACAAGGAATTAAGGTTTGCAAAATTTGTGGGGGGAGGGATTTTTGTGGTGCACTACTTGCTCATTCCTCTTCCCCTCCTATAGAAGTCTTCATCTCAGTGCAGGAGATGGCTTGTCTCTTAGTGAGGAAGGCCTCAGTATTCCACCTGGATTACTGTTCGTGCTGCTGCAGCAGCTCTGGGCAGCACGGTGGCTCACTGGTTAGCACTGCAGTCTTGCAGTACTAGAGTCCTAGGTTCAAATCCTGCCAGGAGTTTGAAAAAAAGGGTCTAGTTTGTGTGTAGTGTGACACACTGTGAAGCTATTGAAGATTTCCAGGTGATTGACGAAATGCTTTCATCTGATGGTACCTTGGAAAATTCCAGCAGACCTCTCTTTCCTCTTGAGAAGATAAATAGGCTGCTGCAGTCCATATGGTTAAGGGACCATGTTGATGGGGAAGCCTCCTGTTCTACCTCTAGGGGCCTAGGGCCTTCCAAGTGGACAAGTCACTGGAAAAACTCATGCTTGTAGAATAGAAGCATCCAGAAAGAGCTCCCATATATTCCAGGAAATTTAGAACCCTGTTCCCTATGGTGGGGTCTCAGCACCTAAAGTTGATATAGCAGTGGCCAAGTGGTCCCAGTGGAAGATGGATCTAACCTCCAGGACCCCATGGATAGATGCATAGAGAGTACTCTCAGGAAGGTTTATTCTCTGGTCTCCAGTCAGACTTCCGTGGCTATTGCCTCTAATGAAGTCTCAAGCAAGTTAGATGCTGATTTAGCCCAGCTTGCAAGAGACATCAACTCTGGAGTCTCCTAGCATTTTTGAGCTCAGTTTCCTTGTCGACAGATTATTTAGCCAAAGCCTCCCAACATAATTTAAGGCTGGCAGCCAAATCTTTGGCCCTTTCTACGGCAGCTAGAAGGCCGCTATGGTTAAAACCCTGGAGAGAGGATAATGCCTCCAAGTTCAACCTCTGTTCTCTACCCTTTGAGCCGGGTAAGCTTTTTGGCAGCGGCCTGGATGATATTATGGAAGATCTTGCCGATAAAAAGGGTAAGACTCTGCCTCAGGCCTTTAGAGGCAGGTCAAGACCTTCCTGTCAGGGTAGAGGTTATCAGCCTCAACCTAAACCTCAGTTCCAGAGACATTCTAGATATCAGCCTAGGGGTTCTGGACGAAAGTTCCCCAAGGATGAGGACAAAAAGAAGCCTAGCTTTTGACATCGGCTGCCTTCTTCCTGTGGACAAGACTCCTGTCGGAGGTTGACTTTCCAAGTTCTACACTGTCTGGCAGGAAAAAATTCAAGACCCTTTGGTCTTGCAGGTTTTTCAGCGAGGTTATGTGATCGAGTTTCTTCATCTGCCTCAAGATCGATTTGTCTTAACCCGCTCCCTTCCTGCGGTACAGCAGGATATATTGGAGAGCTCCATTCACGATTACATCTACAAGGGGGCCTTGGAAGAGGTCCCCCCCTTGGAAGAAGGATTCTGTGTCTGCTCCCCAGTCTTTCTGGTGCCAAAACCATCAGGCAGCTGGAGAGTGATTATAGACTTAAGATATCTGAATCGCTTCATAAAGAAAAAACATTTTCGTATGGAGACCGTAAAAATCTGTTACATCCTTTCTTCAACAGGGCGAAGTTTTCGTCACCTTAGATCTAAAGGATGCCTATCTGCATGTCCAAATATATCCTTCGAACAGAAGGTTTCTCAGAATCGCTACAGGAAGCATCTTCAATTCGCAGCCCTGCTCTTTGGCATCACTTCAGCTCCTCATTCCTTCACCAAGGTTGTCGCTCCTATAGCCACATCTCTCAAGCTTCAGGGCCTTTTTGTAGTGCCATACCTGGATGACTGGCTAATGAAAGCACAGTCAGAGTCTGTTCTGCTCCAGCAGTTACTCTTAACCGTATCCCTTCTCCAAAACTTGGGTTGGCTAATAAATTGGGAGAAGCCAGAATTAGTTCCCTCTACTCGCAGGAAGTTCCTGGGGTATCTCCTGGACTCAGACCGCATGGAGGTTTCCTTAACACCTGCAAGGAAGGAAAGATTGATCAAAGCGGTCCAGTTTCTCTTCAAGACACATCTGGAATCCATCAGAACATCCATGAGAGTCCTAGGCCTGATGTCATTCTCAGCCATTGCAGTCCCTTGGGCTTTATGGCATTTGCATCCTCTCCAGATGGAAGTACTAAAAGCCTGGAACCATACTCCTCTCGGTCTCTACAAGAAGATCAAACTATCTCCCAGTACCTGTCTTTCCCTCAGATGGTGGATACACCTGAAAGACGGAATGTCCATGGTCCAACCTCGTTGGACCCTGTTGACTACCGATGCATCCCTCTTGGGATGGGGAGCCCACCTGTACGAGAAGACTGTACAAGGAGTCTGGAGCAGTCTAGAAGAAAAGACATCTTCCAATTGGAAGGAGCTCAGAGCCATGTACCTGGCACTACTTAATTTTTCTCCTCTCCTCAGAGGGAGAGCGGTCAAGGTTCAGTCAGACAGAATGACGACCGTAATGTACCTGAACAGACATGGAGGCACCAGATCATTGTCTCTCCTCAGAGAGACAGATCTGACTTTTACCTGGGCAGAAAAAAAAATCTGACCCACTTATCCGCAGTTCACATCAAAGGTTCCCTGAACATAGTAGCAGATCAGTTTAGTCGGGGTCTTGTCGTATCAGGAGAATGGTCTCTCAATCCAGATGTATTCCATCAGGTTACCCTGAAGTGGGGTCTCCCAGAAGTAGACCTCTACCAGACTCAACGCCAAGGTAGAGACGTTCTGCTCACTGTGTCAGGAGGACTATCCCTTGACAGTGGATGCCCTGTCCATCCCTTGGAGGTTCAGGCTGGCATACATCTTCCCTCCACTTTCCATGATACCAAAGGTATTGATGAAAGTCAGACAGGACCAAGTTTCTATGATAGCCATCATACCATTCTGGCCAAAAAGGACTTGGTTTGCCCAGTTCATGTATATTATTTATTTATTATGCTTACTTATATAGCGCCATCATATTCCACAGCGCTTTACAGACATTGACAGTCACTGTCCCATATAGGGCTCACAATCTATATTCCCTATCAGTATGTCTTTGGAGTGTGGGAGGAAACCGGAGTAAACCCACGGAAACACGGGGAGAACATACAAACTCCTTGCAGATGTTGTCCCTGGCAGGATTCGAACCCAGGACTCCAGTACTGCAAGGCTGCAGTGCAAACCACTGAGCCACCGTGCGAGTCGAGGGACATATTGGAGGCTTCCCCCCACCCAGAACCTGGTTTCCCAAGGAACTCAGAAGCGCCAGGATCTGAGGAGATTCAACCTGACAGTCTGGAGGTTGACCAGTCCCTACAGAGATTTAGTGGACTGTCAGTAGCCGTCCTGAAGTCTCTTTCCTGTGCCAGAGCAGAGTCTACCAAGAAAAGCTACCATAGGATAGATAACATCTTCAAGCAGTGGTGCTCCAGAAGAGAAACTAATAGTTCAAACCCTACTACGGCAGAAATTCTGGATTTTCTTCAAAGCGGCTTGGATACAGGCCTTTCTCCTGCTACACTGAGGGTACAGGTTTCAGCCTTATCCGCCTGTTTAGGCAGACGATTGTCCCAGGATTCCCTTATTGTTGGATTCCTTAAGGGCGCTACCAAACTTAGACTGGTGGTCTCAGCTCCGGTTCCCCAGTGGGATCTCTCAACTGTTCTTTCAGGTCTTTGTAGTCCTCCTTTTGAGCCTTTGGAGGATGTAGATCTTAAATAGCTTGCCTTTAACACCACCTTTCTAGTCGCCATCACTTCAGCCAAATGGGTGAGTGAGCTCCAGGCTTTTTCTTCCAAGGATCCTTATATATTATTTTTTGCGGATAGGGTCCAACTTAGGTTTCTTCCTGGGTTTAACCCTAAGGTGCCTTCCTGCGCCAATATTAACCAATTTACCCGTGTTTTTTCCAGCCCCTTCCTCTGAAGAGGAGAAAAAACTTCACACACTAGATGTTGTGAGATGTCTCCAGATTTACCTCTTAAGTACACGTTTCTTGTCAACAATCTCCTTGGCAATCAAAGTCTCTTTTGTTTGCTCAGGGGTTAGCTACACCCGAATTTTGTACAGCCCATTCAACCAGGGATGTATCAACCTCTTGGGCTGAGAACTGGGCCTTACCGCTGGATCAGATCTGTGCAGCTGCTTCTTGGTCGTCTCACCTAACCTTTGTAAAACATTATCAACTAGATGTTCAGAGTTCTGTGGCGACTGCCTTTGGACAGTCAGTCCTAGGTGTAGAGCAGGGAAACCCTCCCTAAGGGAATTACTTGCCATATTGTGCTGCTGTGGGACGTTGATTATGATGTTAATCTGTTTTCCCTTAGTCCTAACAGCAGCACAAGCTTCTCTCCCTAAACTTAGAAATTTTTACTTTATAACTTACACAAGGAGGGAGGTCTCTTTGCCCTTTTATAGGGTAGCATAGTCATGCAAATTTTAGGTTAATTAAAAGTTCCGCCTGTCCTACCAGCACACAAGAGCAGGAATACCCCATATTGTGCTGCTGATAGGACTAAGGGAAAACAGATTAACATCATAATCAACGAATATATAATCTGATTCTGCCATAAAAAAAAATATCCCATATGTGGCCTTTGTGTGCAACATGACTGAAAAAATGATGGAGCACCTTGTGGATTTGGGGGCTTTCTTTTTATTAGGACATAAGAAACACCCTCCAAGGAACCCAACTGTGTCACCAGAAAATGACCTATTTTTTAAACAAAGTTTTATGTTTATGTATATTTTTAAAGAATTTTTTGTGAATTTTTAAACATTATTATCTATATAAAAAAAAATTTCTAAAACGGCTGCTCCAACTCTGGCCACTAAACCAAATAATATGCAGAGACTTTCTTTTTTCTGTAGGACATTTATTTGCAGCATTCACCTCACTTACAGCACACTGATGATCATAGCTATCATGTATATGTAGATAAGAATAGAATCCACCAGACACATTAGGTGATGTCACATCTTATCTACTCCCCCTCTGCATAATGACTTCTGCACATGTCACAGGGCATGTCTAGAAAACTCTCCCATAGAAGTCGATAGGGTCTGCTCCTAGGTTTGAATCCGCCCAAGGGTAACATCTGCATGGAGTCGATATGCTTGTATGGAGTTTGCGTGGGTTTCTTCCAGGTACTCCGGTTTATATACTGATAAGTAAATTGGCTCCTTGTACCTGAAATGAAACAAACATACAAAGAAAAAAATCAGCTGGACTTCCCAACCTCAATCACCCCCGACCCCGCCCTTCTCATGGCAACAAAGAAGGACGGACATAAAGGCGGAACCTGTCAGATTCCCACCTCCCGATTCGGCGCACCACGTCGTCTCCCAAACCCTACCGCACAGCCTCCGTAGCCACCCCGATCCTGAAGGAGTGAGAACCAAACTCCGATGGGGCCTCTCCCACTGCTCCCAACGCCTTCTTAAAAACCACCACGAACTGAAAACGCGACAAGGATCCCCCACCTTCGTGACACAAAAAGGAACCAGGGAGAGAGCCACGCACCTGCAGAAAGGCCCAAACCCCCGGCCACCGGACAACAACCTGTAGGCTCTCTCAAAAGTATGAGAGAGCCTACAGTGGTGGAGGCTGAAGCAAACCTCCTAAATATAGTAAGGGAAGAATACTTGAGTGAACCTACAGAGGCAGATAAATGGATACAGGTGACCAAGAGATGCAAAAGGATCACAAGGCCATCACCACTTACATAGCTAGGTAACCGATATGAAACTCTTATGCAGACTGATGAAAACGATAAGAATAATCTATCAGCAAAAGAAGAAACAAAAGTCACCCAGAGACAAGAGGGAGCAACAAGAAATAGGGTAGCGAGGAAAAAAAGAAGAGTAGTGGTTATGGGCGACTCACTGCTAAGGGGCACAGAGGCAGCTGTCTGCAGGCCAGATATAACTGCACGAGAAGTATGCTGCCTCCCAGGAGCAAAAGTTAGGGATGTGGCCGATAGGATTCCATGCCTCTTCACCTCTAAGGATAACTACCCATTTTTGTTGTTACATGTGGGTACAAACGACACGAATAAAAATGATTTACCAACTATTCGTAAAGACTTTGAAAATCTAGGAAAGAAAGTGAAGGAACTGGATGCGCAGGTAGTATTTTCATCAATTCTCCCAGTTGATGGTTATGGTATCAGGAGATGGAATAAAATACTAGAGGTAAACAAGTGGCTTCGGCAGTGGTGTAGAGAGCAAGGATTTGGATTTCTGGACCATGGAGTGAATTACCTCTATGATGGACTCCTTGCTAGAGATGGGATACATCTCACAAAGCCTGGGAAACACATATTTGCCAGAAGACTTGCCACACTTATCAGGAGGGCTTTAAACTAGAAGAGGAGGGGATGGGAAGTAAAAAGGAAGACAAGAACATGCAGCTAAAGGATATACTAAACAAGGTTACTAGATGTGGTAATGAGGACCCAAGACAGGATACTCAGAATGAAATCAAGAAAAAGGAAGTATCAGAGCGCAATCTGAAATGTTTTTACACAAACGCGCAAAGCATGGGAAACAAACAGGGAGAATTAGAGCTGATAATACAGAAGGAAAAATATGATGTTATTGGTATTACAGAAACTTGGTGGAACGATAAGCATGATTGGAATATACAGATGGAAGGATACAACTTATTAAAAAAAAATAGAACTAATAAAAGAGGGGGAGGATTTGCATTGTATGTTAAAAAAGATCACATTTCCACGGAAATCACAGTTTTACAAAATGATAACTTATTGGAAAATATTTGGGTAACAATTCAGGGGAAAAACAATGATAAGGACATCATAATAGGTGTTTATTATAGACCACCAGGACAGACAGAAGACATGGATGAGATTTTTTCACAGCAAATGACCACGCTTTCGAAGAAATTTGAAATTGTTATCATGGGAGACTTTAATTACCCAGATATTCATTGGGAAACTCACACAGCTACAAGTAAAAGCTCTATCAAATTTTTATCCTCTCTAGCAGACAACTTCATTGCCCAGTTAGTAGAAAAAAACACGAGAGGAACATCCATTCTGGACCTAGTTTTAACTAACAAGGAGGACATGGTTAAGGAATTAAGGATAGCAGGGACATTGGGATTCAGCGACCATGCTATACTCGAGTTTGGGGTTGTAAGAAGAAGACCTGAGAAGACAAAGACTAGAAGGCTCAATTTTAGTATGGCAGATTTTAGGGGCCTAAAGGTAAGGGTTTGTAGAATTCCATGGCGAAAAATACTTAAGCACAAAAATGCACATGAGGGGTGGGAAATTTTCCGTAGGGAAATCATTAATGCACAGGAACTAACAATACCTAGAAGCAAGAAAAATGGGAATCACCTAAAAACTCCAGGTTGGATGACCAAAAAATTACATAACCTACTAAAAAAGAAAAAGGAAACATACAACAAGTGGAAGATGGGAGCTATATCTAAGGGAGAGTATACAGCAGTTTGCAGACTCTGCAAGATAAGCATTAAAAAAGCTAAGGCTGAATACGAATTGAAGCTTGCAAAAGAAGTTAAGAGTAAGGTAAAAGGTTTTTGGGGATATGTTAAGAGCAAAAGAAAAGTGAAGGAAACCATTGGAGTCCTGAAGAACGAAAAGGGTGAAAAAGTTAACATGGTGGATCAGCAGGTGGAGTTACTAAATTCATATTTTGTATCCGTCTTCTCCCAAGAAATGGATGGAAATATCAACATTAATGGTGATAGTGATGAGGGGATTGAGGACTCCAAGCTGATTATAAGTGAAGGTTTGGTAAGAGAACATTTAGCTAAGATTAAGGAAACCAAGGCCCCAGGACCGGATGATTTACACCCTAGAGTTTTAAAAGAATTAGCAGAGGAAATAACAGAACCCCTTGCAATAATCTTTAATAAGTCATGGGAAACAGGAGTGGTCCCTCTAGATTGGAAAAGGGCAAATGTGGTCCCCATCTACAAAAAGGGGAATAGGGACGACCCAGGAAATTATAGGCCGGTAAGTCTGACCTCGATAGTAGGAAAAATCTTTGAACAAATCGTTAAAGAACATTTAATTAGGTACCTGGATGGGAAGGCTTTAATTAATCAGAGCCAGCACGGCTTTATGCCTAATAAATCTTGTCAGACTAATCTTATTTCCTTCTATAATAAAGTCACTGAATGGTTGGACCAGGGGAATGCAGTGGACATAGTATATCTTGACTTTAGTAAGGCCTTTGATAAAGTATCACATAACATTCTTATTGAAAAAATGATCAGGTATGGCTTTGATAAAATATCAGTGAGGTGGGTTCACAATTGGCTTAATGATCGGGCACAACGAGTAATTCTAAATGGCTATACATCAAACTGGAAGAAAGTAAAAAGTGGGGTGCCGCAGGGCTCTGTCCTGGGCCCAGTACTTTTTAATATTTTTATAAATGATCTGGTTAATGGGGAACTAATAAAATTTGTAGATGATACAAAGATAGGAGGAATGGCCAACACTAGAGAGGAGAGAGAGCGCATCCAAAAGGACTTAGACACACTGGAACAATGGGGCTGATGTGAACAAAATGGTATTCAACAGGGACAAATGCAAAGTTCTACATCTGGGTAACAGAAATGCAAGAAGCATATATAGTATGGGAGGAATAGAACTAAGTGAGAGTACAGGGGAAAAGGATCTGGGCATAATAATA
The DNA here is from genome assembly GCA_947044405.1 of Leptodactylus fallax. Taxonomy (NCBI): domain Eukaryota; kingdom Metazoa; phylum Chordata; class Amphibia; order Anura; family Leptodactylidae; genus Leptodactylus; species Leptodactylus fallax. The sequence goes on along the minus strand of CAMRHE010000557.1, from coordinate 715,086 downwards.
GATCACAAATTCAACATGAGTCAACAGTGCGGTGCGGTGGCTAAAAAGGCTAATAAAATTCTAGGATGTATCAAGACGAGCATTGAAGCTAGATCAAGAGAGGTAATTATTCCGCTGTACTCTGCCCTGGTCAGACCCCACCTGGAATACTGTGTACAGTTCTGGGCTCCCCAGTTTAAGAAAGACATCGATTTATTGGAGCAGGTCCAGAGAAGAGCAACCAAAATGGTGGAAGGTCTACAAACCATGTCCTACGAAGAAAGGCTAAAAGAATTGGGACTGCTTAGTTTGCAGAAGAGAAGGCTAAGGGGAGACTTAATAGCGGTATTTAAATATCTGAAAGGTTGTCACAGTGCAGAGGGATCTACCCTATTCTCATTAGCAGAAGGAAGCACGAGAAGTAATGGGATGAAACTAAGGGGAAGGAGATTCAGATTAGACAGTAGGAAAAACTTTCTAACAGTAAGGGTAGTGAGGGAGTGGAATAGGCTGCCACGGGAGGTGGTGAGTTCTTCATCAATTGAAATCTTCAAGCGGAATCTGGATAGGTATATAGCTGGGATGATCTAGGAATTCCTGCTTTTGCAGGGGGTTGGACTCGATGGCCCTTGAGGTCCCTTCCAACTCAAACAAACAAAACAAAACAAAACCTTCACCGTCCAACGCATGCAGCAGCACCAAACGACCCCGACCCACCTGATCTGTCTTAGAATACCGCAGGCTGCATTCCAACCGACCCTCAAAAAACTCCACAACTGCAAGCCCCCCAACGCCGACACCGAACTACTCACCAGCTCCCCAATTCGAACCGCCCCAAAAAAAAGCCAACACAAAGGCCGCCCTGAACAACAGAACCTCATATCTTGAAAAACACAAACTAGACAAACACTGAAGCAAACGTCCCAACAGGTCAAAGGACATCGGCCGCTGCCAATCCCAACGCACTGTTCCCTTACGGAAACCACACTTGGTCCGACGCACAACAAAATCCTTCGTAACATCCTGAAGGCCATGCAACCGAAACAAAAATGCCAAAGTCGCTAGACGCTGCCACACCACCTTCGCAGACCATCCCTCAGCAAAAGCCACACCAATCCACGATAACACCAACAACACACGATCCTCATCTGACCGCACACCACCAATCGCCACACATTCACGCTCCCAATCACACCAAACCTGCTGATAACGTTTCCATGTCACCACGGACACCGAGCACTGGATGAGCCCAGCCGCGGCACGAATACCAGGGACCATAAACGACCCGGACATTCCTCGCCCACCACCGACACCTCCGGCGCCAGCTCCCGGAACCTGTCTAACTGGAATCGAGACAGGGAATCAGCCACTGAATTTTGGACACCTGGAACATTACGTGCCGAGACACACACATTCAGTTCCAAACACCGCAGCACCAAGTGCCGCATCAACGAGACCACTGGAGGGGACTTAGCCGACTGGGAATTGATTACAAACACCACAGCGCTGTTATCACAATGAAAACACACCCGCCAATCACGAAACTCCTCCCCCCACAATTCAACCTCCACCAAAATCGGAAACAACTCTAACAACGCTAAATTCCTAACCAAACCAGTCCTCACCCAAGCGTCCGGCCAAGACCCAGCACACCAACGACCTTGAAAGTACGCCCCAAAACCCGCAGAACCAGCCGCATCCGTATGCAGGTCTAGCGACACACTAGAAACCACAGAAGTAAGCCATAAGGAATGCCTGTTAAACCAAACCAAAAAGGAATTCCACACAGCCCAGTCCACCCTCACCTTCGCGGTAAGACGCACGAAATGATGAGACGACCGCACACCGGCCGTTAGCGCGGCCAGACGACAGAAAACCCTTCCCATCGGCATAATGCGACAGGCAAAGTTCAGCTTACCCAACAATTACTGAACCTCCCGCAGCCGCACCTTACGCACCCCCTGAAACGCGCGCATTGTCACCCGCAAATCTTCCAACTTGTCCTCGGGCAAATGCGACTCCATGAGAATGGAATCGAGTTCAATACCAAGGAGGACCCCAAACAAACCGGCCACGCGTTCCACCGTACGCAGCAACACCAAACACTCCGCGGAACCCCCCGGCCCAACACAAAGAAAGTCATCCAGGTAATGGATGACAGACGGAAAACCAGACAAATCCCGAACCACCCACTCCAAAAAAGAGCTGAAAGCCTCAAAGTAGGTGCAAGAGATGGAGCACCCCATCGGCAAACAACAATCCACAAAAACTGCTCCTCCCACATGCAGCCCAGCAAGTGAAAACTCTCCGGATGTACAGGCAATAACCGGAACGCCGCCTCAATATCGGTCTTAGACATAAGGGCCCCGGACCCGCACGTCGGACCAACTCCACCGCCCGATCAAATGAAGCATACGAGACTGAAGACAAAGAGGGATCAATGCCGTCATTGACCGACGCCCCCGCCAGGAAAGAAAGGTGATGAATAAGGCAGAACTTGTTAGGCTCACGCTTGGGGACCACCCCCAGAGGAGACACCCGCAGGTGAGGCCATGGCGGGACAGAAAATGGCCCCGCCATCCTCCCAAGCTCCACCTCCTTCAACAACTTAGCATGCACAACCTCCGGGTGCTCCCGGGCCGACCTCAAGTTACCCGGACGGAATGCCTTGGGCAAACGCATCGAACGGAATGTAAAACCCCTCCTCAAAACCGTCCGCTAACAACTGCGCCGCGGCCCTGTCAGGGTACCTATTTAGGAAAGGTCGCATTGCTGCGACCCTCACCGGCATCCTCCCTCTTCTCAATAACCTCTCCCCCCTTTCCTTTTCCCCTCTTGAAACACTTATGGAGTCCATGACTCCCTCCACAGCCGGAGCACTCGTGCTTGAAGCGACAGGTAGCTCCAAACTTACACTGCCCTTCGTTGTACTGCCAGCAATACCCCTTCCGCTGTGAAGCCGAGGATCCAGCTGCTCAGCCCGAAACCCCGGCGCCCCCACGAAAGGACGGGGCAGCTGGCGCCGCCATAAGCCGCATCCACAAGGAAATATCCTTGTGATCCCACCTCAGGCCCGGCCGTACCGCCTTCCTCTGCCTAAACTGTTCGTCATAGTGAAGCCAGGCAACCCCGCCGTAAACCCTATAGGCCTCCCCCACTGCGTCCATATAACCAAAAAGCGCCGAACAATGTTCAGGCTCCCTTTCCCCGATGACACTCGCCAAAATAGCAAAGGCCTGCAGCCAATTGGCGAACGTCCTCGGGATCAAATGATACCGCCGCTTCTCCTCGTCTTCTTTTTTACTGTCGCTAGGCTTTACCTTATCCAAATTAAATTTGTCAAGGGGGAGCAGGGAGAAAATCTCCACATACTCCCCCTTCCAAATTTTGTCCCTCACTTCTTGCTTCAAATGAGCTCCCAGGGGGCCCTCAAAGCATACATATACCTCCCCCTTCGCCCGGTCGTCCAACCGTACAATATCCTCAGCTTTCTCCTTCTCCTTAGCCTTACTCCCAGATCCCGCTGCAATACCCGGCGATACAACACCACAATCCGGAAGGGGCTCCACAGTCCCCGCCGTGCTCCCGACCCGAGAACCACACTCCGCAACCGCTGCCTCTGCTACCCCATCAGTCCCAGAAGAAACGCCACCATCCGCTCCCACCTAGGCAGCCGCAGGCCCAGGTACCCCAGAGCGGTCACCCACCAGCTGTTGCAGCAGCCCAAGTAATTGACCCCACACAGACCCCCCCCACACTAGGCCCAGACACACCGCAAACGCCACCCAGCCCCACGCCACCCCCATAAGCTCCCCGCAGAGCCCTCCCCAGAGGAGAAAGAGACATAACCGCCGCCCCGCGGAAGAGCCGCCGACACCAACTTCTGCCGCCCTCTTTCGGCCCAGGCCCGAAGACCCGCCTCCCGACATCCCGGCCGCGTCACTTCCAGCACCCACAGAGGCTGCGCCAACATCAGAGCCAGGAAGGGTGCTCAGGGGACGGTCCCCGCCCGCAGGTCTCACATGCCGGGCACGCCCCCCCGGCCGAAGCTTGGGACGCTGCCGCACCGCTCCCGCTTGCAGAAGAGGAGGGAGGAGGCAAAGCAACATGGCCTCCCTCCGGACGACCGTCTGGGGCTCCTGGAGCGCCGCCTCACTGCCCGCTCCCGCTCTGGTGAAAAGCGCTCCGGCGGCCGAGACCGCCGAACGCGGGACGGAAGAACCAGGGGAGAGGGTCCCTGGCCTGGAAGCTCCCACACGGCAGCCAGGATCCTCTCCTCCAGCACCTGGCCACTGTGCACCGCCGCAGCAGCCCGCACTAGGGCCATCAGCGCCTCCAAGTCAGCCATCGCTTCAGTCCAGGTAAGTGTGCTGCCACTTCGCTTGCGTTGCCCGTCAGACTGACCCAAGACTCACCCCTGCACTCCCCTTATCACTTCTGACTCCACCCCCCCTTTTTCCCGCTCTTACCACAAACTATTAACCCCTCTGTTACCTAATCCTCCCCCCTGTCATGCAGGCCCTATCCCCTAGTGTCTAGGGCCTTCCCTTACATGCAACATAATAACAAATAAATCAACATAATAAAAGTATGTTTAAAGTCTTTAAATGCCCGGCGCAACAAAAAATGTCAAAAGTAGCATTTTTATGCCGCCCTCACGACTTTAAAATGGGTGTGGCCAAGGTGCACTGTGGGCAAGGCCATAGGCTGTGCCAACTTTATCATGATTTGCACCATTTTGTTGGTGTAAATGATTGAAATTGTAGCTGGCATAGATTTCAGAATTGCATATGGGCTGCTAGAGAATGCATCTAAGTTATGACAAGGCCAGAATATTGCATGAAACGAAAATTAAAAAATGGGAAGGGATTAAAAATCCCAGAAGGCCCTTATAAATGTTAACTGTGTTTTAGCCCAGATTTATTAAAGTGCAAATATAATCCGTGACTTCAGTATTGATATCTACGTTTTTTAATGGGAGTCTACGTTAGTCTGATTATATATATCTATATATATATAGATATATAGATATATCTATATATATATATACTTAGTAGGGAGTGGTTTACTAGTTCTATTGCACATTATAATTACTAGGTAAGGCGGCCATGACTGTCTTTGATTGTCTTCACTTTACTGCACTGAATTTATAAAGCTGTAAATCTGTGATTCATTAGATTGTTCTGACATGAACTAGATTGTTGGATTAATGCATCATATATGACCTACTAAAGGTTATTCCATGAGGGCAGTGACTCCTGCTATCCTTCTGACCACATTGGGACCTCCACTGATTACCAGACTGGAGGATCAACATGTCAGACAACCCATTGATTTAAATGGGAACGTTGCAATGCTTAATTTCTCCTGTGGGGGTGCTGCAGGAAAACTGAATGTTGTTTGCTGTGAAGTTTCCCCACAGATAACTTCTGATCTCTGTGGCCTCTGTCACTCCCGGAAATGTCTTTTGTCCTAGATATTCCACCATCACCTGTGAGCGGGATTACTGAGAAGTGGAAGGGTCTGCAGCAACTCAGCTACAAAGTGGAGCAGGACCATGTAAAGTTGCAGAGAGGGGGCGCCACCGAGTGCAGAACAGTCACCAATATCCTGTAGAGTCCAAACCTCCTCTGGTATGACCATCAGCAAAAAAGCTGTGCCTGCCTTCATGGTTTGGGTTTCCATGTCCGAGCAGATGCATGCCAGCCTAACCTCACCGAGCACAATTCCATGTCAGATGGAGCCGTGTAAAGCACAGTGCACACTGGACTCCGGAGCAGGGGAAACATGTCCTGTGCTGTCATCAATCACACTTTACCTGGCAGTCTGATGGACCAGTCTGGGTCTGGTGAATGCCACGAGAACGTTACCTGCCTGACTATATTATGCCAACTGTAAAGTAAGGTGGAGGAGGGGTCATGCTATGGGGGTTCTCCGGTGTCCCCCACCATTGGTCCAGCAACACCCGGGGCGTGTTCCGGCAGAAGTTATCGCAGCACGTAACAATCATCCGTCTAAGCAAAAAACAGGGGATGTCACAGGTGACGTATGTGAGTGACGTTCTGGGTCCTTTCTTTGAGTCCCCGCTGCATTGAGGTCATATATGGTGGGGGGCTTCCACCGAAACAAGCCCCTGGGAGCAGCTGGACCAAACAGCAGCGGGAAACATCGGAGCACTGGGGACAGGTGAGTATGTTTTTTTTTTTTTTTTTTCACCTTCCCCGGCCTCCTTGCAGAAACCTGAAATTGCTGGACGACCCCTTTAAGTGCGTGATGCGTATAGGGATAGTCCGACTCTACCCCCACTTTGGTGGAAAGAAAAGAGACGTGTTGGATTTTGACACGTGAGAGTTTCCACCAGGGAGTTTCCTTCCTCGCTACTGAGAACACATGCATGCTCAGCTGAGTTTGCACATGAATGTCAGGAGGAATGTATTAGTGCTAGTTTGTTATTTTTTCTCTTTGATAGTATATTTGAGCACGTTTAGTTACTCTACATTTGTTTACTTCTTTAAGTTGTGTCCTTGTGACAGTTAGAGTTTTTCTATCATATATTATTTATTATATCTTTAATATAATGGCAGGTTTTCTATCTTCTAATTTCAATCCTGAAAGTTGGTTGGAAGAAGCCAAGAATGTATTTTCAGAAAGAGAACTATCACAGTCAGACCATATTACATCTATAAAGGAGTGTTTCAAGATCCTTACTAAAACATATAGGGAATATGTCAGTTCATGGTGGGAGCTACAGGGTCTAAGAAATTATTTTGATAATAAAATTATCCCTAGAGGATTGAGAAATCCGGTATTGCCTGCCAAAAGAATTAGATCTAAGGAATTAAATATTAAATGGGAGAAAGAAGTTACAGAATCTTCATTACGTTTAATTACCCTGCTTATTGAGGAGGAAGGATACAATCTGCAGAAACTCTCTATCTCACTAAAAGATACTATAGAGAAAGCTAGAAGTTTTTCATCAGACCCAGATTTTGTTAAGAAGGAACGTGAACTCCAATTGAATATAGAGAAATATACTAATCTTATTAAATCCAGAAAACATTACCAATTCCAACGAGATTTATTGGAGTTCAAAGAAAATAGAGCCTATATTGACTTATCCAATTCTAGGGCTGTTAGTGACATTTCGTCTAGTGAAGGGGAATTACCAGATGTGGAACGGTCCACCCGTCCCAAAACATCGTTTAATAGAGGACGAGGTAGAGTTACATCAGTATTTAATAAAAATAGAGGACGTAGCTCTAGAACTGACTTTGGACCTACAAATTTGATATCTGACCCACAAGGGGGTTTTTTATCCCAAAGTCCCCCCATTACTCAGTATTTTCTGAGAACACGACCGGATCAGAATCAATGACTGATTTAGGATCGGCTACAAAAAACAGTGACGAGTTACAAGTGATTAATTTATCTAATCGAGTGCTTTCTAGAGATGAGATTACGGTACTTTCCTTGGATCTGTCATATGTTCCAACAACTAATTTTGATCTTTTCACTTGGGTGAAAGATATTTCCTTGTTTTCCCGAAAATTGCGATGGGCAAAATTTATGGGTTCAGTTAACAAAAGACGATGTGCTGAATTAGGTATACCTTTTGAAGATCTAGATAACCTGAAGCTCCTGGAAGAATTTTGGGAAGAGGGACAAGGTATATCAGGACCGGCCCCCCTTACAGATCTTCACGTAAAAAGCACTGCTGCACCACCTGTCATGGATACTAGTGTAATAGATGTATTTGAATCCATGGTAGTACAGGCTCTTTCTCAATTGTCAAGGGAGAAATTAGCCAGGGGACATAATTTAAGTGGTGGCGAACTCCGTGCTTTACGTGATCTTTCACGTGATGAGACGATTATTATAAAACCTTCAGATAAAGGGGGTAATCTGGTTATCATGGACAGATCACAATATGTAGCAATGTGTAATTCCCTTTTGTTGGATCCTGAGACATACAAAATTTTAGATCACGATCCTACCACTAAATTTAAGAGAGAACTTGATGTTATTCTATTGAGGGCCCATGAGGCGGGCCTAATTAGTAAGAAGCAATTAACATTCATGTCTACTCCATTTCCAACAACGGCTACTTTTTATAGTTTACCCAAGATACATAAAGGGTTTCCCCCTTTAAGGGGTCGTCCTATTGTCTCGGACATAGGAAGCTTAACCCAAGGAGCGAGTGTTTACATTGACAAAATATTGCGACCATTTGTCTTAACGCTCCCTTCCTATACCCGAGACACAATGGATATCTTGAAACGGTTGGAAAATATAACACTACCACCAGGTTCATTTTTGGCATCAATTGATGTCGAGGCCTTATACAGTTCAATACCACATGATAAGGGCTGTGAGGCCATTAGACATTTCCTTCAATCTCGTACCATTCAATTGGCCCCCCATGGCGAATTCATCCTAGAGCTCCTTGATTTCGTTTTAAAGAGGAATTTTTTTTCTGTTTGACGGGCGCTTCTTCCATCAGCAACGCGGGACCGCTATGGGCAGTTCAGCTGCGCCCACATATGCTAATTTATTTTTGGGCTGGTGGGAGGAGCGTCTGGTTTTTTCGGATCTCTTTGAGAGGTGGACTGGGATGATTTCGCTATGGATAAGGTACATGGATGATGTGCTTATCCTTTGGACAGGCCCCAAAGAAGAGTTCTGGGGCTTTGTTGAGGCCCTCAATGAAAATGACATCAATATGAAATTTACTGCGTCAATAGATTCTCACTCAATTACTTTTTTGGACCTTTGCATTATTATTAACGGACAGGGGGATTCGGAAACCTCTTTATACTGTAAAGAGACAGCTACAAATAACTTATTAAAATGGGATAGTTTCCATCCAGCCCCCCTCAGGCGAGGAATACCTAAGGGTCAATTCCTTCGTATATGTAGGAATTGTTCTAATTTGGATGATTTTCATGTCAAAGCTAAAGAGCTAGAGGGTAGGTTTTACGAACGAGGATATCCAACGTCTGTCCTCAAAGAAGCCAAAGAGATGGCAGTTCTTAGTGATCGTACCACTTTACTTACCCCTAAGATTAAACCAAAGGATATACATGCTATCCGCCTGATAGGGAATTATGACCGTGGAGCTAAGGGTGTCATGGAAATACTCAAATCCTATTGGAACATATTAACAATTGATCCAGATGTAAGAGAATTAATTAGTCAACATCCCTCTGTTACTTATCGCAGAGGTCAGAATTTGGGTAATTTGCTAACACATAGCCACTTTACACCCCGCTCTGCGGCTAGCACTTGGCTGGATAAGAGTGTCCCTGTTGGGACCTTCAAATGTGGCTCATGCAAGGCATGTGACTACATCTAGAAAGGGGACACTATTCCTATTGTCTCTACTGGTAAGAAACATCTTACTAAACAGTTCATCAACTGTAGGACCACTGGTGTGATCTATGTGGCCACATGCCCCTGTCCGTTAAATTACGTAGGTAAAACTATACGAGAATTTAGACGCAGAATACTTGACCATGTAGGCTATATCACACGGAGAGAAGATCGCACCCTCTCTACCCATGTATGGGAATATCATGGAGGTGACCCTAAGTCTCTGACCTTTCAAGGTATAGAACGAGTATGTCCCCCAATGAGAGGTGGTAACTGGGATCGGTTGATCCTACAACATGAGACCAGGCGTATTTTTCAATTTCAGAGTGTGAAACCTAAAGGCCTGAATGATTCACTCTCTTTTGCATCATTTATATAATTATGGTTTCATCTGCATTTTACATCTATTTAGTCTGTTTATATATCAATATTAGTTTTCATTTAACTCTATGGTTTATTATTATGCTTTACCCAAATATTTTTTGTTTATTTTACTGATGTTTTACATCCTTGGGTATTTCTCTATATGGATGGGATATAACAATTAAAACAGTACATAATTTTATGCACTGCTGTGGTGGCTGGTTTATCTTTGCCACTCTAGTACATATTAGTGTACATATCAATGTTTCCCTAGTCCAGTCATTTACCCGTTCTTACAGACTTATACTTGTATTTTGCATTTGTTATCTTAAGTAAATCTGATTGTGATCTTGAAAGGTTTTTTTTCTATTTACTTTATTGCAGTCTTGTTTTCATTCACCATTTTCTCTTTTTTTACATTTATTTGTTCAGTGTCTCCTCTCCATGGAAACCTGTTTTCCCCTGCATGACAAACCTCCGGATGAGGTGGGCGGAGCCTCGGTCCGATGATGTCATGGGGGAGTGTCATGGGGGCGGAGCTACGGGTTTATTAACCCGGCGGGACACAGTGAATGGCGTCGGCTCTCTTAGTACCAGTGTCCACCATCAGGACACTGGGAACTGCAGTTATTACTGCAAATTATTTCAGTAAGCTTGATATTATCTTTATCTTTACCTTCTCCTGATGAACCCTGCTTATCTCTGGGGGAAACGCGTTGAGGATAGTTTTATACAAATAGGGGCTCTGTTTACATTGCTAAAGCCTCTTAGAGGATAGCTTTAACAAACAGGGACTGTGTTTATTTTGAGATAAGCCTCTTAGAGGATAGCTATATACAAACAGGGGCTGTGTGGACATTGTTATAAACCTCTTAGAGGATATCTTTATACAAACAAGGGCTGTGTTTACATTTTGTTAAGCCTCTTAAGATAGATCTATTCAAACAGGGGCTCTATTGACCTTGTGATAAAGCCACTCACATGCTGCTGATTATTGAACACTTAGTTTAGCTGTTTTTCAAACAGAGGCTTTATAGACATTGTGAAAGCTACTTATGTGCTGTTGTCTGCTTAATGCCATATGCAGCAGCACTATAGACGTCATTTTCTTTGTAGTGCATTGTACACTTTTTAATCAGATTATTAAAGGTTATATTTTAGGTATTAGTGCTAGTTTGTTATTTTTTCTCTTTGATAGTATATTTGAGCACGTTTAGTTACTCTACATTTGTTTACTGCCATACAAAGAGGGAGAATAATTTGGATAGATCTGTGGAGAAGCAATTTGGGGGTGTGCAGGGGAGTGTTTGAAAGAGGTGCAGGTAGTGCCAATAGGGGAATGGATTAATACTGGCGTACAGAACACAAATCTTAGTTCATTCCCTCCACTATATTAATAAATATGGCAATGGCTGATCTCCACTTCTTCTTCACAGGCCATGCAATATCATGCCCATTGTTCACATGGTCTGCTTGCAGCTCAATCTTATTCAAGTGAATGGGGCTGAACTGCAATACCAAGCACAGCCACTATGCAATGTATGGCACTGTGCTGCAGCTCTTCAAACAGCCAATCAACAAGGATCCCAGTTGTTGAACCCCCGCACATCTTCCAATGATGTCATATTCTAAGGATAGGCCATTAACTAGTAAGGCCTGAAAACCCCTTTAAGGGACAATATGGCTCCTCTGTTACAAAAGATGACACCAGTATTATATGGCACATGATAGTTGGGGGAACCTGCTTCAGATTTGGCATTGGGGCCTGTTAGCTCCACCTAGTGATTCTGCACAGTATTATATGATCATCCTTCATTAGAATGGGCACCATTTAATACTGATTGTCCATAAAATTTGTCTAGATGTTAATGGATCTATCATTGTTCCATCTACCCCAGGTGCCACACAAATCTCACTTTAACTAAACAAAAGGGACGTTACAAGCTCTGACTATAAACCTAACCATGCACTTCACATACTTTTGGCCAACGGTTGGTGTGAAAGATCCTCAGTGCGCCAAACCGCTTTGGCCACACCCTGAGTCCTCTTTCATATAAAAACCACACTCACCGCCAGTGAGTGCCGGGTTCACCAGATAAATACAAGACAAGCCTTCTAAATTTTATATATTTATTAACCCCTAAATGGGTCGGTATTAAAATCTAACATATACAGTTCAGAACAGATATGCAGATATATACAAGCATTAACAGTTACTAGTTGCAAGATACAGTACAAATAAAATAAAAGGGATAAAGGTGAAATGATTACTTTACCACACATGTCCTTGATGTGGTTCTGTAGTCCAACACTCACACATGCTCTGTTATGTGTGAGTAACCAGTGGAGGCTTTTTGGCATGTGGCATTAACTCCTAGCATGTGGCATCACAGTATTCCAGCCTGCATGCTCTTCACAGTCTCTCAGCATTAGTCCAATAGTCTCTCTCAGTCTCTTGTAGGCTTATCATCGTCAGCAGCAGCATTCCAACTTCCCTGCTCATAGTAGCATCTCAGTCAAAGTCTGTATTGGTCTCAGCCCAAAACACCATAGCATAATCTCCATAGCATAATCTCCTCCCACAGACCTCTTACCTCATCTTTTATACCCTTTATGCCACCTCCCAGAATGAGGTCACTGGCAACAGTACGTCTGATGAGTTAATTCAATCAACTCCAGATCTTTTGTATAGAGCTGAGACAAAGTGAATTGATACACTGTTATCAGTCATATCTGATCAACAGCCCAGGCTTGAACAATGCACTATTGTTTGATCAGCCAGGGCTGTATAGGAATACAATGGAGCCCTATTGTTCCAGCCTGGCCGCTACTGCCAATATGCACCTAGGCTTATAGCTACGCACAGTATGCAAGCAAGAAAGAAGGGAGATCCTATACCCAGAGACCAAAATACAGATGAGTTATGGCCATATTTAGGCAGAATCATCACACCTCCCCCTTTAGATGGGGCTTGCAGGAAGTAGGGGCCTACGCCCCTCTTCTGAAAGCACCTCCGCCTCCAGCTCCTCAGGCTCTGGCCCCAAAGGCTTCCTCACCTCCCCCCGGGGTCCCAGCAGACTCGGGCCTTGTCAGACTCCGAGGGTGGTTGAGCGCCATGCGCCTTCAATATGTCCAGACTAGGGTCAGCTTGATAGTAGTATAATGTTGTACCGTGTTAGCCATTGAAAGTAGTGGAAGAGTGAAGAAATCAGGCGATACCTTTTAGAGGCTAACTGAGTATATTTATAAGTAAGCTTTCAGGAGTACTCGCTCCCTTCATCAGACATGGTGTGATACAAGAACTGAAAATTAACAGATTTTTATACACATGGTTTTCAAAGCATTTTAGAGTCCTTAAAAAAAATTGCAATCTAAGTAGAGAAGTTATTTACAACAGGTCAAAAAAACAGTCTGGAAACTTGGAAACTAGACAGAACGGCCTACCTGAGAAACGACAGCTTCCACCCCAAGCACACAAGACAATCTATAATCTACAGCCAGGCTATACGATACAATCGTATTTGCTCCGACAAAACAGACCTGGACAAGCACCTCCTGGATCTGAGGATGAAATTTCTCAGATTGGGATACAAACCAAAAGTGACAGACAACCAATTAAACAAAGCAGCAGCCATTAACAGAGACAGTCTGCCCACATATAGAGAGACCCAGAAAGATGCCCGAGTGCCCCTAGTTGTCACCTACAACCCACAGCTGGAGATCCTACGAAGGATTGCCAAGGAGCTCCAACCTGTGCTACATAGGGACAACAGACTCAAGGACATATTTCCAGTCCCCCCTCTCCTCTCCTTTCGACAACCACCAAACCTGAGGCGCATTATCGTCCGGAGTGCCCTGAAGGCCCCAACTGAAAATGGCACCTCACCTTGCCTACATAAAAGGTGCATGACCTGCAAGCACATCCACACCGCTGACAGTGTACCTATCCCACAGTCACAACAGGTGCACAGAATTAGGGGAACATTTTCCTGCAGGTCTTCCAATGTGGTGTACCTCATAATGTGTGTGCAATGTCCCACCACAGGCCTCTATGTGGGGGAAACAGGGCAGAGACTCAGTCAACGAATGAACTCACACAGATCCACCATTAATAACAGCAGAACAGATCTCCCAGTGGCCGCACATTTCTCCGGAGAAAACCACTCTATTGAAGATTTGCGGGTTGTGGTTTTAATGGGACATTTTAAGACACAGGAGAAAAGGAAAGAAATGGAGTACAAATTTATGCAAAAATTTCAAACTCTGCAATTTGGACTTAATATTCATGCCAGCTTCATGTCACACTATGTTTGAACCATGAACTGAACTCAATATTCATGCCAGCTTCAAATCACACTATGTATGACCTGTGAGGGACACAAATCACCTCCTGATAGCAAACAGATAACAGCAAGAATTACTGATCCCTCCGTCACGCACCACAAGTTTCCAGACTGTTTTTTTGACCTGTTGTAAATAACTTCTCTACTTAGATTGCAATTTTTTTTAAGGACTCTAAAATGCTTTGAAAACCATGTGTATAAAAATCTGTTAATTTTCAGTTCTTGTATCACACCATGTCTGATGAAGGGAGCGAGTACTCCTGAAAGCTTACTTATAAATATACTCAGTTAGCCTCTAAAAGGTATCGCCTGATTTCTTCACTCTTCCACTAGGGTCAGCTTGGACAGCCTCTCTGAACTCTTGGCTGGAGTGAGACACAAGAGAGGTGCATGTTACATAGCTGCCGGCCCCTTCTGTCTCTCTAGTCTGACTAGGGACACTTCTAAGGCCCAGGCTCTGAGCCACGTACACTTGGCTACCTCCTGCCTGTTCTGGGTCCGCTTTCTGAGTACTGGCACCCTGTGGAGCCACACTCATGACCTCAGGCCCTTGGGGTACCATTCCAGAGATCCCATCCTGGCAATCTCTGCTCTCCTGGCTACCCTTGGCCTGCTCTCTCAGGGTCTTCCCCACACTAGCCGCTAGTTGGGAGAGTTCTAGGGGGTTCTGCACCTCCCTCTTTGCTTCCACACCTAGGGGCACCTCTGGTTCTGGTACAGGTATGTTTGGACCCTGTCCTCCCTGTACTTGGGTGGGTGATGGTGATACCTTGGGCAAATGACTGAGATCATGCTTCCCCAAACCATCCCCCCTCACTACATTGACAGGTAATACATTGGACATGCCCTCTTCTTGGATCACACCTCCAGTACCCCATGCCATCTGCACTTGGGCCATGGGCACTCCTGGAATAGAACTGGACAGAAGAGATGTGTATGTCTCATACAGGCCGGACTCCTCCGGCTTCAAGGGAGTGAGGCTAGTCATGGCGGTCTCAGCACCGACTCCAGGTGGTGTAGGCAACGGTTCAAGGGTCGGAACGCCCTCCACCCTTGTAGCACTCTGGCTGCGGGCTAACACCGCACTACCAGCAGTCCGTCCCTCACCTGGATCGGCCATGAGATCCCCATAGCCTACCTGACCACCTGGCACATGGTCAGTAGTTGGGTGCTTATCGGATACACTGGGCGAAATAGTAGAAGTCGCTTCCAGTGACTCAGAAGAGCTACCCTGTACATTTTCACAACAAGCATTGGCAATTACATTGACAGTACCTTCATTAGCAATTGTTAATTCACACCGGGCCTCAATGAGATTTGTGGTAGACAGATTAACAAGCTGGGAGGGCGACGCCCCCGCAGATGTGGGTGTGGCTACAGACTTAGTCTCATTGGTTCCTAGCACCGGAGGAAACAAAGCATCAATAACATTTGTGCTGAGCTGGGTTGCAGGAAGTTCAGTTGCATCTTCCCTGCTCTCAGCTGAAGGCAACTCATTAGCATTTACACTTACTGCCATAGGAAGTATCTCAGAGAGGGGGTTACGGGCCCTCTCTGCAGATATGACAGACACGTTATCAACATTAATCATAGACAGTCCATCACAGTAAATTGGGTTGCTCCCCACCCCACATTGGGACACCATAGGTCCCAAATCAGTTCCCAACAGTACATTATTAGGCAAATCAGTCAATAGTCCCACAGTCCGTATTCCCTTTCCTGCACCCACATCCAGATACACAGATGGGCCACCTGCTGTGGCTTGGGAAGCAGGGAAGTTCTCAGGGCGGTTGGGGCACTCCTTCTTGAAATGTCCTGTCGGGTTACAGGCATGGCCCCGCCGCACCTCCCCTTGGGGTTTGGGGAAGGTCACTAGGGTGCCCAGAGTTCTTGGGACAGGGGAGGGACCACCCGGGGCATAGCTTGTCTCACCCGACCTGACGACAGACGGCTGTGGTGAACTCCGGCCTGGCTTCTCCTTCCAACTTGAGGATCTCTGCAGGGTTGTTGGAGTTTGCGCAGAGGCGGTTTGTGCCCGCTGGGAGATTTCAAGCCTCTTCAGCTCAATCTGATACTCTCTCTCTGCCTGTCGCTCAGCAGCCTGCCGTTCTTGTTCTTGTTCTACAGCTTCCAGAAAACGGTCCAACACCTGCAGGTATGTGTTAGGGTCACTGGTGCCTACTTGCTGTAGGGCCATTTGCCAGTATGAAACCGTTCCCATAGCAAGGCTGGGGTTACTGGTCTCTCCTGGTGAAGTAATCCTTGGGACCGGGCTGCTTGCTGCACTTCCTGGCCTAGCCCCAAAATCAGGACTCTGCTCGATTCTCTGCATGTCT
Organism: Leptodactylus fallax; assembly: GCA_947044405.1. Classification (NCBI taxonomy): domain Eukaryota; kingdom Metazoa; phylum Chordata; class Amphibia; order Anura; family Leptodactylidae; genus Leptodactylus; species Leptodactylus fallax. Next base: position 698,696 of record CAMRHE010000557.1, on the reverse strand, counting down.
GTGGCTGCCTCCATTTCAGCCATACGCTCAGGATCTCAAAAAGCCTGGTTCAACAATTCTTGAGCTCTGCTTCTGAGCCCACTAGCCATCCACTGGTATTTGCCAAATAAAAGATAGGATAGAATACAAAGAGTAAGGGAGGGGGAACAGCACTGTATCAAACTTTCACTGTATCTTAATGCTTGCTTTAATACCGAGCTTGTCTCATAGGATTACCATAATCCCCAGCATGTGAGTGATATAGGTCACCAACACACGCCGTTTATCCTAAGATCCCACCACGCTGCCACCAATGTGAAAGATCCTCAGTGCGCCAACACCGCTGTGGCCACACCCCGAGTCCTCTTTCATATAAAAACCACACTCACCGCCAGTGAGTGCCGGGTTCACCAGATAAATACAAGACAAGCCTTCTAAATTTTATATATTTATTAACCCCTAAATGGGTCGGTATTAAAATCTAACATATACAGTTCAGAACAGATATGCAGATATATACAAGCATTAACAGTTACTAGTTGCAAGATACAGTACAAATAAAATAAAAGGGATAAAGGTGAAATGATTACTTTACCACACATGTCCTTGATGTGGTTCTGTAGTCCAACACTCACACATGCTCTGTTATGTGTGAGTAACCAGTGGAGGCTTTTTGGCATGTGGCATTAACTCCTAGCATGTGGCATCACAGTATTCCAGCCTGCATGCTCTTCACAGTCTCTCAGCATTAGTCCAATAGTCTCTCTCAGTCTCTTGTAGGCTTATCATCGTCAGCAGCAGCATTTCAACTTGCCTGCTCATAGTAGCATCTCAGTCAAAGTCTGTATTGGTCTCAGCCCAAAACTCCATAGCATAATCTCCATAGCATAATCTCCTCCCACAGACCTCTTACCTCATCTTTTATACCCTTTATGCCACCTCCCAGAATGAGGTCACTGGCAACAGTACGTCTGATGAGTTAATTCAATCAACTCCAGATCTTTTGTATAGAGCTGAGACAAAGTGAATTGATACACTGTTATCAGTCATATCTGATCAACAGCCCAGGCTTGAACAATGCACTATTGTTTGATCAGCCAGGGCTGTATAGGAATACAATGGAGCCCTATTGTTCCAGCCTGGCCGCTACTGCCAATATGCACCTAGGCTTATAGCTGCGCACAGTATGCAAGCAAGCAAGAAGGGAGATCCTATACCCAGAGACCAAAATACAGCTGAGTTATGGCCATATTTTGGCAGAATCATCACAGTTGGCCAAATGCTTGAAAGCTATCCCTCCTAACCCACCCACATACGTGCACTCTCAGCTTGGCTTATGTTCTGAATGGGGAGGAGGTAACTGCCAGGAACCTCTGCTGAGGAATGGAATGTGGAATGGAATACTCTATTGATCCACACAGGATATCCAGGGGCACATGCAGGACTTTCCCGATGGGGTATAGTGGTAATGTGGTGGAGCTCCACACACACTATGTAATGCCCTATTAGTGCTGACACACAATATAATGCTCTCTTTAGTACCCAAACACAGTATATTGTTCCCTAAGTGTTCCTACATATTATAATGCCCCCTCAGTAGCCCCACATACATGCTCCCAGCTCCCGCAAAGTATAATGTCCTTACCAGGGGAGCGTCTTCTATTAGGCGACCTGAGACAATGGCCTCAGGCGGCGCCTCCTGGAATAAACTGGGGGATGGCATTTTTTTTTAATTGGCCGCTACTTATTGTGTTATTACAATAAGCGGCAGCCAATATTTTTACTCACCTGTCCATGCTCCTGTCATGGCTAACCTCTGCTGCTGCCTCTAGGCGGAGCTACAGTTACGTCATGATGCTGAAGAATGGTGAGATGCTACGTACAGAGTCCTGGGGTTCTTCAACACCGGCTACAGCGCACCGTGGAGGAGGCAGCGGAGGACAGCCAGGACAGGAGCGTGGACAGGTGAGTAAACAGGATTGGCTGCTACTGTTTGGATCACCTGTTTTCAGGGCTTTCGTATTCTGTGATTGGCCTAGTATATGTATAAACCTCCCTCAGATAGCTCTTTGTTCCCAGATGAATCCTTTCTATAGGCGAAACGCACGTTGGGGGATGCGACATTAGTGGTATGGTATATCTTTCTGATTTTTTTTTTTTTTTTTTTCAAGATGGCGCCGCTGGAGTGGCTGCCTGCTACAGCAGCTCTGAGACTCTCTATCTTATTTTTCTTTCTATGACTCGTTTTTGTACCTCTCTACTTAAGGACTTTGCACTATGAAACACACACAAAGATTTGGACCCTTGTGATACTTTTTTTTTTTTTTGTTTTTATCTGTCTTTTTGTTCTGCTTGAAAATGGGATCTTTTGTGTATGCAGACAATTCCTTTGTCTATACAAGAGAGGAAATTCTGCAGCTCAGAGGCACAGCAGGACGGCATACCATCTGGTCACACATCCCCCGTGAGATTTGGAGAAAGAAAAAGCGGGTGAGGGGATGCAGAGCTGGTACTCTTCAGAGGATTAAAAAGAGGCGTTACCGACCAGCTGTTCCCTCCATCATCATGGGCAATGTGAGATCTCTTGCAAACAAGATGGATGAACTAACAGCGCTCACCAGGCAGCATCAGGAGTTTCGGGCGTGCAGCATGATGCTACTTACAGAGACTTGGCTCACTGAAGTTACTCCTGACCCTCTGGTCTCCTTGGATGGTTTTAAACTCCTTCGGGCAGACAGGACAAGGGAGAGCGGTAAGAGGAAAGGAGGAGGGCTGGCAATGTTTGTGAATAATAGATGGTGTAATCCTAGGCACATTGTGATTAAGGATCAAACTTGCTGTAAGGACATTGAACTATTAGCTGTGAGCATGAGACCTTTCTACCTACCAAGGGAACTATCACATGTCATCGTGATAGCTGCATATGTCCCCCCCTCTGCGAAAGCTGACACTGCCTGCGAGGTCCTACAAGCCACGCTGAGCCAGTTACAGATAAAACATCCCCAGGCCCTCTTTCTTCTGTCGGGTGATTTCAACCATGCCTCTCCATCATCCACACTGCCCAGTTTCACACAGTATGTAACCTGCCACACAAGAGACAACAAAACACTGGACTTGTTCTTTGCCAACGTGAGGGAGGCATATAACTCATCAGCCCTACCGCCCCTGGGAAGATCGGATCACAACCTAGTACATCTCCGACCTGTGTACAAGCCACTTGTACGTAGAGAACCAGCTGTCACCCGCACAGTGAGGATATGGTCCGAGGAGAGTGATGAGGCTCTGAGGGATTGTTTTGACACAACCGCATGGGAAGTTCTGCAGGATTCTTATGGGGAAGACATAGAAGGACTCACACACTGCATAACGGACTACATTAATTTTTGTGTGGACAACACAGTACCCACAAAAGTGGTGAGGTGCTTCTCCAATAACAAACCATGGATTAACTCTGATATAAAAACACTACTTAAGGAGAAAAAGATGGCATTCAGGACAAGAGATAAGGAGGGGTTGAGGGAAGTACAAAAGGAGCTGAGGCATCAAATCAGGCAGGGAAAAGCCAGTTGTAAAGAAAAAATGGAAAAGCAAATGGAAAGAAAAGACATAAGGGGGGTCTGGGAGGGGCTTAAGTCAATTTCGGGTCATAAACAGTCTGTCTGCCAGATTGAGGCAGATGTTAATTGGCTTAATGAACTAAACCTATTCTTCAACAGATTTGATCACACACCAGCTCCTCCCACCCCAGTATGTCCTTCAGCTCCCCCCACCACAATGACTTCTCCCCATGCGGCCACTTCCCAACAGACCAGTAAATCCAGAAATCCATCTTTATCTGGCCACAGTCTGACCTTCACACGGGCCCAGGTGAGGAAGGAGATGAAAAAGATCAAGGCGAGGAAAGCCGCAGGGCCAGATGACATCAGTGCAAGGCTAATTAAGACTTGCGGGGACCAGCTGTGTGGTATAATTACATATATGTATAATATGAGCCTGAGGCAGGAAATAGTCCCTGAATTATGGAAATCTTCTTGTGTGGTACCAGTTCCAAAGAAACCCCACCCTATGGACCTCAACGACTACAGACCTGTAGCACTGACATCCCACCTGATGAAGATCTTGGAGAGATTGATTCTCACACATCTCCGCCCTCTAGTGAGCCCCGCTATGGACCCCCTCCAGTTTGCTTATCGGCCGGGCATTGGGGTAGATGATGCCATCATCCATCTTCTGCACAGGGCTCTGTCTCACCTGGAGAAACCAGGGAACACAGTGAGAATAATGTTCTTTGACTTCTCCAGTGCTTTTAACACCATACAGCCCAGGTTATTGAGGGACAAGCTGGGCCTTGCTGGAGTGGACCACCACCTCTCCAACTGGATCCTAGACTACCTCACAAATCGACCTCAATACGTGAGAGCCCGAGACTGTGTGTCAGGTACCGTGATCTGTAATACGGGGGCACCTCAGGGTACGGTTCTCGCCCCTTTCCTCTTCACACTGTACACTGCAGATTTTAGGCGCAACTCATCCAGCTGCTACCTACAGAAGTATTCTGACGACTCTGCAATAGTGGGTCTCATCACAGATGATGATGACAGTGAGTACAGAGAACTGAACCAGCATTTTGTGGACTGGTGCCACCGGAACCACCTGAAGATTAACGCGGGGAAGACCAAGGAGATGGTGGTGGACTTCCGTAAAGGCAGATGCCCTCCAAAACCAGTGGACATCCTGGGGACGGGCATCGAGATTGTGAACACCTATAGGTACCTGGGTTTGCTCCTTAATAATAAGCTGGACTGGGCAGATCATATGGAGGCCCTGTACAGGAAGGGCCCACAGCAGGCTCTACCTGCTTAGGAAGCTGAGAGCCTTTGGAATCCGGGGGGCACTTCTTAGAACTTTCTTCAACTCGGTAGTGGCATCAGCCATCTTCTTTGGAGTGGCCTGCTGGGGGAGCAGTATATCAACCAGGGACAGAAATAAACTGGACAAGCTGATTAGAAGGGCCAGCTCTGTCCTGGGGAGCCCACTGGACCCAGTGCAGGTGGTGGGTGACAGAAGGATACTGTCCGTGGTGAGCTCCATGCAGAAGAAGAAGTCCCATCCCATGCATGAGACTGTGATCGCGCTGAGCAGTACTGTCAGTGACCGACTGCTCCACCCTAGGTGTGAGAAGGAGCGCTATCGGAAGTCTTTCCTCCCCACCGCGGTTAGGCTGTACAACCAACACCGACCTAAGCGGAGATCATTACACACAGAGAACTGAAATATCTCTCTGCCTGTTAAATCCCCTTTTTTTTTTCCCCCCCCTGCTGTTTTGTTTTCTTTAATGTTGCCTCCTTCCTTTGTTGTTTTGTTTTGTTTTTTTTTTTTCCCCCCCCCCGCCCTTTCTTTTTTCTGGCTTTTTTTGTTTTGCCCCTCCCCTTGGGACATTCCTGTACATGTTGTATTTGTATTTGTTTCTGCTTATCTTATCTTATCTTTGCTGCTGTAACACACTGAATTTCCCCATTGTGGGACTATTAAAGGACTATTATTATATTATTATTATTATTATTGATTCATATATTTTTGGGTGTTGCAATTGTCACGTCTATGCTATCTGTGTTGGTATACTTGTCTATACACTTGTGTGGTTTACCACTGATACATTGTGCAATCTTTCATTAGTAGGCCTAGATGATGCATTGTGCAGGTTGACATTAGCACTCCCATATGTTCATGTATTTAGTTTGGGTGGATATCTTGTACTTGGCTCCACCAGTCAGGCATCCATACCACACGCCGTGCCATTGTTTGCAGACATTTCCAGTTAAGTTTGACTATTTGTCTCTGTAACCCCCATTGGGTTTCCATGAATGTAAACAAAATGTCACGGGGATGTGTCTAAATGCTGGGGGCTTGACCTCTGGTTCCCCCAGAGACCAGGAGAATGGGGCACTGAAACTCCCCCTAAAGCGTCCTTGTGAATGGAGCACCAGTGCGCTTGCATGATCAGTGCTCCATTCACTGCTATGGGGCTGCTGGGACTGTAATCTATGGCAGTGCCCAAAGCCTCATAGGAATGAATAGAGCGTCAGTCACACAAGCACACTGGTGCTCCATTCACAGGGAAGCTTTAGGGGGACTTTCGGTCCTGTGGATAGGGGATAAGAGTCCTTAACCGCATAAATCCTTTAACTCCTGCTGTGTCTGAGAGTGACATTGATTGTAAGGGGATGCTATGATGTCTGGTTGCAAGAAATTTCTGCTATAAACCCCTGTTTTTGGGATCAGAGCCAGGCTTCTCTACCCATTCCAGAAAACCTTCATGGCCATGTGTTTCTCCTTTATTACATTATTTCCCTTAAATTATCCTATAAGGTCTTTTTGCTGTAACTTGACTTCCAAATAAACTTTCCTCTGCTTTTATTCACCTGTGAGACAGTTTTTGAGTTCCAGCCAACTTCTTGGAGTCACCAGTGTATGAAGGGAGCCCTATCCATGATCTCATGTGAACCATACACTATAATGGGGTCCACCGGGTTTCCGTTCTGAATTTTTCAAGTGGAATGGGGGACGGAATCCCCGAATGGTCACCTAACGCAGGTGTGACTGTAGCTTTATAGACATTTCCTTGTATGGTGGTTTTCGGCTCTCCATGGCTGATACCCAACTGGTTGAAAGTGGAAAACTGCACTACCTTCACAGGCTCTAAAGGAGATTGAGCAGACAGAGTTGTTGTCCTTATCAATAGATTAGAAACAAGTCCTGTCTAAGTCATGGAGACCTTGTAACATGTATGGGACAGCAGATGTTGGGGGAGATGACGATTGGGGTGTTGGTGTTTAACATGACTAATCCCTTTCATCTTGGGGAGATAAACAGCCAGCATTGACTTACTCATCTCTCCTCATTCAGAAGACATGCATGCTCAGCTGAGTTAACCCTGCGTGCGTATGGGTAGGCCGGGAGAGATACAAGTAGCTGTTGGTCAAATGAGGATCCAGTCGACAGCCACAGTATCTAATGTGTATGGTCAGAATTCCTTTCTCTAACATGTAACTGGCCATAGGATTGTGTCAGATGGATCAATATAATGAGAATTTAGCAGAAACACAAAAATAAATATAATTACAGCAAAAAGTTTTCATAAACTTTAAGTGCAGGACGACTTTAATAGAAGTAACTCAATGTGTAACATACATTGTACTTTATTTGTCTCCAGGTCACAAATGGGTGACTTTTTGACTAAACGTAACTTTAATAAACAGAAGTTTTTATATGACAAAGAAACCTTTCTTGGTCCTTATATAAGGGCTTATCTCAAGACAGATATTGATGACCTATCACTAGAGTACCCAGTGTCCAACCACGTCCAATTGGTTAGCTGCAGATAGCCATTATAGTCAGTGGCCAGCCATGCAACATTTGCTGAGACGGGAATAACCCTTTAATCAGACATCTTGCAGAAACCACTTAGACACACTACGAATAACCTGATATCTTGGGCCCCGTTGTATTTCCTCACAAGCTCTACAGTAATAATATTCCCATCCCTTACAATCATACACCCTGTGTCGCGATCTCCAATTGAAATACTTCCTATATTTCTCATCATCCTTATCTAATTCAAGAAGGTAGGCAGCCAGCTCCTTTGCACTCGGAAAGTCATTGACATGTATAAAGGCCTCTCCAGGAATGTAACGTTCATAATTTTCACGAGAGGTTCCCAGTACAACTGGCACTGTCCACGATTCCAAAGCATTCCTCCATAGTTTTTCTGTGATATAATCCGGATAGATGGAATTCTCGAAGGACAAGTAGAATTTGTACTGAGATATAGTGGATTGCATGTCATCCTTGCTCAATTTCTGGTGCCTGGATCCATAAATATCAATAGATATGTGCTTCTTTAGCTCCTCGTAATAAACTACACGAGCTACACCAGGGTACCATTTGCTGGTCACCCATGACACCAACTTGGATTTCGCAGGAATGGTGAAATTTTGAGGTTCCTTTAATGATTCAATATAACCATATGGAATGTAAATATCTGAGTCGTGGCGGAAGGTCAATGTCAAGTTGAAGAGATTGTCCAGCATGCCCAGGTTTGATATTATCAGTGGTGGCTCCAGGTTGAGCCACACCCAACGTTGGTGAGGGTTTCTTGGCTGCTGAGGCAGTAGGTTTTTATTGGACATAATATCTGCATGATGAATGATGACGGCGTCAGCCTCACTATACAAAGCTCTATCTGTGGAAAGCTTACACCCCTTAATTCCAAACTCTGTCTCACACTTATCTAATGAGAACCGTGCTCCCCATGGCCAGTTCCAAACCAGGAGAAGAGTCTCTTTCAGTGGTGATGTCTCTTTCGGTGGTGATGTCTCTTTTGGTGGAGATGTCTCTTTCGGTGGAGAAATAGTTGATGATGCTGTTGTTGTTGATGATGTTACATTTTGATCCTCTATCCTTTGCTTTATAGCTACTTCTGGACATCCATAATTTCTGAAATGCAGGTCAATGCAATTCCAGTTATACGAAAGTAAGAATGTGACTAATAAAATGATAAATAAGAGGATGGAATTTCGGTTGACCATGGCAGATATCTGTTTACCTGTGAAGAAAATGAGAAGGGACAGTGTTCAATTTTGTTCATGTTTTACCTACATTGACAAATGAAACTAAGTGTTTAATCTCATTTTAGATATTTTTCTACAGGACATCCCACAATAGTTGGGGCTCTTATTTCTAGGAGCATCTGTCTCGGAAGAAGCCTTCATATCCATGCCTTACAAGAAGGGCTCATTGAATTGAATGAGCACCATCCAATGGCTCAGGCTTCCTGCAGCAGAACACCATGTGACCAGTATATTTTTGGGAACCCAAGAAAAGAAAAGTGGACAATTAAAAGGATTTCCTCACCCCAAATGCATGACTTAAGGGATGAAAGACCTTCTTATGACCATAACCCATATTACCACACTGAAATAAATACACTGCCACCTGTCTGTGGTGAAAGGCCCAATAGGCCGCATTTATTAGAACTTAACATTTCCATTCCAACATGGCTTTATCAAAAATACAAATGCAAAATACAAAGTGCAACATCATCACATCCTCAGTCACTAATCAAATTGAAGTCAAAAAGGTCCTCGAAGTCTCCATCATCATGTATCATGTCCATCATTCCACCATTACTACCCTTAAAGCTCTCTCCAAACCAAGGGTACCATAAATGATTCCGTCCACCAAGCCCTGCATATATGTGCCCGTCCAAGGGCCCCCAATATGCGCTGCAAATCCTCATTCAATGCACAGCCCTTATCTCGTGCACCAATTGTCCGGTGTTTCTGCCTCCATCTGCCGCTCATCACCAAATCAATCCAGGAACACCCCTCCCCACCACCAGTGCCTCAAAACTGGGCAGGTGGGAAACCTCTCTTGCCTATCTCCCAGGGATGTGACATTCTTCCCCTAAACTTCAGTGCGCTTCTATTGAAGTAATAAGAGCGGAGCTGCATTGGGGATGCATAGTGGTGGCGCCAAGGAACTGCAGCTTTACTCCTATTAATTGAATAGAAGTAGACTGCGCCCACTTCCCATCCACTGCAGTAGTCTACATCAACTGGAGGTTGCCAGAACAGCTGATTCATGCAGGGTCCAGGTGTCAGACCCTCACATGTCAATGTATCACCTATATATATTTTTTTCTAAACTCACATAGTGACATATGACTTTATTCTCCTTTTTATTTTGATTGTACTTTTTTTTATTTCATTTTCTGTACATGATTATAGGGCGGCCATCTTGCTTGAGCTATTATTAACAGCATTTATAGATATGCTTTATAGCAGCCACATGGACCATAGACACAATACTTTGTAGATGTTCATTGAGGTCTATGTGTTGTGGGCATGCTCTGTGATCTGTGCAGAGATCATTGTACAGGGTGGGAGATTCGATAAGCTGTGACCATCTCCTATTGTGAATGGTGGTCACTATGTTAACTACACTCATTGACAAAAAAAATCCCAAACTCAGATAGAAATGTCGGATTGCTGCAAAACTGGTCAGGCAGATATATAAATCATTGCAGGTGTGGTCTTCTTAGACATTGGGGTGAGGGTCAAATAAACTTATACTCTGTAACTTCTAGACAGTACAAAGTTACACTGGACATTCTAAGGTCCGGTTCACATCTGCATTCGGTTTCCATACAGGGGAATCCACTTGGGGACCCCACGAACGGAAACCTATACGCAGAGAGAAACGTTTTACATAAGGAAACCTGCGGACCCCATAAACTATAATGGGGTCCGTGTGGTTTCCGCTTGAAACATGCGGAAACATGCGGAGACCGAGCGAAAACCACACGGACCCCAGAGTGAAAACAACAGGATTTTTAGGATTTTTCAAAAATATACTGTAGATATTGACATATGTGGCATCCCAGAGCTGGCTATGGCTGGGCTGAGGGTGATCTCTGTGCATTGTATTATTTCCTGTTGCTTCATAGCCTATGTGACATAGCAGGGGGTCCTGAGTCTCACACAACACAGCGCCACCTAGTGAGCCTCACACATGCATTACACCTCCCATAGGATTGAATAGTAACCAAATGTCCAATGGGAGGACATCGCCTGGGAAAAGGGGAGGAGTCAGCTGATCACTGGGTCCCCATGGTAACACCCCTGCAGGAAGGTCCTGCGTGTGAGGAGTTAGAAGTGTGGAGTGTTAGGAGGAGGAGGTGAGGAGATGTGTGATGTCCTGTGAAGAAAGCAGTGAGTTTAGTGCAGGAATCTCAAGTCCTAGACAGGCCCAGGAAGGTTGGAGAGCTGACATACTCCAGCTATTCAGAAGATCCTGTCCCCTGTCTGCCTAGCCATCGCCCTGAAGGAAGTCAAGCATCATTATCTTGTCAGCCTGAGACTGTGGAGAGAACATTCTGGAACACGTGCTCCATAGCAAGTATCACAGGATCCAGGGGCCAAGGCCAGACCTGTGGAATATCCTGCCACCCTGACTATTGTACCCCGAAACTCTGAGCTATCAGGACCACATAACGTGAGTGGGGAATATTATGTACTAGTATCATGGTGGGCATCCTCCTATGAGCCAAATAGGAGCCCAGACGCACCTCAGAGCTGTAACACTGAAGTATAAGGGCTAGGAACACCTTTCATCAAGTCTACCCTGTACCTCAGGACTTTGCTGGGTCACCAGGCGTACCCCGTTGTTTTGTATTGAAGAAACTGTTTAAGCATTTGTGCCTCCACACCCATGGAAGTAAAAGTTCAACTTTACAACCGTTTCTGTGTCTGACTCTGCACCGACAACATCAGGGCGCCCCAAACACCACCAGTCGGCACAGTATAGGGGAAGCGCCCCGGGGGAACAATCACCACCAACATTTGTGCAGCCCCCTCATCTCCGGTACCAGTGGTGGTAACGTGGGACAGCACCAGCGCTGCGCCCTCGTGCCCAGAGACCGTGACAAGTCTGCGCTGTTTGCACCCCGCAATCCCAACTGCAGCGTTACCTTCCATCTGGTCACCGCAAGAAAAACTGGCGTCACGAACAGGATACGGGTGTGTGCCATTTTGAGAAAGTCGCCACGAAAAGTGCGCCAAATTGTCTCCAGAGCATCGGTCTTTATTGTGGACTTTGCTAAGATCAAGTTTACTCCCTGAGAGTGCTTGCCACAAAGAGGGGGAGCCCTATACCTCTGAAGTAAGCCCTAAAGACTGTCCTCTCAGTGTGTTACAGCCCTGGAAGAGTTAAAACGCCCAGGACTTGTTTGCTGCGCCACATCGCTGTGTAAGAACGCCCACAAAGGGTTAACTGTACCTTGCAAAAGTGCGGGAGATTTTTAGCACTGCCCATGAGGCCAGGAGACCCATCTGCCTCCATCTTAGGAGAGCCCAGAATGCTGAGCGCAATGCTCCAGCGCACCCATACAAGAAAGTGAAAGGTGAACGTGCCAGCGCCATTTCTGACTCTCCGGTGCCACATCACCGTCCCTGCTGTGCACCGCTGATCTCTGGTCCACGCTGCAGTTGCTGTCAGTGAGTACTGTACCTCCCTGTCCTTGTCTTCAGTCCTCCCACGGCCCCAGCGAGTGTTTTCCGTGTACAGTGTCTGTGGGGAGTGCCACCATTAAAGAGGGGGGAGCACACCGTCAGCCTGCATCACAGTGACTCTATTAATAGCTACAGCATTCTTAAAGGGACAGCATTCCAAGTTGTAGTCTCCATTCCTTGTCAGCAAGCAGTTGAGTTTCTTAAAGAGACGGCGACCTAATTTCAGTCATACCTGCAAACAACATGACTGAGCAAAGTGACATGGTGCCATCTGTTTCTAGTGATCCAGCAGTGCCCATGGCGAGCAGCCTACCATTCTCCATGCCATTTTACCCTGGCGCAACATGGCTGCCGCGCTACAAAGGGGAGGCGCATACCCTCAGGGACTTTCGTGAGAAGATGCTGTCTCTCTTCCAGTTCTATCCTCTGAATACAGAACAGCAGAAACAGATCCTGCTGGGCCAGCTTGAGGGTGCTGCAGCTAGGGAGGTCAAATCCTGGCCTGCCTCTGACAAAAGAACCCCTGGGCAAATTCTGGACAAACTCCAGGTGAACTTTGACGTGCGATCTGTCTCCGAGGTAAAGATGCGCTTCTTTTCCAGACGACAACTACCTGGTGAGACCCTGCGGGACTATGCTTTATCCCTCCAAGAGGTGTTCAGAGCTGTGGTGCAAGTGGATCCACGTGAAAATGTGGACTCTGATAAAATCTTGCTTGACCGCTTCATAGAAGGGGCGGGTACCACATTGCTCCAGAGTCAGTTGCGAATGCTTGCTGCACAACATCCCAGCATCACGTTTGCTGACTTCAAGGCCCTTGCCATCCAGGTCTTGGGACAGGAGCAGCCCCAGCCGAGCCCGGTCATCTGTGCTCCCTCACCTGGACCCTCAACAAGCATTGCTCCAGTTGTCCTGCCACTACCTCTGGGTACCTCACCTGCTGCCCAAACTGCGCAGACTACACCAGCAGACTCCAGAGATGACCTTCTGGCCCGAGTGGATCATCTGACCCGTGCCATGGAACAGATCACCGTCCGTCTAGATCGTCTGACCCAGCCGTCTTCATCGTCCAGTGATCCTTTGCGAAGTCTCAACATCTCACCTGAGTCGTCACCCAGACGTCCGTCTTCAGTGAAACCTCCGCAGAGTGAGAGGCCATACTGTACCTATTGCCATAGATATGGACACACCAGGCCTCAGTGTTTTCAGTTAAACGGGCCACCCCCGAGGCAGCGGGCCGCCCCTCGGGAGGAAAGAAGAAGGGCCCAGGTGAATCTTCAGTGCCATTGTCACGCTTCGTCTCAGCCTGCCCACACATCACAATCCGGGTGAACGGCGTCCCTCTGACAGCGTTGGTGGACACTGGATCTCAGGTAACAACCCTGCGCAAGCAGGTGTTCCTTGAACATTGGGACTTAGGTGTGTTGAATAGAACACCTGACACATGGATAAATCTGTGTGCCAGCAATGGACAGCCCATACCACAGCAGGGTTATTGGGAACCCACTATCCAGATTGGGGACTTGAAACTGCCTAGACAGGGTGTAATTGTCACTGATGTAGAGGATGATAGGTTTGCAGTTGTAATATTAGGCATGAATGTTTTACGCCATTGCTTTGCAGAAGTGTTGGATGCCTTGCATGCCTCTCTCCTTACAGCTTCTCCCAGTGACCAGCAGACCATTCAGCGGGCCATTCGTGTACTCAATGCCCAGCACATGTTCGCCAACAAACAAGGTGAAATTGGTCGAGTCCGGATCCAAGATACCCTTCCAGTAACCCTACAGCCTGGAACAGAAACTATGGTGTGGTGCCGTGCCCGTCCGGGCATAGAAAATCAGGACTACGAGGCTTTGCTACAACCCATACAGGTAGATGGCCAACCACTTGTCATGGCTGCCAGCAGCCTTGTCACAGTTTCCAATGGACGTGTTCCTGTCCGCTTAGTCAACTTGGGCGATGCTCCCGTGAACCTCCACAAGTTCCACTCTGTGGCCCTGCTACACCGGTTAGCACCAGAAGACATTCTCTCTGGTGATTCTACCGCCACACAGCGTTCCACCCAAGCTGCTGAGAACATTCAGAATGGAGCCACGAAGTCCTGGTGGGATGAATTGAACGTGGGAGACGCCAATACCCCTATAGAGCACATCAATGGGGTTCGCAATGTGGCCAAGCGTTACCAACAGGCATTCAGCAAACACCCATTGGACTTTGGTAAGACCATGACCATACAACATCGCATTCTGACTGGTGACCACCATCCAATCAAGGAGCGTCACCGTCCAATACCACCAGCGATGTACCAACCGGTGAAAAAGTTGATCCAAGAGATGCGAGATGCTGATGTCATCCGGGAGAGTAACAGCCCTTGGGCAGCCCCGCTAGTCCTTGTCAAGAAGAAAGACGGAACCCTACGATTTTGTGTGGACTATCGTAAACTCAACAACGTCACGCACAAAGACGCATACCCATTGCCGCGGATTGAGGAATCTCTAACGGCTTTGGGATCAGCTACCTGTTTCTCGACCCTGGACTTAACCAGTGGATACTGGCAAGTCCCTATGGCGCCTGAAGATCGTGAAAAGACTGCGTTTACGACCCCGATGGGACTCTTTGAATTCAATAGTATGCCATTTGGGCTATGTAATGCCCCAGCCACATTCCAACGGCTTATGGAGAGGTGCCTCGGCCATGAGAATTTCCAGAGTGTGCTACTGTACCTGGACGATGTTATTGTATCCTCCCGGACATACCAAGAACACCTTCGTCACCTGTCCGAGGTATTCAAGGTACTTATACAGCACGGCCTAAAGGTGAAGCCCTCCAAGTGCTACCTGTTGAAACCCCAAGTTCACTACCTTGGGCATGTCGTGAGCGCACAAGGCGTCCAACCTGATCCTGAAAAGATCACTGCAGTCCAGAACTGGCAAAGACCAACAACCGTCAAAGAAGTCCGAAGCTTCCTTGGATTCGCAGGTTACTACCGGCGTTTCATACCACATTTCGCCCAAGTAGCCGAGCCTCTGAACGAGTTGTTGCGCGGTTGTCCCAGAGAAAACTACAACCGAAAGCTTCCGGTAGACTGGACAGCGCGTCAAGAGGAAGCCTTTCAAGCGCTTAAAGCACTTCTGACGCAACCACCAATTCTAGCCTCTCCCGACTACAGTCAGCCATTCCGCTTGTACACAGATGCAAGTCACCAAGGTTTGGGTGCAGTGTTGTCCCAGGTTCAGGACAACAAAGAGCGAGTCATCGCCTACGCCAGCAGGAGTCTGAGAGGCGCGGAGAAGAACGACCAGAACTATAGTTCTTTCAAACTCAAACTTCTGGCGCTTGTCTGGGCCGTGACAGAGAAGTTTAAAGACTACCTGGATGCCACACCCTTTACCGTGTACACAGATAACAATCCGTTGGCGCATCTGGACACTGCTCGACTGGGAGCCCTTGAACAACGGTGGGCCTCAAGACTCACGAATTACAAGTTCTCTGTCAAGTATCGCAGTGGCAAGTCCAACGCTAACGCTGATGCACTCTCAAGGTTGCCTGTGGGAGAAGAACCACCCCGAGAAGACATCTGGGAAGAGGTGGAGATGCCACCATTCTACAAAAAGTTTGCCCAACAGGTTGCTATTGGTGTCCCTGTAGAAGGAGAATCTCTGGCGAAAACAGCTGCCGAATCCCTCCAGGAGCCATCTCTGTGGAAAACGTTCCAAGAAGAGAGCAGAGTTTTAGGAGAATTGTCAGATTTCCTGCTTACAGGAAGAATACCAACCTGTGTAAAGAGAGGTCTTCATGACGTGGAATTAAAACGCCTTTGGCGACAGAGGAAGCGCCTGTTTGTCCAACGAGGCCTTCTACATAGAAACACTCTTGATCCTGTCACAGGTGAAAGGCTTCATCAGATCCTTGTACCAAGAAGAGACGCACAGATGATACTTGAGGCGTATCATGACAGATCTGGTCACTTCGGGGTACAAAAGACCGAAGCTACCATCCGTCGTCGCTTCTATTGGGTTGGGATGAGGAGTGACATTGAGAGTTGGTGCCGAGAGTGTCCCGCCTGTAGTATCACCAAGGAAGGTCGAAGAGATCAGAAGGCCCCTCTACATCCAATTAAGACTCAAAAGCCGTGTGAAATTGTTGCTCTGGACCATGTGAAGTTGGGTCCCACACGTTCCGGCTACAGCTACGCTCTGACAATGGTGGATCATTACTCCAAGTTCCTTGTCATCGTGCCTGTCAGAGATCTTACAGCAAGAACTACGGCTGAGACCTTCTACGCAGAGTTTGTCCGCCATTACGGTTGTCCTGAGCATATCCTCACCGACCGTGGATCGGCGTTTGAATCCCAATTGTTCCGTGAGCTGTGTCAGTTCCAAGACTGCAAGAAGTTGCGAACCACAGCGTATCACCCTCAAGGGAATGGTATGTGCGAGAAGGCAAATCAAGTGATCATCGGCATGCTAAGAACAGCCGCAGTTACACCTGGTGTTGAGTGGCCTGAGCGTATCAAGGACTTGGCCTATATTTACAACAACACACCCCAAACATCTACGGGATACGCACCATTTTATCTAATGTTTGGAAGACAAGGTCAACTTCCTTCAGACTTAACCCTTGGTGTGAAGGTCCCTGACACCATCAATCCACTACCCATAACAGACTGGGTTGTTGAACACCGCCGACGTATGGAGGAAGCTAAAGAGATAGTTGAAACGCGCATGGATGAGGTTCGTAGGAGACAACAGGAGGATTACAACCATCACGCCCATGCAGCGCCCCTGAAAGTTGGCGACCGTGTATGGTTAAGGAATAACCATCGGAATGGGAAATTGGATCCATTCTGGGAGAAAGAACCATACAGTGTCATCTCCATACCATATCCTGAATCCGACGTGTATGAGATCTCTAAACCTGGGAGACAGCCCCAAGTAGTACACCGAAACCGTCTGAAGCTGTGCCTTAAAGAAGGACTACCCACAGAGGTGCCCCCAGCTGAGACAACGAGTACAGAGATCTTGTCACCTTCTGAAGCGAAAGAGAGACCCCCAACGTTAACTGAGCTTATGTGGGCGCCTAAACTACTACCATTTAGCTGTTATCCACCAATTGCTCTAGTGCAAGAGAACCCTTCGACAGATGATTTAATTGATTTCAGTGACTCTGTTCCTGATTCAAATCTCGTTCCACTTAGGCGTTCTGAGCGTACCACAAAAGGCATACCTCCAACACGCTATAGTGATGCCATGGCTGTCCTCGGGTAAAAGAGGTTAACTGTCTCTGCTTCTGTATATATGTTATTCCTGCTCTGATTACATTAATGTTTTTCCTGTGTGTATATACAGTATATATATAAGATCTTGCCATGTAATATAGTATTTACATTTATATGCAACAATCCAAGCCATAGTGCCTGGCTCACCGAGCCAAGGAAGTACTGTTACCCCATTGTGGTATGGACATTCGTGCTAGAGTGCCTACTCTTCCTTACAGAAAGGACTGTTTATTGTTTCTCAGAGAGACTCTCATGATAATGGACACTCACAAAATTTGTGCCAGAGAGCCTCTGGACCCATTTGCACTACTGTTGTTTCTATATGGACTGTCTGATGGTACCGCCAAAAGGTTCCATAAGTCTGAGTTTAATTATCTCTCCGTTACCCTTCAGACTTCTCATGGACATTCCAGGACTATGCCGAGAGGTCTTACCTCAAGTTTCTAGGTATTATATTTTTCTAAACTGTTAGTGACATTTGCACTTTATTCGTATTTATTAACGTTATGTTACATTTCTCACCTTCACCCCAGCCCGTCGCCGAGGTCGGCTCAGTGAAAGAGGGGGAGTATGTGGCATCCCAGAGCTGGCTATGGCTGGGCTGAGGGTGATCTCTGTGCATTGTATTATTTCCTGTTGCTTCATAGCCTGTGTGACATAGCAGGGGGTCCTGAGTCTCACACAACACAGCGCCACCTAGTGAGCCTCACACATGCATTACACCTCCCATAGGATTGAATAGTAACCAAATGTCCAATGGGAGGACATCGCCTGGAAAAAGGGGAGGAGTCAGCTGATCACTGGGTCCCCATGGTAACACCCCTGAAGGAAGGTCCTGCGTGTGAGGAGTGAGAAGTGTGGAGTGTTAGGAGGAGGAGGTAAGGAGATAAGTGTGATGTCCTGTGAAGAAAGCAGTGAGTTTAGTGCAGGAATCTCAAGTCCTAGACAGGCCCAGGAAGGTTGGAGAGCTGACATACTCCAGCTATTCAGAAGATCCTGTCCCCTGTCTGCCTAGCCATCGCCCTGAAGGAAGTCAAGCATCATTATCTTGTCAGCATGAGACTGTGGAGAGAACATTCTGGAACACGTGCTCCATAGCCAGTATCACAGGATCCAGGGGCCAAGGCCAGACCTGTGGAATATCCTGCCACCCTGACTATTGCACCCCCGAAACTCTGAGCTATCAGGACCACATAACGTGAGTGGGGAATATTATGTACTAGTATCATGGTGGGCATCCTCCTATGAGCCAAATAGGAGCCCAGACGCACCTCAGGCCTGTAACACTGAAGTATAAGGGGCTAGGAACACCTTTCATCAAGTCTACCCTGCACCCCAGGACTTTGCGGTGTCACCAGGCGTACACCGTTGTTTTGTATTGAAGAAACTGTTTAAGCATTTGTGCCTCCACACCCATGGAAGTAAAAGTTCAACTTTACAACCGTTTCTGTGTCTGACTCTGCACCGACAACATCAGGGCGCCCCAAACACCACCAGTCGGCACAGTATAGGGGGAAGCGCCCCGGGGGAACAATCACCACCAACATTTGTGCAGCCCCCTCATCACCGGTACCAGTGGTGGTAACGTGGGACAGCACCAGCGCTGCGCCCTCGTGCCCAGAGACCGTGACAAGTCTGCGCTGTTTGCACCCCGCAATCCCAACTGCAGCATTACCTTCCATCTGGTCACCGCACATACAGAATCCTATAAAATCCCCAAATATCTTAAAAAGCATATTTAACATAAAACATGATTGAATGAGTGAATAAATGAGTGTTTGTGTACATAGCCTTAAAATTTCTTTGAGGAGGTGCGGCACGTAATCGGCTGCAGTGAATTTCCAAGTCTTCATGTGGTTTAGAATTAAAAATTTGTTCTTGGTGGAAGCTAAACCAGGTGTTTAATGTGGAAGGACGCAATTCTACTTGATTTTTAACCTTTTTTCACTACAGTTAACCATTTATGGTTGTCATTGTGCAGTGTCTACTAAAATCAAATATTAAAAAATGAAAAAAAAAAAGTCATAATAAATATGTTAAAAAATGTTTAAAAATAAATAAAAGAATAAAAATGTTATGGCTGGCTGTTGAAATGACAAAAAGAGAAGATAAGATGACCGCAATAAGGACATCATGGCTGGGTTTCTGACAAGTTCCAAGCTCCTTCATTAATGGCATTGCCATTGGCAACCAACCAAGAGAAAATCCTCACCGCTAAGAGGGTTAGATAAAATCTTTAAAAATCTGATAAATTTTTAATTATTTGTATTTACAAAAATATTTTACATTTAATGGTCTACAAAGTTAAATATAGTTATGGTCATGAAAAATCCCTTTCAAGATACAACAGATTTACCCTCCAGCATCAGCCACTTTGATAAATCTGGCGTATTTTTAGACTGCCTACGTTTACATCGTCTTACTATAAGTAAATACGGGCCGGTATATGTCACTGAACTGAAAGTCATTCTCAATGGATTCATATGTGAAAGCCTCAGTCCGACTCCCATAGGAATACACTGAGACTTCTGATTCATGGAAATCCGCTTTGTAAAACAGAAAGGAGGTCAAATGGGGCAACCGAGGATAGAGATATCTAAAGAGAATTGTATATTGTTTAAACACACTATACGAATATAACGCACATTTAGAAATGGGGGCGGCAAAAACCCTCTCACCACACCCTGACCTTTCATCAGTATCTACATCTGAGAAGATATCAGCATCTTGCTATACTGTTACTATCCCTCTACAAGTAAAAAGAGCAGCACAATAAAATATGACACTTAATACATGAAACGTGAGACTAAGAAGAATGAAGTTACAAAAACTGACTCAGATGACCTAGTTTCCCACCCATCTACGGAGAAGCTACCACTCAAGAAGAAGACACAGGAAGACTGTAATAATAGACTTTGGTTCCATATTGAGTCTATTGTGTTTTCCAGTGGGAAATAAAAATTGCTTACAGCATCTAAAGGGTTATACTGCCGAAACTGGCTCTGGCAGTGAGAGCAGGTTGTCACCTGTATAAGACAAATAGCTTTTGGCTTGTTGCATTGTATTCCCTGTTCTGTACGTATCGTTGTCAGGGACAATACAACGGCTCATAGGGGCACCATATGGCAGTATAATGACTATATGTATTGTAATGGCGTAAGTCTATTGGGACCCGTACAGGCCATGATCTGGACTTACACGTACCCCTCCTTGAATAACATAGGACATAAGACACCCCCGGAGCCATCAGCAAAGGGGGACATGACTTTGGGATGGGAGAACCAACAACTCCTGCAGTTTCATCTTTCTGCAGTAGTTGTGTAGATTTATATAGGCTGGTTCAGCTTTAAGAGTATATGTGTGTATATTGAGCTTTAGGAGTATATAGTGCCTAGTGTGTTACTGTAGGGAGGGGGGAGTTCAGGAATAGATGTCACTTCCTGTCTCATTCATCTCTTTCTCTTTCACACCACAAGGACTGGAGGAAACATTAAACATGTCTGCTGAATCACGGAGTATAATACTGGGGTTTATCACCTCACACCACACTGGTGTCACCACATTCACATTACACACCACTACTAGTTTAGTATCCTCATCCTATATCATACTGTATATGCTGCAGTATTACCACAGGATTTATCCTGTCAGAGTCCCCCTCATGTATTTACCTCACACACTGCAGACATGGCTGATATATCATAGATTACTACTGTATAATGCAGATTGTTCATGAGTCCTGGGGACTGAGGGGCTCTCTATGGTGGAGCTGGGAGGTCACATGTAATGGAGACCCTGTGGTGAGAGAGGGACAGCCTGGTCTGAAAGCCGCCTCCCTGTATATGGAGTCTTAGTGATCTGTATACACCCTCCATCTTAGTTCCATGTACTGGACATGCTGTTTTTATTGACCCTGCTATATACAGGTCCCTCACTGTCATGCCTTCAGCAATATGTAATGTATTGATTTCTGATAGCTCCATCTGGTGGCTGTTTGTGCAAATGGCAAATAATCTTACTATTCCCTGTATGTCCCACTAGAGCTACTGTAGTTCCCACCTATGACCTAATGACATCATCAAGTCAGCTCATCAGTGGCCATTTCATTTGGAACTTGCTGTGCAGCTAGCAGCATCTTATTCCATCCTTCCCATCAGGACCTACAGTAGCATCGCTGGTATGTTCCATCTGCTACCCAGCACTATAGTTTGTGTTTATGCACATTATTATGTTTGCATGTCTCCTGGTGTAATTTCCCAGTCCATAGTTACTATAGCTGGAGACCATGCTGGTAGTTATTACAGCACCACTCAGGAGCACATGTACAGTTTATGTATATGGATGTTCCTCATGTCTGTAGTACCATAATGTACAATGTTCTTGTATTTAATGTACATGTCTTTGTATACATTGATTTGTATTATAATGTGTGGCTACATGCTTGTACGCATTAGTAAATGCATTATCTTTCTGTTTCCCAGTTTCACCCTATCCTTGTAATAAAAGTTAAAGTTTGGACATCACTCCAGAGTCAATGAATTACTAGGAGGGAGTTTAGCTGCATGTCGACTTATGCCTCACACATAAGGAGGACAGAACACTCACTGTATATGTAGTCCAGCAGTCCCTATAGTTCCTCCATCTCAGTGGTGGTCCTATATATAGCATCTAATGATCTATATATGACCTCCATATCAGGGCTGTATACTGAGTCCTGTGTGGATATATGACATCCGTCAGTCACTTTATATATGCTGTCCTGCTGATGCTGCTGCCTATAAAATGTCCGCCCTTACCTCATGTAGCTATTTCATCTTCCATTTGGAAATTCATCTAGTACCTAAAATGTGGATGTTATAAGACTGTGTAGATTATGTGGGGCCTTATCTAGATGTTTTTTCACATCTTTGTCTTCTGGCAGAATATATTATATCTAGTTCATATTTATAGCTCTGAAAGGTGTTCCTGGTGGGCTCAGCACATGGTGGGGATGTGGGTGACTCAGGTGCACCTTGCTCTGTAGGATACATAGATTTGTAGTTTTATAGCCAGGTATATACGGTGATATACTGACCGCCATGTTGTAGGCTGACCTCTAAGTCATCAACACATGTAGATAATGGATATCAGACAAATACTGCACCAGATTATTGCATTTCTTACTCTTCATGTTAGCCAGTGATTTAGGAGCATTTACAGTCTGTATCCGGATAAGTAAATGGATTACTATTATTATATGTTACTTTGATATCATATAATGCAGCAGCTCCCATCCCTGACTATGACATATCCTATATGATGAGTTATTTCTCAGTGGTGTCCTATAATAGTATAATTTTGTACCCACTGACAGCTGCTCAAGTCTATCCTTATTACCTACATAACTCTGGATTATTCTGGAGCTGGCATAATTTAGTATTATTGCTTATACAGTATTTAGGGTGAGCCATCTAAGTTATTATTTCTTTTAGAGCACCTTTAATTCCATGGTGCTGTGTGTGTGTGTATATATACAGTATATATATACTAGCAGAAGGACCCGGCTTCGCACGGGTACATTTCATTTTTTGTTTGTGTAGTGGCCCCATAAGAATTGGCCAGTTTTGCACTTGACATCCAGTATGGCAGTCCAGTATAGGTACAGTCTATTTATGGCTGTGTTGCTGTGGAAACCTGGTAAATTAAATGTGAACTTATATTGGCTGATGCACGTCATATGACTGAATATTTAAGGACCTGCAAACTGCTATTGACTCATACAGGTCATAAATAGCTTGGTTGCTATGGAAACCTGGTGTAAAGCTGTGTGTATGTCAAGACTGAAGAACCTGCAATTTTTCATTGGTCCATAAGCGTCATGTGATCATGTGTATCTCAGTTTGGATATCAGTGAAAGACCTGATATCAGTGTAACACCAGCAGGTAACGGGCCCTATTTACTTACCGATCCCTGCTCCTGCTCACGGCCACCTGCGCTTCACCTTCTGCGGAGGTGGCTGTGAGCAGTAGTGGGGATCGGTAAGTAAGGCCTGCAGGCCGTGAACCCCACAAACGCTGCTATCATTATACTCTGGGGTCTTTTCAGACCCCAGAGTATAATGATCGGCGGCCCCGAGGAGTTGAGGGAACATAAAATACACTGTCACTTACCTCTCCTGCGCTCCAGCAGGCTTCGGGCCTCCTTGGTGATGTCACAGACGTCGGTGGGCCAGTCCAACATCATTATGCGTCGCATGCATGCCTGGATCACGTGACATCTGGTCCAACATTGAAGAGGTAGCCGGAAGTGTGCATAATACTATATGAAGGAACCACTATGAGGCATAACACTGTGTGCAGGGGCCACTATGGGGCAGAATACTGTGTGCAAGGGCCACTATGGGGCATAATAGTGTGTGCAGGGGTCACTATGGGGCATAAAAGTGTGTGCAGGAATGCAGTTTGTGCGGGGTTGGTCGGTTGCCGGGGGGTGTCCCATGTCAAATGTTCGTCTTGGGGCCCAGCCATTCCTAGTTACGCCACTGAGTCCAGTATAGGTACAGTCTACAGGTATTTATGGCTGTGTTGTTATGGAAACCTGGTAAATTAAATGTGAACTTATATTGGCTAATACACGTGATATGACTGAATATTTAAGGACTGCTATTGACTAATACAGGTCATAAATAGCTTGGTTGCTATGTAAACCTGTGTGCCTAAGGAGACTAAGTGCCTGCGAGCTCTTATTGGCTGATAAGGGACATGTGACCGTGTGTATGGCAGTTTGAATATGAGTGAAAGACTTGCAGGCTAGTATTAGCTAATGCTGGTCATTTTTTGGGAATACTGTATCTCAGGAACGGTAAATTCTTTAGAGCTGAGACCCAGTCTAAAATATTTCCGGACACCTGATGTACCTGTGTGCCAAGTTTGGTGAGGATCGGTCCAGTCATTTGGTTGCGCATAAAGAACAGACAGACAGACAGATAGACAGACAGACAGACAGAAACTCATTTTTATATATATAAGAGATAGGGATTTACTTACATACATAGTGCCAACATAGGTAGAATATGTACATAACTACCTAGCTGAGTGATCTAGTACACGTGGATCAGAGGACCCTGCCTGCCTGGGCCTCCAATCTTTAGGCCAATGTTTTACTGTGTTATTGTCAGTGGCCTTGCCTTTTAATGTAACCCTATAGGACATGGTTCCTGAGGATTGGGATGCGTACACAATGATCTCCAAGCCAGTGTTTAATTACTGGTGATTTGGGATACACTAACAACCTGTTTTGCCATTTCTTGACTGAACGTGGTTAATAGAATGTAATGTATTTATTTACTGATGTGTTTTTTGATAAAAATCTATAGCTTCAAGGACCATTTCTGTTGACTTGTACTTTTTCTTAGTGAAGATATATGACCTTTAATTGACCAACTCATATTTCTCTTAAGGATGCCGACAGTGTGATCCAGCCATAGATGCAGTAGAGTGTCTATTGCAACCGGCTAGCAAATGGAGCCCATCCCTGCTTATCATGTAACCCCATGCTATGCATGCAGGAGCTACAGTATATAGTCCAGTAGCTCCCAAGCGGAACGGGCAGCATCAGGATGGTGCTGGCCCATGTTCAGCAAAGAAGAGAATTTTCAGCTTCAAATTTTCGATCTGGGTTCCCTTGGGTCGGTGCTTGCGGCTAAGGGTAAAGGTCATCAAGTGCTCTGAAACTGATTGAGAGATGACAGGATCTCTCAATGCCTTCAAAGACTCCTGTAAATCAAGCAGATCATGGGCTTATTCTCATCATTATAAGCATCATTTAATGGCTTGTTTTACTGTTGATGTGGTTCGGACCCATCAAACAACAATGGTGAGGTTTTGCACTACAATAAGTGCTCGGTGGTTGCTGTAGTATCTGGAGAAGCTGACACACATCAAGTACTTTTCTCTTCCCTTCTTTATACTCTATGTCTTTCCTGGCAGTGTAAGTGGGTATAGGGTTACCAATGAATTTAAATGGACAGTTCTAGTTTTTAGTGGCAGAGGTATTTCTTGAAGAGGTCTTATCTCATACATACTATATACATCTATATAATTTGTTTACAGTTACCACTATAAGTGGGACCCCACATCACATAAGTGGGAAATATATACTTATATGCATAAATGGTTGCCAATTACTTGTTTGTGGTATGGCAGAATTCCCCATGTATACTGATTTATGGTAATTTCAGTATTATAGTCTATTTCTCTTTACTAGTTTCTAACTACAGCATTATCACTTTAGTTGCATTTTCAGCAACATTCATAGCTTAGTTGATCTGGCTTAACTTTTTTCTTTATCCATCACTGGTTACGCTATATCGTAGAGAAGATAATGTGGGACTTGTAGTATAAAAATTTTCTAGAGGGCTATTGCATTCCTAATCAGTTTAGTGGCGGTCGAGTCCATTTAAGGTGTCAAATGGCCTCTCTGTGGCGGTTGAGGAGTCAGGTGGAAGTTGCAGGCAAGTTATTGTGGACTTATTTTAACTAATAGAGGAGGTTAAAACTCATGGTGGTGAACAGGCTGAGCTTTGGAAATGGCCAGCCTGAAGGATGTCGTAATAGTAACGTCATCCAGGGGCGGGCACAGTGGTTAAGCACAGGGTCGTTGGTACCCTTAAAGTGTACTGGCTCTGCTAGAATTGCAAGCCGGAGCGTGCCGCCCCTTTATTGCTGTCTGGCCGGGTGCTGTATGTCAGACAGCTGGGGATCTCACTATATTCGTGAATCCCAATGGTCTAGCACTTCACCTGACTCCTTCTGTGATTATTTTAGTTCTGTGATTTAAATAAAGCTGTGGCCATTTTTACACCAAAATAAAGTGTTTTGTGTATTTATTCCAAAGTCAGTGTTTACTGTAGTTTGAATGGTTTTAGGAAGGAGTGAGGGTCCATCCCATATCCAAAAGTCATGCTTTGGCATGATTTAGCGTTCACATTCTCTCTCCTCCAGCAGCGATGGGATCATTTCACTCCCAAATCTCTGGCCTTGTCCTCATCTACAATAGCCAATAACAATAGGCTGTACACGTAAGACAGTTCAGGTTAAGACAACCCAAAAAGAATAACAGAGAAAACTAGTCAGTCACATTAAAGACTTGCGCATGGCATTACACATACATGGCGATTCGTACACACATGGTGCTCAGTGCAGAAATAACATAGTCCAAGATTCATCGAAAACCTTCGAATGAGGACAGAAAGCGCAGTATGGCGCTCACCAATTACCTTCTTACTGTTTATATATTTCAGTCCATACACAGCACTAGCGGGCTCCTTCCAAAGATCTGACACAAGGGCAGTTTTAGGTCAGACATGACACTTGAATCATGACACTTGCCTCACTTCACCCCTCACTTCACCCCTGATCCACACCTGTATATAACAGTATAGAAACCAATGTTCACAGTGGTAGATGCATCTACTCATAGCAAAACACTTGAGTTATTTCTATTATTCAACAAGCCCAGAGGACCCAGAGCTTATATGGCACCACCTAATGTCTAGTTACACATCAATTAACCTTCAAGAGGCCAGAAAAATGCAAACAATCTGTTTCACTATTGTGAATGGATCAAATACACTTTATTAATCTCAGTGAACCATGTTCTGCATGGACAGAATTTCTCTCTTTACATAATCGTGGAAACATATGTCTAATTGTCTTATAGACCAGTAAGTACATGGGCACCTCTTGCAGCATACAACATAGTTACTGCAACATATAATGAAATCCTAACCTTCATGTTTTAAGGGTCCAAACCAACATAGATCTCTAATAAAAATAAAAATGGACATAATGGCTAGGACCATATATGACTACATATAGGTATACGTTTTTTCAACTAAGTACAGTGAAAGCTCTCCAGAAGACCATCATAAAAACTTTAAAATGTAGGTCATTTTTTGTGCCATATTCCCTTCAACCTTTTAAGTCAATGGAAATTTCCATTTTGCGTTATTTGTTTTTTACACTTCACTTTTTAAAATATTAGAATCATATCAGGGCTTATTGTGTGCGTGACACGTTGTACTTCAAAATGCCATCATTTAATATTTCATTGACATTCTTTGCGGCTGTTGTAACTTCATTGTGAACCATTTGTAACTTCCTTATGTTAATTACCCAGTGAACCCAAATCCTGCAAGTGTCTGAGTGCTTACGGACCACATCTGGAAGCACTTAGGGTAATTGGGGCAATGGCTGCCCTGATCTACACCATTGGGTGAGCTGACATAACAAAAGACACTGCTGTGGTGTCTTATTACCCCACACACAAGTAGTCCAATAAGCACTCAGACACTTGCAGGATTTGGTTTCACTAGATACATTACATGAGGTAGTTACAAATGGTTCACAATGAAGTCACAACAGCCGCAATGAACGGCAATGAAATATTAAGTGATGGCATTTTAAAGTACAATTTGTACCACAAAAAATAAACCCTGATATGATTCTAAAATTTTAAAAAGTTAAAATAAGTGTCAAAAAGCCAGAGAGGAAAACACATAATGGAAAGTTGTCGTGGTGATTTTTAGAACTCGGACATCAATTTGTTTTACGTCCATTAATAATCTATACATGTAATTTAGATGATTAAACATTCCTGTTCTCTCTCCTCCGTCCAGCAGTGAACGGATCATTTCATTGCCAAATCACAAATTTTCACAACGCGACATAAGAGATAAGCAGATGTGTAAGAGTCTTAACTGTGAGGATGACAATTGTCACAGTCTGAGAAGTTTTTCTATTGTTTGCTTCCTGCACATTGTGTACTCTATTAGCTTTCAACGCTCCCTCCCTCCTGGAGGTGGAACACATCGTAGAGGGATCTAAACAAAGAAGTTTTCATCTTGTTGGAGAAAATCTGGCATATCCGTATACGACATCTCACATCTGAAGGAAGGCTTTTAGCCAAAAGTATCTATGGTAGAGTGCCCCGGGGGGAGAGGAGAGCCGAACTCTGTCTCGAATCACGAGACCCAGGGCTTGTGACATTGCCGGAAATGAATTGTTGGTTGGTCCTATATCTTTCATAGAGTTGTATGGACCACTGCTCCCTACAACTGTTGACTGGTAGGGGGAATGGTGAGGCACAGGATACCCATACTAGAGATTTCCAGCCCCAAATGGATTTTTCATACTGATGAATAGGATCATCAGTTTGTGATCTATGAGGGTTTAACACCCAGACTCCATACAGATCAACTGTTCTGCCAAAACTCCAGACTGCTGTTTCAGTAGACAGGGAGCATATTCAGGCTACTCCTATTCAAGTAATAGGTGTAGCGCAGCCCCATCCACTGCATCTCATTGGCACTGGAGGATTACAGCTCCACTCCTATTACTTGAATAGAAGCAGACAGCATGTGCTCCAGTCCACTACAGCAGTTTCCAGCCTGGACTTCCAGAACAGCTGATCTGTGTGAGGTCTGGGTATTAGACACCCACAGATGAGATACTGGAATCTTAGTGGCATATAAAAGCTAAGACTCTTATATGGCACCAGAACCACTTTGGTGGTATAAAACCAGAGGTACAGCTATTTGAAGTGACACCCCCTCTTTGGTAACTGAAACATTTGTACATACTGGCAATATTGGGTCATATTTATCATTCAAGTCAAGTTTTTGCACAAAACAATTTGCATTTTTTTTTCCTTTTAGGCCCTCCTTGCTACTTTCCTGAAAGGAGGCTTGGTGATGATAATCTACACCAGTCTTTATAAATCTGCCACGTTGAGCACAGGTTTGGAGAGACACTCCCTGGCGTCACCATTGCTAGAGTAAACTTTAGAGTCTGTTTTTTTTTTAATAGAAAGTAAAATTAAATAAAAATAAATAATAATGAATAATGTTGTGTAATAGAGATGAACCGATTTTGGATAGAACTGGCTTCGACTTGAATTTTCCAAAAGTTTTGGGTCCTATCCGAACCCGAAACTTTTGGTGTTTGTAACCCATGAAAAACTATTATACTATTGGACCTCCTGAGACCACAGATTAGAATAAGAGGAGGACCAGGGGAGGTGAGGAAAAATAATAGCATTATACTCACATTGCCACACCTCTCCTGGCATCGCAATGAATGTTCTGACTCAATAGCTTGGCTGCAAATGTGAGGTTGTGAGAGTGTCCTGTAGTCTCTATGCTAACCAGCAATTTACACCAAGATATTTATCAGATAGTGTTCAACTCAACTGAGGAGGCGTAGATAAGATTCCAGATGCTTTAATCCAGGTAAATCTTGTAGAACCTCATACAGCAGTAGGTGAAAAATGATGAAATACCAGGAGCTGAGCAGACATGTTGCTTACAAAGAAGTGAATCTAAACTGAGAGGGAGAGAGGAGGAGCTACAGATCACAGCTAAGGATACAGAGAGAGAAAAGGGACAAACTACAAAGACAAACAGTATCACAGATGTCAGTGAATTAAACCAAGTCCTGGGACATGACAATGAATCTGGTGAGCTTTGCATGTTTTTATTCACTAAACACCCCTCTTCACAATAGTAAAAAAAAGTGAAACACCACTTATACTTTAACCCCTTCCTGCTCCACGCCGTATTATTACGTCTTGTTGAGCATATAGTTAACACTTGGCACCATAATAGTACAGCGCTCTAATACTGCAGGCACACGACATGTTTTGTCCCCTTTTGCAGCTAAAATAAAATTCTGTAGCATCTGGTCCTCAACTTTAGTAAAGAAAGAGTTAACTGTACCCTACAAGTCCAAAGTGGCTGGTGGCTTATGAGGGAGAACAACGAGGTTTTAGATAAAGTTAAGTGGAGCTCACCTTCAGAACCGAGGCAGCAAGGAAATAATATGGGGTATATATCACAGAACACATGGAAATTACATAGAAATGATAAGTGGTTACATTGTGATGTGTGATTCTATGGACTACATTGAAGCTTTATGAATAGGAACATTCAGGAGTGATTTATCATCCACAGTTGCAGGTTCTTTGCAGTTTTTATGGTTCTATAGGATAAGCAAACTCCATAAAAGTTAACTTCAAGCCTAGCCTACACACACGGCGCTATCTGTTCCTTGCTATACTAAGGATATTTAATACAGTTACTGAGATCCCTCCATTGCCCTCACTGAGCTCAGTCAAAGATCTCTCGGGTCAAGTATTTTTGGGATAGACCACCAGACCACCTCCATCTATCCCACTAGCATAGGCAGCACTTCTCTATTTTGGGCACTACCTCTGAAGTTCGTTGGGTATAGGCATAGTCTGGGGCATTTTTATACCCTATCCTCAAAGTTCTCTCAGTATTCAGGACAATTATCTAGACTTTCTCTTTTGTTAGTCTTGTAGGGTTCAGAGGCCTGTGGCCCATTCTGACTCTCCCAACTAAGTGTTCCCTTGAACCAAACTCACCTCTGCATAACATGACCTACCCAAGGATTGGGCAGTTGGATCCCCATGTCTTCAGTGTATTAGTGTTGTGGCCAATACATACTCACTATGCACACAGTCAGGTTGTCACCAGCGTTTACTGAAGTAGATGATGTACAGCACCACACAGGTTAACGTTAGTTGTTCAACAGGAACAGCCAGGATCGATAGTAGTAGCCCAGCAAGATCCAGCAACTCCCTGAGCATGATGGTGGCTGGAGTGCCCTTGGTGGTGAGTGCAGGATAGAGTACTCAGGAGACAATGTTAAACGCAGTAACAATTCATGGTTTATATAAAGAAAGGCAGGTAAAACAAACACCAATCTTCCATATGATAGAATCTCAGTTCTTAAGAAAACCACAAGGCTGGAGCTGAGGCTGTGTGATTGTACTCCCTGGGGTCAGTCAGTGCCTCCCTTACTAGAGCAGTCTTCTCCAAAAAGTGTGCTTCAAGTATCTCACAAAAGATCAGAAATTTCCTGCAATTATGCAGACTCATAGGTTGGATTGTAGCTATGAGGTCCATTGAAAACCACCCTCAGTCAATGCTATGTACACAAAGATCCATAAAAGTGAGCAGGACAAGGGTCCATCTACTAACTTGATATTAACACATGATCTGACTTTCAGCTAACAGGTTGTCAGACAACAGCTTCCTTCTTCTCTTTGACTTGCCTGTTTCCTTCTAATGAGTGAGAAGAACAACTAGTCTCCTCACCCTAGCTAGAAGTTGAGAGCTGTTTCATCTGCTCATCTTGAGACAAAGTAGTTGGTCACACTTAAAGGGGTTGCCTAGGATAAATCAATAATTCTAATCTAAACTAACCCTCCCCCTGCTTACCTTCTAAATTACTTACTGTACCAAAAATCTATAATTACCTACATCACTGGGGTAATCATGTGACTGCCCTGGGCACATTGTATGATTTTCCAGTGACGGTCAGTTTCCAGGAAGGGGGGAAACAGAATGTCACCAATACTAACCCCTGCACACTGCATCATACTTACCTGTCTTCTGGTCCAGATCTTCTGGGCACGGGATATTACTTCCTTCTGGGATGCCGACACCTCCTCTTCTAGACATCTGCTGGCCACCCAAGCCTGCTCAATACAGATGAAGTGAGGTCCCGTGTTCAGAAGGTCCTTTCTGGAAGACAGGTAAGTATGATGGGGTGGGAAAGGGAGTTGAGTGAGTGAGGAAGGGCTGGTAGTGGGTGGGCTAGCTAGGGAAACAGGGAAGGGGTGTGAGTGAGAAAGGGAGGGGGAGGGAGTGAGAGAGGGAGGTGGTGTGAGTCAGCTCTGAGTGGCCCAAGGAGTCATGGTAGTTGTAGGAAAACAGAACAGGAAGATGCCCATGTAAACAAATGAATAAGATGAGACCCCAAAAATCACTCAAAACACTGCAAAAGGTATTTTGGTTGCACTTATTAACCTATTAATAGCACTAACAGACCTTTTTTGAAAAATAATTTTTTACCTGGAAAACCCCTTTAAAGTAACAGAGTTCTATACAATCATAACATGAGTGACAGTGCAAATTCATTTAAAGGACAGTAAATAAATTAACCAGTTCTTCTCCCAGTGTCCCAATGGGATGTTACTATGGAATGACGGTCCTGTAGCATGCACAGCGACTGTCCAGTTCTGGCAGCGACATGCATGCTACACCAGTAACTGATTCACCATACTCGCCTTCAGAAATACAGGCTCAGCTCCAGATCTGCACCACAAGGATGAAACGTCAGACAGGTGGGACAGTTCTGTAGGTCAGGACAGAGGACCTGAAGGCATGGGAAAGCCTCCCTTTAATATGAGAGTTTCCACTCTCAGCGTGACTACAGGTTACCAGGTTGTAGCACATGTAGCCACATCCACCTTACAGTCTCACTTTCCTTGTGCTGCTCGGTTTGATGTTTGCCAACAAGCAAGTAAACTGCTATTTTGCTTCTCTCTGCAGATGGCGTTTGGCTTCTTTTCAGTCTCGTATTTGACAAGTTCTGTGGAGACGGAAACCATCATTTGCATTCCCTAGTTTTAAGCGATACAGGTGTAGAGATTATATTACATTATCCTCACATCGGCCTATTAAACAAAAATGCTTAACAGATAAAAGCTATGGATTTTAATCTCATCTATTTGGTATCTTGCTTGCAGCCCAACCCTTGGGGTTCGCTTCCTCTCACTTTCTTTATAGGCACATGCAGCATGTCTTTTCATTTGCTTTATAACTCTGGGGCAAATTTGCTAATTCTGTCTAATTTTTAGATAGTGTATACTAAAATGCAAAGTAAAAAAGGGAAGGCGTGACGCCATGACATCAAAGTAGAGGAGAGGTACAGTGCCTTGCGAAAGTATTCGGCCCCCTTGAACTTTTCAACTTTTTGCCACATTTCAGGCTTCAAACATAAGGATATAAAATTTTAATTTTTTGGTGAAGAATCAACAACAAGTGGGACACAATTGTGAAGTGGAACGAAATTTATTGGATATTTTAAACTTTTGTAAAAAATAAAAAACTGAAAAGTGAGGCGTGCAATATTATTCGGCCCCCCTTAAGTTAATACTTTGTAGCGCCACCTTTTGCTGCGATTACAGCTGCTAGTCGCTTGGGGTATGTCTCTATCAGTTTTGCACATCGAGAGACTGAAATTCTTGCCCATTCTTCCTTGGAAAACAGCAGTTTTCAGCTCTTTCCACAGATTCTCGATTGGATTCAGGTCTGGACTTTGACTTGGCCATTCTAACACCTGGATACGTTTATTTGTGAACCATTCCATTGTAGATTTTGCTTTATGTTTGGGATCATTGTCTTGTTGGAAGATAAATCTCCGTCCCAGTCTCAGGTCTTTTGCAGACTCCAACAGGTTTTCTTCCAGAATGGTCCTGTATTTGGCTCCATCCATCTTCCCCTCAATTTTAACCATCTTCCCTGTCCCTGCTGAAGAAAAGCAGGCCCAAACCATGATGCTGCCACCACCATGTGTGACAGTGGGGATGGTGTGTTCAGGGTGATGAGCTGTGTTGCTTTTACGCCAAACATATCGTTTTGCATTGTGGCCAAAAAGTTGGATTTTGGTTTCATCTGACCAGAGCACCTTCTTCCACATGTTTGGTGTGTCTCCCAGGTGGCTTGTGGCAAACTTTAAAGGAGACTTTTTATGGATCTCTTTGAGAAATGGCTTTCTTCTTGCCACTCTTCCATAAAGGCCAGATTTGTGCAGTGTACGACTGATTGTTGTCCTATGGACAGACTCTCCCACCTCAGCTGTAGATCTCTGCAGTTCATCCAGAGTGATCATGGGCCTCTTGGCTGCATCTCTGATCAGTCTTCTCCTTGTTTGAGATGAAAGTTTAGAGGGACGGCCGGGTCTTGCTAGATTTGCAGTGGTCTGATACTCCTTCCATTTCAATATGATCACTTGCACAGTGCTTCTTGGGATTGTCGGGGGTTAATCTCCCCCGGGATGGATGTCACCGTAAGCCTAATCAAATAGATAACCAGTTTCGAGCGCTCGGGAAACAAGACGTACACAGGTATCGTGTATGAACAGTTTCTACTTTATTGCGTAGTTCAATACAGTTTTAAAAGCAAGCTCAGTTACATAACAGTCATGTGATCAATATACATATATGGTCTTTCCAGTTCCGTTATCAGACAAATTTGTTCAGTTACCCATCAGCCCAGATGTTTCCTTTTCACCTTATCTGAATGTCCTTCTTATCATTCCTGAGAATACCAGTTCTGCTGAGAACATCAGAACTGTTGACATCTTCCCCCAGACTCCAAGTCTGTATTCTATCTATAAACTAGGCAGTCTTGTCTGCAGAACATTCCACCCTCTTGTGCTTTCTGTATATAGTGCAAACTATGTTTTAACCCTTACAATTCCCCCATTTAGGACTTTATTTTTAATCAATATTCAATGAATACATTCACACTATCTGTGTGCCATCTGTGATGGATTCTCCATTGAAGATGTTAAAAATAATGATCCTACCTTATATACTGAGTATTGTCCCTCATGAGATTGCATAGCGAAGGAATACATTGGATACGACAGCATCCTAATATCATAAAAATGATTACACAAAGGATTATACCTACGATTTGTCGGAGGTATCCCAAGTCAGGTAGGAAAGCTAACAGCCAGTCCCACCATCCTTGGTTGACATCTTGTTTAATATGTGTTACCATTTCTTGCAACTGTTTCAACTTATCATGCACATCTTCTCAATGGTCAGACAAATTAAAACAGCACATTCCCGCAAAAGTGTTGCACCCATAACCATGTTTAAGCAGTAAATAATCTATAGCCGCTCTATTCTGCAATATTGCTTTTTTATGTGATTGCAAATCTAATACAACATAATAAGGACTTATCCAGTCGGCATGCACATGGAGATCAGCTTCCATACTGCAACAGAAGTCGGCACTGTAATCAAACAAGTTTCTAACACATTACTGGAATATGCATTTCTCAAACAAAATTCTGTCATGTTTAATACTCGGGCCAAATATAACCACATATTCTCTTTTGTTCTCCATATGTGTTCCTCCAGCTCCCTTACTCCCCGATTTGGGCTGTCTTTTCTCCTGTAAAGTTCAAGAGACTTCCTAGTGTGTCTTTTCACGACCACCCAATCACCAGGCTGCAGGCTATGTGTTCCTGAAAAATCAGAAGGGTCTGGAATAGAAGAGAACACTTGTTTATGTGTTTCTTTCAGTTTTTTGACACAGATTTTGTACATAGCTGGCAATACTGTCATAATTAAGCTGTAATGTCTGAGGGAAGTACAATCCTGTTTTGGGTGCACTTCCAAACAATATTTCAAATGGTGACAACCCTGTCCTCCTGTTAGGAGTAGTTCTTACTGAATATAAGGCTAGAGACAGGCATTCAGGCCAAGGCTTTCCTGTCTCTGCTATGGCTTTCTGAATCTTCAACTTAAGTGTACCACTCAACCTTTCCACTTTGCCTGAACTCTGAGGATGGTAGGGTGTGTGGAAAGCTTGCTCAATCCCTAGTGCAGACATTATTTACATTCAGGGTTAAACAGTACACTTGGACAGTACTACCACAAGGGGCGCAAAACAGTTCTAACCAATTCACAAGGTGTCTTACACTTATTATGAGTACTTGGTATTTTCCACATGATGATGTTGTTCTGTTACAATATGTTGACGATGTTCTTCTTTGTGCTCCAGACAAACCAACCTGTGAAACGGCAACCATCAGCCTGTTGTGTTTCCTCTACCAGAACGGCTGCAAGGCCAACAAGGACAAGTTGCAATTTTGCAAACAAAAAGTGGTGCTCCTGGGACACTGTCTCGGCCAGGGTACCAAGCACCTGTCAGATGAGAGGACCAAGGTGGTGAGAGACATGCAGGTGCCGACCTCTCATGCTCAGCTACGTACCTTCTTGGGATTGGTATCCTACTGTAGGCCATGGATCAGATCTGCATCAAGGTATCTGACAGATGAAGGCAAATTTGTTACAGGGTATGCTGTAGTCACTGAACATGACATCATAGTCCAGGAAGCTCTTCCACCACACATGTCAGCCAAAGAAGCTGAGCTCAAAGCCCTTATGGAGGCTTGTAAGGTAGCCAAAGGTAGAACAGCCAACATATACACTGACTCCAGGTATGCTTTTGGCATTGCACATGATTATGGTCCGATATGGAGGTCAAGGAACTTCCTAACGGCCCAGGGCAAGCCAATTAAGAATGGAGATGTGGTAAGTCGACTGATGGAGGCCATATTGCTCCCAAAGCAGCTGGCAATTGTGAAAGTCAGAGCTCACGCAAAAGGAAGGGACCCTGAAAGCTGTGGAAATGAGAGAGCTGACAGAGCAGCCAAGGCTGCAGCACTACTGGCCGGAAGGGGTCCCAACCAGGTGAGCAAAATGGACATTGACCTAGCAGACCCAAAAGGGCTGTACTCAAAGGTCACCAGTGTGGAAACTGAAAGATGGAAGAAAGCAGGTGCTACAGAAGGTGATGGTATGTGGAAAATGGGGGATCGATTATGTCTGCCCACAGCAGTCTACCCCCAGATGGCTGGTTTGGCCCACGGTAAGGTGCATGCCTCTCGAAATGCCATGGAGTCATTAGTGGGTAAATTATGGTTTGCCCCAGGTTTTGGAAGAGCTGCTAGTAACCACGTAAAAGCATGTCACATATGTGCTCTACACAACCCAGGACAGGTAGTTAAAACACCCACCAAGTGTACACCAAAATCCCTGTACCCATTTCAGAGAGTACAGATAGATTACATACAGTTGCCTAAGTCTGGAACATACGAGTATGTATTGGTCTGTGTGGATGTGTTTTCAGGATGGCCTGAGGCCTACCCTGTGAGCAAAGCGACCACACAAGCAACTGCCAAGAAACTGATGTCTGAGCTTGTGTGTAGGTTTGGAGTGCCCGAGGTGATTGAGTCTGACAGAGGTACACATTTCACAGGTGAGATAATGAAAGAAATAATGTCTGCACTAGGGATTGAGCAAGCTTTCCACACACCCTACCATCCTCAGAGTTCAGGCAAGGTGGAAAGGTTGAGTGGTACACTTAAGTTGAAGATTCAGAAAGCCATAGCAGAGACAGGAAAGCCTTGGCCTGAATGCCTGTCTCTAGCCTTATATTCAGTAAGAACTACTCCTACAGGAAGAAGAGTTGCAGGATTCAAAGTTAAACAGCGTTGAAAAGAGATGTTTGAGGAGGACTGCAGGGCAAATTCCATTTTGCACTGCCGTGCCAAAGAAAGGTGACGTCTGTCTACTTGTGTGAGGATAGCATGGATGTCATGAGGTGTATACACAACCAGTATATAATCTAGGACAATGTCTGAGCTTTTCTCAAGCAACGCTTGTACCGAGAGGACAACACGCACACAGGAGGGGGTCCCCCTGGCTACAGCATCTAACCTTGAGCTGTAATGTGTTGTTGTGTGAGAACTGCAGTTGCGTGCCCCATCATCTCAGTCACGTAGAGCTGAAAAGGTTTCTGATAGTCAGGTAGGCCTAGGGCCGGAGCACTGACTATCTGCAACTTCAGCTGGTAAAACGCATCCATGGCCTCAGATGTGAGGCTGAATGGTTTTGAGGAGAGGCTATCATACAGAGGTTGCATGGTCAGAGATGCAGATCTGATCCATGGCCTACAGTAGGATACCAATCCCAAGAAGGTACGTAGCTGAGCATGAGAGGTCGGCACCTGCATGTCTCTCACCACCTTGGTCCTCTCATCTGACAGGTGCTTGGTACCTTGGCTGAGACAGTGTCCCAGGAACACCACTTTTTGTTTGCAAAATTGCAACTTGTCCTTGTTGGCCTTGCAGCCGTTCTGGTAGAGGAAACACAACAGGCTGATGGTTGCCGCTTCACAGGTTGGTTTGTCTGGAGCACAAAGAAGAAGATCGTCAACATATTGTAACAGAACAACATCATCATGTGGAAAATACCAAGTACTCATAATAAGTGTAAGACACCTTGTGAATTGGTTAGGACTGTTTTGCGCCCCTTGTGGTAGTACTGTCCAAGTGTACTGTTTACCCCTGAATGTAAATGCAAACAAATACTGGCAATCGGGGTGTAAAGGCACAGAAAAATATGCATTGGAAAGATCTATACAACTGTACCAGGTGGTACCTGTGGGGACAGCTGACAGCAGGGTGTGTGGGTTAGGTACCACTGGGGTTTCAAGTAGTGTTACTTTATTCAATTCCCTAAGATCATGAACCATACGGTATGTGTCTGGTTCTCCCTTTTTGCCCTTTTTCTTCACTGGGAAAAGAGGAGTGTTTGCTGCAGAAGTGCATTCCTTCAATGCCTCTGTTTTCACTAATTCCACTATTGTTACTGCTATGGCATCTTCTTGGGCATGGGTCAGAGGATATTGTTTAATCCTGGGTGGCTGAGCACCAGGTTTCAGGGTTACCATAATAGGGGGTACATCCAATTTACCTAAGTCTGTTTTCCCAGTTGCCCATAATGCTGTTGGCACTTGGGATAACAGTACATTTTCTTCTTCAGTGAGGACAAAAATACAATTTGGTGTACTTAACTCGGCAGATAACAAACACAAAATCTCATGGTTAGTATGTGTGACTTTTACATATGCTTCTCCTGATGAATGCAACATGATGTTACAACCTAATACTCCCATCACATCTGTACCAAGAATGTTATCTGATGTGTCAGAGACTAAGTACCTGGTGAGTATTCTGCTACCCTGAAATGAGGTTTCTACAGGATCAGTTTGATCTAAAGCATCCACCGTTTTAGTGAGAAGTCTTCCATAAACTTCTACTGATTCACCTTTCTCTCTTTTAACAGATACCTTACTTCAGATGATAACAGGCAAGACAATAAATTCACATAACATAGTACAAGACATAATTTCATATGTTTGAGTATGTTCTTGAATATTTTACACATATATATTGTCATTGTACCTTACTTTCCATTTAACCTTAGGCTAACACTTTTATCAAAATATTTTCCCTTTGGGCATAAATAGTCATCATACACAGGCTGCGGACCCCGGAGGCCCAAAGCCAAGTTTCACTTTGTAATAATTGACGTATAACATTACTGGGTAACAGCATCATGTTCAGCTCGTGATTTTCTGCGTGCGCATCACATCAGATACAACATCCTTGGAGTTACTTGGCAGTCAATTAATGTTTTGGTTATTCCCTGCAGAACATCTGCAGAGCGCTACAACAGAATACAGGAATACAATTCAAGCAGATAGCAGTTAATACTGACACCAAAATTACATATTACTATTTTTGTACAATTTTCAAATATTTCCCAAACCCCACAGACTTTAGAATTTTCTTCACTGGATTCCAACCAAAAGTTGAACCCCTGTGGAACATCACAATATCCTAGTTTCTTCTTTTTAGGGGACATTTCCTGAAAGCGGATTTAATTTTACAAAAAGCATAAAAGTTGAATCCTGGCATTGATATAAACAGAATGAATATTACAAATACAGGTTGACATATATATATATATATATATATATATATATATATAATAATACATAATCCAATAAACATACCGATGGTGGACAGTTTTTCTCTTTGCACTATATCAGATTCTCTGAGTATTTTGTTAAAGTAAGTAATATTTCATACAGAACTGGGAGATAAGATGGGTTATATTAAACAATAATACTGAGAAGGGGGATGTCTCCCTTCAAGCCTGATTCTCGGAGTGAGGTGGGGGTGATTCATTATTTCCTGAACTATCATCCCCTTATCCTATTCTATTGCTTCCTTTCTTCCATATATGCCTCTTTGCAATTTACTGTCCTGAATCAATCCCACATGATCTAATCTCCACTGATCCCAAAACTTACTGTCTACTAACCCAGTTTTGTGTATTCCTGCTCTTTTTAGGATTTTCTTTACCTGTGCAGCTACTTCTTTCCCTTCTCCTATCTCCATTAGTTCACATGGGGTGTACCATATCTTAGATGGTCCCTTCCCCATCTTGGCTGGTAGCTAATCAGCCGATGAGTCTCTCACTCCTCTAGGGCAACCTTTGAGACAATAGAGGGTCACTTATGACTACTTAGTGAGAACTCCCAGACAGACTCTTCTGTCTTCTATGAACTACTTGTGTAAGTTCAGGAGTAGTGCTCAGGGCAATGCCTCAATTGGCTTCCACAGGCTCAACTTTCTGCCTGTGTCCCCTTACCAAAACACTCCCAAATCACTACACGCACTTCTTCGCGCGGATTCTACTAAGTCCTTCGTGCTACTACTCAGGTCCCATTCGACCTTGACCGTCCAGACACGGCTGGAGGCTAGTTTTCCAAAACAAGGACTTTTCAATCACTCAGTGCTTCTCAGTTCGGAACCTTGTCCGCAACTCTAAACTCTAGGGGTTAAGAATAGAGAACTTTTCCCCATTCTTTGCAGCCTTATATCTTATAACACAGGTAACATGCAAACATCAGTAGACAGGTAAACAGGTAAGACAAAAAGCAAAGAAAACAATTTCCATATCATTTACAGGTGACATGTCCCTTTTAGGTTCTTCCGTACTATACAATTGGCATCGAGATGTCATATAAGCATGCAGCAGCTTACCTCACTCATCGATACAGAGAATAGACACACAGGAACCTCAGATATACTAATTGGCAAGATCAAAGGCTTACCTTCACAGTACTGTTTTTATCTATCTGAGGTCCTCTGGTCCTGTCCTCAAGTCGATCGGTGAGTGGGTCGGCACTCTAATGGCTGCACATCAGACGATCTCGAGGCCCCACATCGTTGGGCGTCAATTTCTGTCGGGGGTTAATCTCCCCCGGGATGGATGTCACCGTAAGCCTAATCAAATAGATAACCAGTTTCGAGCGCTCGGGAAACAAGACGTACACAGATATCGTGTATGAACAGTTTCTACTTTATTGCGTAGTTCAATACAGTTTTAAAAGCAAGCTCAGTTACATAACAGTCATGTGATCAATATACATATATGGTCTTTCCAGTTCCGTTATCAGACAAATTTGTTCAGTTACCCATCACCCCAGATGTTTCCTTTTCACCTTATCTGAATGTCCTTCTTATCATTCCTGAGAATACCAGTTCTGCTGAGAACATCAGAACTGTTGACATCTTCCCCCAGACTCCAAGTCTGTATTCTATCTATAAACTATGCAGTCTTGTCTGCAGAACATTCCACCCTCTTGTGCTTTCTGTATATAGTGCAAACTATGTTTTAACCCTTACAGGATGTTCAAAGTTTGGGAAATCTTTTTGTATCCAAATCCGGCTTTAAACTTCTCCACAACAGTATCACGGACCTGCCTGGTGTGTTCCTTGGTCTTCATGATGCTCTCTGCGCTTTAAACAGAACCCTGAGACTATCACAGAGCAGGTGCATTTATACGGAGACTTGATTACACACAGGTGGATTATATTTATCATCATCAGTCATTTAGGACAACATTGGATCATTCAGAGATCCTCACTGAACTTCTGGCGTGAGTTTGCTGCACTGAAAGTAAAGGGGCCGAATAATATTGCACGTCCCACTTTTCAGTTTTTTATTTTTTACAAAAGTTTAAAATAATCAATAAATTTCGTTCCACTTCACAATTGTGTCCCACTTGTTGTTGATTCTTCACCAAAAAATTTAAATTTTATATCTTTATGTTTGAAGCCTGAAATGTGGCAAAAGTTGAAAAGTTCAAGGGGGCCAAATACTTTCGTAAGGCACTGTAATTAAATAAACAGCGTTACTCACCTCCCGTGGGCTCTGGCTCTGTGGTTAGGGGCTCCGCCAGTAACCATCAGTACCAACAGTACGGTGGGGCTCAGGGAGTAAGCGGTATAGTTCTCAGTACTCTCTACACTTAGGATGCCCCACTTCTTTTATGTACTAGGTGTTAGTGTTGCTTACATAGTGAGAACTGGGGCCAGGAGCAAAGAAGGAATAAGGAGTCCTAAGAGCAGTGAGTACTGAGAAGCATACTCACCACTCGCTCCTCGGACCTGTATAGAAGCTGGGGCATTATGGTGTGTGTCCTGTGGCATTATACTGCATGGGGAGTGATTGTTATACTGTGTGGAGGCTGGGGGACATTATACAGTGTAGGGGCTATGGTCATTATACTATGTGGGGTCTAAGCTAGGGATTATACTGTGTGTTGGGCATAAGAAGGCATTATATTTTGTGGGGACATAAAGGGGGCGTTATACTGTGTGAAGGATATAAATAAGCATTAATATGTGGGGGTCAGTGGGGGCATTAAATTGCACGTGGGGACAGTGAAGGGGACATTGTACCATGTGGGGGGGGGCATTATACTGTGTATGAGCACTACGAGTGCATTATACTGTGTATGGGCACTACGAGGGCATTATACTGTGTATGGGCACTACGAGGGCATTATACTGTAAGTGGGAAATAAGGCATTATATCTCCCCATGGCTCAGAGCTACTTTAGGGAGTGTTCTGTGTGAACCTCACCAACCCAACCCCACAGTTCCTACCCTTAAAGGTACAGTGTACATTAATTATGGTACATTGTGGGACCATATTAATATACACTACATGTGGCAGTATAAATGTTGCAGAAATACCTATATACACAGGTAGTATTACATGGGCAACGTAATTAATGGAATATACTCAATGAGACAGCAATTTGTGCATCAAAGATAGTGAAGAGAACCTGTCAAAACCTATGAGAGCATCCCACTTCGGTGGTGTTTTCAACAAATATAGGCAAAGTCCATCCACAGTAACTGTTTAGTTCGATTTCCTTAATAAATCTTTAGTCATGACACCCTTATGTGAGTTATGAAATATTAAATGGTGACATTTTAAAGTATGATTTGTCCCCCCAAAAATAAGCCCTGATATGATTGTTAACAGAAAAAAAAAATTTAAAAGGTGAAAACAAGTAACGCAAAATGTAAAGTCACCTTGTACTTAAGAGGTTAAGGATAACCAAAAAATGACCACCGT
The DNA here is from genome assembly GCA_947044405.1 of Leptodactylus fallax. Taxonomy (NCBI): domain Eukaryota; kingdom Metazoa; phylum Chordata; class Amphibia; order Anura; family Leptodactylidae; genus Leptodactylus; species Leptodactylus fallax. The sequence continues at coordinate 655,432 of CAMRHE010000557.1, read as the reverse complement.
TTTAAAGTTTTTGTGATGTTAAACTTTTTTTTTTCTTTTTAAAGATTTTTGATATTTTTTTTTCATTTTCCATGTTACTATCTATTTTAAACAAATACTATATCCTGCAATATTCGCTCTGGTCTGATACTTTCCAACTCTGCAGGAGTATTCTTTGCAGCAGTCACCTCTACATTGCAGACAAGACAGGATTACAATAGAAAATAACACCTTTATAGAGAATAACTCTGACCCGTCATTGCGTCCGCTAAAAAATTTGCTGAAAAAAGTGGTCTTTGGTTAGATAAGGGGGTGGTCTGATTATAGAGGGGTATTTTCCATAGACTGTGGGATAACAATTTGTCACTAATAGGGGGGTCTTCTCAAAAAGTAGCCTTCTGGACAGATTTCACTGTGCTTAGTTTAAAAAACATATGCCTATACGTAATCCTATATAGTCCTGCCCATTTTGTGAATTTTTTATTAGAGATCTATGTTGGTTTGGCCTTTTAAAACATGAAGGTTATGATTTCAGTATATGCTGCAGTGACTATGTTGTATGCTGCATGAGGTGCCCAAGTACTTACTGTTCTATAAGAAAGACAATTAGACTTACAGGGGCATCTCAATAAATTAGAATATTTTTGAATCGTTCATTCATTTCAGTAATTCAGTAATACAATTCATAAACAGCGTCTTCCATGATTGTGTGTCCTACTGAACCAGACTGAGGGCCATTAGAGGACCATTTAAAGGCTTAGGAAACCTTGGCAGGTGACACATTGAATTTACAATACTGAACTGAACTTACAATATTCTAATTTTCTTAGACTTTGGTTTTCATTAGCGGTAATCCATAATCAACATTTACTGAAATAAAACACTTGAAATAGAAGACTCTGTGTGTAAAGAATCTAGAAAATATAGGAGGTCACTTTTTTTAATTTAATTACTGAAAGAAATAAACATTTCAAAGATATTCTAATTTATTGAGATGCTCCTGTATGTTTACTTAATTATGTGAAGACAGAAATTCTATCCATGCAGAACATGGTTCACTGAGATTAATAAAGCATATTTGATCCATTCACAATAGTGAGACAGATTGTTTGTTTGCACTTTTCTGGCCTGGTGAAGATTAATTGATGTGTAACTAGACATTAGGTGGCGCCATTGATCATCCACTTAGAAGCTCTGGGCCCTCTGGGCTTGAAAAATAGAAATAACTCAAGTGTTTTCCTATGAATAGATGCATCTACCAATGTGAACATTTAGTTTATATACTGTTATATATACAGGTCTGGATCAGGGATGAAGCGTCATGTCTGACTCCAGATTTCCCTTGTGTGGGGTGTATGGACTGATGTAATTAAACAGAAATAAGATAATTGGGGTGTGCCATACTTAGAGGATTTCAATGCATCTTGGACTGTGTTATTTCTGCTCTGACCACCACCGGTGTCTCTGGGTAATATACATACAGTATGTGTCCCCCATGCAGTGGTACGAATCGCCATGTATGTCTAATGCCAATCTCAAGTCTTTGAAGTGACTATTTTTACCTCTATTGCTCTTTTTGAGTTGTCTTAACCTGAACTTTATTATGTGTACAGTCTATTGTTATCCACTATTGTAGATGAGGACAAGGTCAGGGATTTGGCAGTGAAATGATCCCATCGCTGCTGGAGGAGAGAGATTGTGAATGCTAAATCATGCCAAAGCATATGTCCTATGCTATTCAAGGAGGGGTACGTGTAAGTGCAGATCATGGTCTGTACGGGTCCCATAAGAATTAGAACACCATTACAATACCTAAACACTCTGACGCAAGATTGCAAAGCGCAACACCCATAAATACACCATGTATCACTATTAGTACGCAGCATATAAGGTTATTATAATATATTATAGAATTAGACTCCTGGGGATAGGTAATATTTCTCCCTCTATGATCGGTATTTAACGGACAGTGTTATAAATATATATATCTGGTTTAGGGGCTTTTACTGCGCGGCGGTTACAAGAGTGAGGTTGTTTAAGACAACCCCTTCAACTCCCCACCTGGGCATTGCCCCTATACCAGAGAGTTTGATCTACCTGTTTTATGTATTTCACAAACTACTTTTTGTGAGGCAATTTGTTGGCCCTTTTAATTGACATTAATAAACTATTTGTAACGTCTTTTGAAAACGCTTTTTCTACAGCATTTTTCACTACGTTTTGTCCCCCCCTATTATATCCCTGCAGCTCAAAAACACATGCATTTGTGAAAATTCTACTTTTCCGCAGCTTGTTTGCTCACAATATGTGGATGAGATGAAATAAAATCTTATTCACTTTGCTGGCACTTCCACATCAGCCTCGTCTGTGTATACGTGACTAATGTTCTTTTTTGGGAAAACCTGCTAAAATTACGACATTGCCTACAGCCGATTCTACTAGTATGATATTGTATGCTAGAAACGTACAGGTAATGTATGTAATGGATCAGCCACAGTTACATTGGAAGTCAGCAAAAAAAAAAAAAAAAAAAAAGGGAAAATATTAGTGCCTGCCAAAGTTGGATGAACAGTGTATATCTGGATAGGTGATAAATTATATAAGTGAATAGGTGATAAATTACATATGTTGACAGGTGATAAATGACATATATGCCCTGAATATGCCTTCCATTATTTTTAATGTGAGGCAGATGTCAAAACAGGATACTGAAAAAATAAGTGTCCTGCTCGATCTTGCTGTGACTCAACAACCGAAGCCGCAGCACAAGACACTCTGTTGATTTTTTTCACCTGAGCCAAATCAGTGGTTGAACGCCATGGTGGAAAGTCGGAGGGTCGGAAATGGAAGTGGAGGAATGAGGTGGAAATTTCCCTCAAATTCTTCTTCCATATCTACCATGTGAATATACCCAAAAGTTTCCCATTTAAGAAATAAGACAATTGCAGACCAAATAAAATTCTACAGATGATCTTTGTGACATTTTGTGCAATTTTTTTAATAAAGTTTATTGGTTACTGTCACAATAACATTGGTGTTTACAGTAGACACAAAGTGGCACAATTTACTTGCAAAGAAACAAATAAATAAATATTGAACAGTTGTCAAGTTATAGCTATTTGGCAACTGCTGGACAGTGGGCTGAGGTTGCTTGGGCCAACCAGATAAAATGATTCTGGAGACCTGTCTTCCAACAACCTTGAGAAAATAGTACCCCATTGGTTGTCTTCTGCTGGACCATTATTATGTTAGAAGACTGGGCCCATCGGAGAATCCTCTGCTTCTCTAGTGGGCCAGTCCAACATTGCTGTTGGGAACAGCCAAGCAGTGCAATTGCTGCTGTCTATAAATATTATGTTACAGGACCACATCCTAATGAGCATAAAGCCCACCTTGGGGAGAGCAACCCAGTGAGTTAGTAAGCAAAGGAGCTTAGAGTGGCGCTGCTGCTTGTTATCTGCATGTGTTCTACACAGACAGTGACATTTTTCTGTTCCCTCCCTACCCTACAGAGATGCCACACACCTAGTGTCCCACCCTGGCACCCTTCAATGAAACCTTTTTGACATAGCACACAGTCCATGCTACGGTATATGTCTCGATTTACCCCTACTCACCATTACTATTTTCAAATTCTTCAGTCCTTCCTCTCCCACAGAGCAGCACCACCTAGTACCTCTCCTCCATCCTCTACCCCCACTAACCACCAAACTCATGTTGTAGTTATTTCACATTTGATTCCGCCACTTTACTTATCTCAGTTATCCCACATTTTACACCATTTTATGACATTTAGGGATATTTATAAACACCCTTCGCCAATTTTCTAGCCTTAAATGTTGCAAAGTGTAGGTTTTTGATTTATTTATTTTTTTAAAGGTAATTTTCCTGAAGTTTAACACTCAAATTATAGTTTTTCTCGTCACTTTACAAAAAGGAGCCATGGTGTGGGTTGGTTGATGGGGTGCAGAAGATATCAAAACCAGCCTAGAAAATGCCAGTCTTGATAACTGTCCCCCATTATGTTCTACACATAGACATTAATGCCATATATATATGGTAGCTGTCTAAAATACAATATTAACAACATACGATGATACTTTAGAAGATAAAAACCGAATTGTTCAGAAACCAACTGGAGATGCTTGGAATTACTTGGTAATGTGGGCCATTTCTCAGAGATTCACAAACTTTACAATAACTACGTTGCCACCCACCGCCTACTTTGATTTCATAATGAACTCTCCAATTGAAATACTTCCTATACTTATCGTCATCCTTGTCCAACTCCAGAAGATAGGCGGCCAGTTCCTTTGGACTTGGGAAATCGTCAACATGAATGAAGGCATCTCCAGGGACAAAACGCTCATAGTTCTTACGAGATGTTCCCAACACAACTGGGACTGCCCATGACCCAAAAGCATTGGACCATAGCTTCTCCGTGATATAATCCTTGTAGACTGAATTCTCGAAGGCCAAATAGAATTTATACTGGGATATGGTTGCATGAAAATCATCCCAGCTGAGTTTTTTATGTTTTGCACCATAGATATCAATAGGGATATATTTCTTCAGCTCCTTATAATACTCAGTTCGGCGAACACCTGGGTACCACTTACTGAGCACCCAAGAAACCAGTTTGGACTTGGCTGGTAAAGTAAAGTTTTGAGGCTGTTTTGAAGGCACCATCTGACCATAAGGACTAAAAATGTCAGAGTCCTGACGAAATGTCAGAGTCCTGTTGAAAAGATTATCAAGTAAATGTAAGTTCTTGATAATCAGAGGAGGTTCCATGTTGAACCAAACCCAATGCTGAAAATGAGGCCTTGGTTCTTGAGGCAATGACTTTTGATCGTACATGATATCTACATGATGCATAACCACTGCATTGGCAATGTCATAGAAGGTCCTGTTTGCAGTAAGATGACAACCAGAAATACCAAATTCTTCAAGGCATGTGTTTAGAGGGAAATGGTCTCCAAAAGGCCAGACCCAAACCAGAACAATGATCTCATCCTCCCTAAGTGTAGACATTTCGATTTTGTGAATTTTCGTTCCTAGTAAAGAAACATTTGACTTCGTCCAGATGAAGACGACTACGACTACAAGCAAAATAATGAAAAAGGTGAGGCTTTTCTTCTGAAATGTTTTCATCATTTTTGCACTGTGACAGTATCAGGATTCAGGTTTCAACCTCTGAAAGTCTTGAGAGGCAGGATTAAAGGAATCTGCGATGTGGTGTTCTATATAAGGCAAAAGACACAAGTAGAAAACATTATTAACAGTTAATACGTAACATAATGTAAACTTAGGATGATTGTACTGCTCTGACTACACAATAGCAATATCAGATAACCTGACCTGTAGGTCAAGATGAACCACTGGTGGGTAATCGCATGGTACACTTTGGGATCATTGGTTCCAGTGTATGAATTTAGACCTTCAGAGCAGTGGTCTATGGACTGCCCATAGAGTATATACGACCGCAAGTGGTTGTCTTGTTCTGCACAAAATGGTACAGCTGCAGAAACAGGGAGATGGCTGTAATTACAGCCGGAGCTCCCCTAGAGAACGCAGGGAAGGTTTATTACTGTCCCTTCCTTCCTGATCGCTGTGTACACAGCTATGGGTACCGCTATGATGCGGCTCTCCTCTGACCCTGCGGTCACGTGATATGCTGGGATCAGAGTCTGTTAGAGCTGCTGGGTCCTAGAGGACCCAGATCAGCTCTGAAGTTATGGGCAGGAGGCTGTATTCCTCCTGCAGTTGGGGCTAAATGTATCAGCCCCAGTTACAGTGAAAATCAGCCTCTCCCACCAAAAAAAAAACAGTGATCAGATGTCCCCAAAGGTCTATTATGACCTTATGGGGACACTATGAAAGAAAGAAAGAAAGAAAGAAAGAAAGAAAGAAAGAAAGAAAGAAAGAAAGAAAGAAAGAAAGGGAAGAGGAGAAGAAGAGGAGGAGGAGAAAGAAAGAAAGAAAGAAAGTAGAAAAGTAAAAAAATAAAAATTAAAGTAAAATAATTAAAAAAAGAAATAAAATAATACGCCAATAACACGCCCTTATTACAGATTCTAGCCCCATCCCCGACAACACAATACAAGATAAAAATTATCGTAACGGAGAGGAAAAACTATTTTCAAAAGTTTTTTAGTATTTTTAGTACCACTTTGTGCTATTAAATTTTAAAAAAGTGAAAAACAGACACATTTTCCCTCCTCTTTTGTTTTATATTTTCCCAGATATAAAAAAAATTAAAAAATATGCAAAAATAAAAACCTAAAAATAAAGCCTTATGTGTCACCGAAAAAAGACGCAGAAATTAGTTGAATAACACAAATGATAAAAATGTTACAGCCCTCAAAACTGCACATACAAAAAAACCAAAAAATGTGTCCTGGACCAGAAATTGGTACTGAAGTGGTTAAGGTGAACATCTCCCAGTAGGTCATATATAGATGGGTTGTCTAAACCAGAAAACACCTTTAAAGATGTTTCCCCTGCCCTTTCCATATGCACAGCAGCGAGGCACAAGGTCTGGTCTACTTAAACTTATTTGATGACACAGTATGACTTTGTGCGATACAATAACATATACCAGGGTATATTCCATATATGTTCCACTCATCTTCTGAATATCAATGTATATCTTGACTGATCTTGACTTAAAGAAGACCTTTCACCACCTCCACCAACTCCAACTCTTTGTATCCTTCAATGGGCACCGCTCTACAGATTCTGGTGCATTTGGAATTTTTCCTATAGCCCCCCTGTTCCCAATCAATCAGTGCAGTTACTTAGGTTCTCAACTGTCAAGTGGGCGGTCCTCAGCTGGGGAGGACAGGCAAGTGGGGGCTAGAGAGCATAAATATGTTAAAACTAACAGAAATGATAGCTCAGGACAAGTGGGGGCTAGAGAAAAAATTTCAACTGCATTGGAATAAGTGGAGCAGAGCGTATTGTAGAATGCAAAAAGTTGGAGTTGGTGAAGGTGCTGAGAGGTCCTCTTCAATGTATGTATTATAGAACACTATGTGCAAAATAACAGCTTGGATGGAACATAATGACCAGAAACTGACAACACCTAGAGCCGTGATGGCGAACCTATGGCACGCAGAGCCCTCTCAGTTGGCACGCGCGCCGTCACCATATCTCACTAACGGGGAATCAAGCTCTACCTGTTTTAACAGTAACAGTCCTTTTATTTGGTTTTATCTAGCAAAGGGGTATCCAAGCTTGGCAGGTAATGGTCTATCCTTAGGATAGGTCATTAAATTGAGATCCGACACGTTGGCCCTACACAGCTCAGGTTTTCTGCACAGTGTATAGATCTGGAAGCATCCGGCTTCATACACTGTGTAGCTGCCTGCACTCGTACAGCTCAACTCCCGTTCAATTGCATGGGAGCCGAGATGCAATAGTGAGCCTTGACCACTGCACAGTGTACAGAGCCTTCTGGCTTTGGCTTTACACACTCCAAAGGACACTCACACCAAGTACTGATGGGATCTACATTTCTCTTTTCTTCATTCACGTCATTTTATTAATTGACAAAAATAAACTATTAACCCTTCTATTTCTGAAAGCATTCTTACTCTACAACATTTTTGCCACAACACTATATTATACACTCTATATATCCAGCATAGTGTTGCATAGATTGATATATGCCACAGATACCATGATATTACCAGCAAACACACTTGCTATTAATCTTGTCTATTCAGTATGTCACCTTGGTCATACTAACACTCCAAGCCAAAAAAGTGATACATAATACATCGAGATAATAAAGAAAGTATAACCCATCTGTCTACTCACCAGATCGCACTTCTCACACTGAATATGAAACTTCTAGTCTTGTATCTAAATTCCCCTAGAAATGAGTTAACCAGAATTCCCAAAGCTTTGACAAACCTTCTGACGTCGGCGACTCCCTGCTCTAATAGGACTATAATAATATGTCTCATAAAAGTCACTGTCATCTAATATTCTGCAATGATCAAGAATAGATGAAAAGGTACCAGGGTGTAACACTATTATCAAACACTTTATGAGAATGATGCTTGAAATATTGAATATCTTCTAAGGAGCAGGTCAGGCAATAATTGTGAAATGTGCCTTCCTCCCATCCATACACACCTCTACTTCAAAGGAATGTCTGCTTTCGACAATCCTCTAAGTTCTGCAGTTGGCATGCCAAGAAAACAGCAATGGAACTGGGCAGTAAAAGTTCAATTACCCTGCAGTGCCACCCATAGGTGAAATAAAGCATTACACATTTTCCACAGGCTAGAGTCATGATAGGTCATCCAGACCAAAGGACACTCTTTGTAGCCAGTTAATAGATGAGGATCCTCTCTAGCACCCCCACCAATATTTTTTTTTAAACTGTAATTTTTATTAAAGTTTTGAAATAGTTACAAATTGAATACAGAAAAATTCTTCATAGCAAATAATCTGTTAGATACACAAAATACAATAGTACAGAGACAAAGTTTAGGAAGTACATAAGACAAGACAAAGGCAAGGAACAATAAGGAGAAAGGGGGGGGGGGCCGGATCTCAGACACCTTGTGTGGCACAGTAGGTATCACAGTGGGACCAAATTGCTTCGAATGCCTCCACCATATGATTAAGGGAGGCAGTCAAGTACTCCAGGCTGCAGATATCCTTCAATCGGGCAATCAATTCTGAGATCACTGGAGGAAGAACTTCCCTTCAATGGCGGGCTATGAGCGTTTTGGCTGCGGTGCACAGGTAAAGGTATAGCTTAGATGTATTTTTACTAAGACCTTTTGGGGGGAGATTCAGCAGATAAACCATGGGATCCAGGGGTATGCCTTGGATGAAAAGGATGTTAGTCAGCTTCCTAACCTCGAACCAGAAAGGGCGGACTAGGGGGCATTCCCAAAAGATACGGAACAGTGTTCCTGGCGCTGTTTGGCATCGCCAGCAACTGGGAGGAATAGTGGGATTGAGAGTATGAAGAAAAGCTGCAGTATGATACCAATGCATAAGTATTTTGCATTGCGTTTCCCTAAATGTTACACAGGAAGAGGATTTAGCTGCTCACCACTGGTTGTGTGAGATGTGTATGCCCAGGGCTCCAGACCACCGGGTCATATATTTGTGGACCACCGGAGTCTGCCCCCCCTGAGAGGACAAAAGCCTATAAATATTAGAAATCAGGCCTCTAGTGGAGGTACCCGCCCGACATAGTCATTCAAAGGCCGTAGGGAGGGAGACTCTGGTGGGCCCAAACTGAGAGACAACAAAATGAACTATCTGTTGATAGTGAAACCACTCTGAGGTAGGCAAGTGCTGTGTGGAGGTGAGGTAGCCAAAGGACCTGAGCTCTAAGGTCGACGGGTCCACCAAATCAGCTACGTGAAATAGACCCAACCTGCTCCAGGGCCTGACCATAGCAGCCGTGAGTCCACTTGGGAGAAGTGGGTTATATAAAAAGGAGATCATAGATGAGTGCGGGGAGGCCAACCGAAACAACTTAGAACAGGTGTTCCAGATAGCGCGAGTAAAGCCGATCGGGCCCAGCAACGGGGCAGTGGGCAAGGGGGGGAAGGAGGACCACAGAAATGCATTGGGATGAACAGGAGCCAACCAAAGCTTCTCTATCTCAACCCATTTTGTATGTGCCTGGGGTGCCGCCCAAAATGGTATACTACGTAGATGGGCAGCCCAGTAATAGTGCAGTATATGTGGAACCTCCAGACCCCCCTCCGACTTACTCGCCAGCATCACCGATCGGGGAATGCGATGGCGTTTGCCATTCCATATAAATTGGAATATTGCTTTTTGTAGGGATCTCAGTTCGGACCTAGGGACTGCCACCGGGAGGGTCTCAAAGAAATAGAGGATCCTCGGGAGGAGGGTCATCTTAACTGCAGTTATACGGCCTATGAGAGAGATATGGAGTGGGCGCCACTTATCCAGGAGAGAGCGGAGCTTATGAAAAGGTGGGGATAGTTGGCCGAGTAAAGCGTGGGATACGAAGAGGATATTTGAACGCCCAGATAGCACAGGGCGCGGTCTCTCCATTGGAAGTCAAAGTTGGACTTAAGCAACTGCAAGGCCTCGCTTGGAATATTCAGAGGCAGGGCTTCCGTCTTACCAGGGTTGACCTTATAGCCCGAGAGATCTCCATAGTCCTTTAAAACATGGAGAAGGTTTGGAAGGGAGATGTGGGGTTTAGTGAGGGTCAACAGGACATCGTCTGCAAACAAGCTAATCTTAGATTCCCTATCCCTCACAAACACTCCAGAAACATCTGGGGCGGATTTAATTTGGGCCGCCAGGGGTTCAATACACAGTGCGAATATTAGAGGTGACAAGGGGCATCCCTGACGGGTTCCATTACGAATGGACAAGGGAAGGGAGGAAGCATTAGGGAGCTTAACAACTGCCGAGGGGTGAGAATAAAGAGCCCTTATGGCCATGAGAAAGGCCCCCGAGAACCCGTATTTTTCGAGGGTAGCTATCATAAATGACCAATCAAGGCGATCGAAGGCCTTCTCAGCGTCCAGACTCAGAAGCAAGGTAGGGGTGGAGTAACGGTTGGCCTCGTCAATCAAGTCCACTGCCCTTCTAGTGTTATCTCCCCCTTGACGACAAGGGACAAATCCCACCTGGTCTTTGTGGATGAGAGACAGAAGCCAAAAGTTAAGCCTGTTTGCCAAGATTTTTGTGAAGAGTTTGAGGTCTGTATTCAGGAGGGCGATGGGACGGTAGTTAGAACACTCCTGATGGTCCTTGTGTGGCTTTGGGACTAGGGAAATGTGAGAGTGCAGCATAGTTTGCGGGATCGAGGCCCCATCCAGGAAGGAGTTGAAAAGTTGACACATATGAGGGAGGAGGTCAGAATGAAAAGTTTTGTAGTAGGCATAGGTGAACCCATCAGGGCCCGGAGCCTTACCATTAGGCAGGCCCTCCAGGACGGCAGTCAATTCCTCGCTTGATACTGGAGCATTAAGCGAAGTGAGAGCTGAGGTCGGGAGGACTGGGAGTCGACACGAGGCCAGGTAAGAATGCAGGCCCGTCTCTGTAGTGGTGGGGTCTCCCCCAGCAGGCGAGGGAAGGTTATACAATGTAGTGTAATAATCCCGAAACAAGGCTGCTATGGTATCAGGATGGTGTTGAAGAGTGCCCTGGGAATCTCGGACAGCATAGGTTTCATAGACGAAACCCGACGGTCTCTCGGGGTTTTAGCTAGAAGTGTGTGGGCTTTATTTCCCCTCTCATAGTATCTCTGGCGGCTGTAGAGGAGGAGGCGTCGGGTGGCCTGGGTGGCGAGGTCCTGGAGATCTGCCCTAGCAGTCACTAATTGACGTAGCAGAGATAACGTGGGGCGCGACGTTAATCGCTCGGTCAGGGATCTGATCTTACTAGTTAAAGCCTCCTCCCTGACCCTCCTGTCTCTCTTAATCTGTGTTCCCAACGCAATACAATGACCTCTCATTACAGCCTTATGGGCTTCCCACAGTGTGGACATAGCGGGGACTGAGTCAGAATTAACTCGAAAGTATTCTTGGCGGTGAGAACGAAGTTTAGCTTGGGTCTCTTGTGAGTGGAGGAGGGATTCATTAAGTCGCCAGTGGCAACGTTTTATCAGAAGGGGGGTGGAGGATAGTGTGAGCATTACAGGAGCATGGTCGGACCAGGATATAGGGTCTATGTCAGCAGAGGTTAATAAGCGAAGGGCCAGTGTATTACCAAAAAAATTAGTCTATTCTGGAGTGGGTTCTGTGGGGGTGGGAGTAAAATGTAAAGGAGCGGGCAGAGGGATTAGCCACCCACCAAAGATCATAGAGGGCCGCTGACCTTACAAGGCAGTGAAACTCTCTTGCCAGTCTCATCTGTGATGGTCCAGGAGGCCCATTAGTGAGGGTGAATCTATCCATACATTCAGAGAAAGCCATATTAAAGTCTCCGCCCAGTAGTAGTGCAGATCCCTCAAACACTTGCAATTTCCCCAGGACCCGTTTAAGGAAGGGGATCTGAGAGGAGTTAGGGTCGTATATGTTGCACAGAGTGATGGGCTGACCGTTTAGAAGCCCCTCCAAAATAATATATCGACCCTGGGGGTCTAGCCCGCCCGACCTGCAATGCTGAAACATAAGTATGATGCAAAACAGTTGTGGGACCATAAAAAACTGCATGTAAATATAAGCGACAATGGTAACAGAACACCCCTAGTGATCATAGTAAACGTATCCCCCTGGCTCCGTATGTGGGAGCTTACTGACGAAAGTGCCGGCTGGAGCTGCGGGGGGAGGGGGGGCAGTCAGAGCTGCGGTGCGAGCAGTAGCCGCGCCTGACTTACCTGGCGGTGAAGGGGTCTGCTGGAGCCATGTGCCTGGGCTCTGGAGCTCTGATTCTGGCAGGGCTGGAGGTCTGGCAGGCTGGCTGCCACCGTGGCCATGCTGGAGTCGGCCGGCGCGGTAGAGGAAGATAACCTACGCTTCTTGGAGGCCTGCGCTGCGGATGTCGTCGGCTGCAGGAACGCGGACAGGATAGGTTGTACGGACCTGTCCGCGGACGCACAGTCCCCTGTAGCAGGTGCCCGGGTAGTTTTTTTAGCCATGGGGGTCTGAATAAAGCTGGTGGTCCCACTTCATTATTGGTCAGGCAGGAGCTCCCCTAGCGCACGTCTCACTGCATCGAGTCCCTAGCCACGCCCCTTACCCCCACCAATATTGAGAACAGGGGTGTTTCTCTCCCCAGTCTGAATGGTGATGTGGTCGTGTCCCCACTCTATTCATTTCAATGAAACTGGGCTTCAGCTATTTCCAGTGTTCCCCTAGAAAAGAATAGATATGGCGCAGACCTTTCCAATCACAGCTCACAATGATGGTAAGAAAAAAGCAAGACAATATGTTGGAGATAAAACATAGACAGTGATAGTAAATTACAGTAATACAGTAACGAGTTATACAATGAATTATGTCAGTAATTTTGATACAATGTCTTTTGATACAATGTCCATAGAACAATAATCCACAAACAAACAAGATAGTATTTGTTCAGTGTTACATAGACTTTAGTTAGTATGTTGTGTTACACTGAGCAAATACTATCTTGCTTGTCTCCAAAATAATCTCTATCATTTTGGCTGGGAGGGAGACTCTGGTGGGCCCAAACTGAGAGACAACAAAATGAACTATCTGTTGATAGTGAAACCACTCTGAGGTAGGCAAGTGCTGTGTGGAGGTGAGGTAGCCAAAGGGCCTGAGCTCTAAGGTCGACGGGTCCACCAAATCAGCTACGTGAAATAGACCCAACCTGCTCCAGGGCCTGACCATAGCAGCCGTGAGTCCACTTGGGAGAAGTGGGTTATATAAAAAGGAGATCATAGATGAGTGCGGGGAGGCCAACCGAAACAACTTAGAACAGGTGTTCCAGATAGCGCGAGTAAAGCCGATCGGGCCCAGCAACGGGGCAGTGGGCAAGGGGGGGAAGGAGGACCACAGAAATGCATTGGGATGAACAGGAGCCAACCAAAGCTTCTCTATCTCAACCCATTTCGTATGTGCCTGGGGTGCCGCCCAAAATGGTATACTACGTAGATGGGCAGCCCAGTAATAGTGCAATATATGTGGAACCCCCAGACCCCCCTCTGACTTACTCGCCAGCATCACCGATCGGGGAATGCGATGGCGTTTGCCATTCCATATAAATTGGAATATTGCTTTTTGTAGGGATCTCAGTTCGGACCTAGGGACTGCCACCGGGAGGGTCTCAAAGAAATAGAGGATCCTCGGGAGGAGGGTCATCTTAACTGCAGTTATACGGCCTATGAGAGAGATATGGAGTGGGCGCCACTTATCCAGGAGAGAGCGGAGCTCATGAAAAGGTGGGGATAGTTGGCCGAGTAAAGCGTGGGATACGAAGAGGATATTTAAACGCCCACATAGCGCAGGGCGCGGTCTCTCCATTGGAAGTCAAAGTTGGACTTAAGCAACTGCAAGGCCTCGCTTGGAATATTCAGAGGCAGGGCTTCCGTCTTACCAGGGTTGACCTTATAGCCCGAGAGATCTCCATAGTCCTTTAAAACATGGAGAAGGTTTGGAAGGGAGATGTGGGGTTTAGTGAGGGTCAACAGGACATCGTCTGCAAACAAGCTAATCTTAGATTCCCTATCCCTCACAAACACTCCAGAAACATCTGGGGCGGATTTAATTTGGGCCGCCAGGGGTTCAATACACAGTGCGAATATTAGAGGTGACAAGGGGCATCCCTGACGGGTTCCATTACGAATGGACAAGGGAAGGGAGGAAGCATTAGGGAGCTTAACAACTGCCGAGGGGTGAGAATAAAGAGCCCTTATGGCCATGAGAAAGGCCCCCGAGAACCCGTATTTTTCGAGGGTAGCTATCATAAATGACCAATCAAGGCGATCGAAGGCCTTCTCAGCGTCCAGACTCAGAAGCAAGGTAGGGGTGGAGTAACGGTTGGCCGCGTCAATCAAGTCCACTGCCCTTCTAGTGTTATCTCCCCCTTGACGACAAGGGACAAATCCCACCTGGTCTTTGTGGATGAGAGACAGAAGCCAAAAGTTAAGCCTGTTTGCCAAGATTTTTGTGAAGAGTTTGAGGTCTGTATTCAGGAGGGCGATGGGACGGTAGTTAGAACACTCCTGATGGTCCTTGTGTGGCTTTGGGACTAGGGAAATGTGAGAGTGCAGCAAAGTTTGCGGGATCGAGGCCCCATCCAGGAAGGAGTTGAAAAGTTGACACATATGAGGGAGGAGGTCAGAATGAAAAGTTTTGTAGTAGGCATAGGTGAACCCATCAGGGCCCGGAGCCTTACCATTAGGCAGGCCCTCCAGGACGGCAGTCAATTCCTCGCTTGATACTGGAGCATTAAGCGAAGTGAGAGCCGAGGTCGGGAGGACTGGGAGTCGACACGAGGCCAGGTAAGAATGCAGGCCCGTCTCTATAGTGGTGGGGTCTCCCCCAGCAGGCGAGGGAAGGTTATACAATGTAGTGTAATAATCCCAAAACAAGGCTGCTATGGTATCAGGATGGTGTTGAAGAGTGCCCTGGGAATCTCGGACAGCATAGGTTTCATAGACGAAACCCGACGGTCTCTCGGGCTTTTAGCTAGAAGTGTGTGGGCTTTATTTCCCCTCTCATAGTATCTTTGGCGGCTGTAGAGGAGGAGGCGTCGGGTGGCCTGGGTGGCGAGGTCCTGGAGGTCTGCCCTAGCAGTCACTAATTGACGTAGCAGAGATAACGTGGGGCGCGACGTTAATCGCTCGGTCAGGGATCTGATCTTACTAGTTAAAGCCTCCTCCCTGACCCTCCTGTCTCTCTTAATCTGTGTTCCCAACGCAATACAATGACCTCTCATTACAGCCTTATGGGCTTCCCACAGTGTGGACATAGCGGGGACTGAGTCAGAATTAACTCGAAAGTATTCTTGGCGGTGAGAACGAAGTTTAGCTTGGGTCTCTTGTGAGTGGAGGAGGGATTCATTAAGTCGCCAGTGGCAACGTTTTATCAGAAGGGGGGGTGGAGGATAGTGTGAGCATTACAGGAGCATGGTCGGACCAGGATATAGGGTCTATGTCAGCAGAGGTTAATAAGCGAAGGGCCAGTGTATTACCAAAAAAATAGTCTATTCTGGAGTGGGTTCTGTGGGGGTGGGAGTAAAATGTAAAGGAGCGGGCAGAGGGATTAGCCACCCACCAAAGATCATAGAGGGCCGCTGACCTTACAAGGCAGTGAAACTCTCTTGCCAGTCTCATCTGTGATGGTCCAGGAGGCCCATTAGTGAGGGTGAATCTATCCATACATTCAGAGAAAGCCATATTAAAGTCTCCGCCCAGTAGTAGTGCAGATCCCTCAAACACTTGCAATTTCCCCAGGACCCGTTTAAGGAAGGGGATCTGAGAGGAGTTAGGGTCGTATATGTTGCACAGAGTGATGGGCTGACCGTTTAGAAGCCCCTCCAAAATAATATATCGACCCTGGGGGTCTAGCCCGCCCGACCTGCAATGCTGAAACATAAGTATGATGCAAAACAGTTGTGGGACCATAAAAAACTGCATGTAAATATAAGCGACAATGGTAACAGAACACCCCTAGTGATCATAGTAAACGTATCCCCCTGGCTCCGTATGTGGGAGCTTACTGACGAAAGTGCCGGCTGGAGCTGCGGGGGAGGGGGGGCAGTCAGAGCTGCGGTGCGAGCAGCAGCCGCGCCTGACTTACCTGGCGGTGAAGGGGTCTGCTGGAGCCATGTGCCTGGGCTCTGGAGCTCTGATTCTGGCAGGGCTGGAGGTCTGGCAGGCTGGCTGCCACCGTGGCCATGCTGGAGTCGGCCGGCGCGGTAGAGGAAGATAACCTACGCCTCTTGGAGGCCTGCGCTGCGGATGTCGTCGGCTGCAGGAACGCGGACAGGATAGGTTGTACGGACCTGTCCGCGGACGCACAGTCCCCTGTAGCAGGTGCCCGGGTAGTTTTTTTAGCCATGGGGGTCTGAATAAAGCTGGTGGTCCCACTTCATTATTGGTCAGGCAGGAGCTCCCCTAGCGCACGTCTCACTGCATCGAGTCCCTAGCCACGCCCCTTACCCCCACCAATATTGAGAACAGGGGTGTTTCTCTCCCCAGTCTGAATGGTGATGTGGTCGTGTCCCCACTCTATTCATTTCAATGAAACTGGGCTTCAGCTATTTCCAGTGTTCCCCTAGAAAAGAATAGATATGGCGCAGACCTTTCCAATCACAGCTCACAATGATGGTAAGAAAAAAGCAAGACAATATGTTGGAGATAAAACATAGACAGTGATAGTAAATTACAGTAATACAGTAACGAGTTATACAATGAATTATGTCAGTAATTTTGATACAATGTCTTTTGATACAATGTCCATAGAACAATAATCCACAAACAAACAAGATAGTATTTGTTCAGTGTTACATAGACTTTAGTTAGTATGTTGTGTTACACTGAGCAAATACTATCTTGCTTGTCTCCAAAATAATCTCTATCATTTTGGGTGGGAGGGAGACTCTGGTGGGCCCAAACTGAGAGACAACAAAATGAACTATCTGTTGATAGCGAAACCACTCTGAGGTAGGCAAGTGCTGTGTGGAGGTGAGGTAGCCAAAGGGCCTGAGCTCTAAGGTCGACGGGTCCACCAAATCAGCTACGTGAAATAGACCCAACCTGCTCCAGGGCCTGACCATAGCAGCCGTGAGTCCACTTGGGAGAAGTGGGTTATATAAAAAGGAGATCATAGATGAGTGCGGGGAGGCCAACCGAAACAACTTAGAACAGGTGTTCCAGATAGCGCGAGTAAAGCCGATCGGGCCCAGCAACGGGGCAGTGGGCAAGGGGGGGAAGGAGGACCACAGAAATGCATTGGGATGAACAGGAGCCAACCAAAGCTTCTCTATCTCAACCCATTTCGTGTGTGCCTGGGGTGCCGCCCAAAATGGTATACTACGTAGATGGGCAGCCCAGTAATAGTGCAATATATGTGGAACCCCCAGACCCCCCTCTGACTTACTCGCCAGCATCACCGATCGGGGAATGCGATGGCGTTTGCCATTCCATATAAATTGGAATATTGCTTTTTGTAGGGATCTCAGTTCGGACCTAGGGACTGCCACCGGGAGGGTCTCAAAGAAATAGAGGATCCTCGGGAGGAGGGTCATCTTAACTGCAGTTATACGGCCTATGAGAGAGATATGGAGTGGGCGCCACTTATCCAGGAGAGAGCGGAGCTCATGAAAAGGTGGGGATAGTTGGCCGAGTAAAGCGTGGGATACGAAGAGGATATTTAAACGCCCACATAGCGCAGGGCGCGGTCTCTCCATTGGAAGTCAAAGTTGGACTTAAGCAACTGCAAGGCCTCGCTTGGAATATTCAGAGGCAGGGCTTCCGTCTTACCAGGGTTGACCTTATAGCCCGAGAGATCTCCATAGTCCTTTAAAACATGGAGAAGGTTTGGAAGGGAGATGTGGGGTTTAGTGAGGGTCAACAGGACATCGTCTGCAAACAAGCTAATCTTAGATTCCCTATCCCTCACAAACACTCCAGAAACATCTGGGGCGGATTTAATTTGGGCCGCCAGGGGTTCAATACACAGTGCGAATATTAGAGGTGACAAGGGGCATCCCTGACGGGTTCCATTACGAATGGACAAGGGAAGGGAGGAAGCATTAGGGAGCTTAACAACTGCCGAGGGGTGAGAATAAAGAGCCCTTATGGCCATGAGAAAGGCCCCCGAGAACCCGTATTTTTCGAGGGTAGCTATCATAAATGACCAATCAAGGCGATCGAAGGCCTTCTCAGCGTCCAGACTCAGAAGCAAGGTAGGGGTGGAGTAACGGTTGGCCGCGTCAATCAAGTCCACTGCCCTTCTAGTGTTATCTCCCCCTTGACGACAAGGGACAAATCCCACCTGGTCTTTGTGGATGAGAGACAGAAGCCAAAAGTTAAGCCTGTTTGCCAAGATTTTTGTGAAGAGTTTGAGGTCTGTATTCAGGAGGGCGATGGGACGGTAGTTAGAACACTCCTGATGGTCCTTGTGTGGCTTTGGGACTAGGGAAATGTGAGAGTGCAGCAAAGTTTGCGGGATCGAGGCCCCATCCAGGAAGGAGTTGAAAAGTTGACACATATGAGGGAGGAGGTCAGAATGAAAAGTTTTGTAGTAGGCATAGGTGAACCCATCAGGGCCCGGAGCCTTACCATTAGGCAGGCCCTCCAGGACGGCAGTCAATTCCTCGCTTGATACTGGAGCATTAAGCGAAGTGAGAGCCGAGGTCGGGAGGACTGGGAGTCGACACGAGGCCAGGTAAGAATGCAGGCCCGTCTCTATAGTGGTGGGGTCTCCCCCAGCAGGCGAGGGAAGGTTATACAATGTAGTGTAATAATCCCGAAACAAGGCTGCTATGGTATCAGGATGGTGTTGAAGAGTGCCCTGGGAATCTCGGACAGCATAGGTTTCATAGACGAAACCCGACGGTCTCTCGGGGTTTTAGCTAGAAGTGTGTGGGCTTTATTTCCCCTCTCATAGTATCTCTGGCGGCTGTAGAGGAGGAGGCTTCGGGTGGCCTGGGTGGCGAGGTCCTGGAGGTCTGCCCTAGCAGTCACTAATTGACGTAGCAGAGATAACGTGGGGCGCGACGTTAATCGCTCGGTCAGGGATCTGATCTTACTAGTTAAAGCCTCCTCCCTGACCCTCCTGTCTCTCTTAATCTGTGTTCCCAACGCAATACAATGACCTCTCATTACAGCCTTATGGGCTTCCCACAGTGTGGACATAGCGGGGACTGAGTCAGAATTAACTCGAAAGTATTCTTGGCGGTGAGAACGAAGTTTAGCTTGGGTCTCTTGTGAGTGGAGGAGGGATTCATTAAGTCGCCAGTGGCAACGTTTTATCAGAAGGGGGGTGGAGGATAGTGTGAGCATTACAGGAGCATGGTCGGACCAGGATATAGGGTCTATGTCAGTAGAGGTTAATAAGCGAAGGGCCAGTGTATTACCAAAAAAATTGTCTATTCTGGAGTGGGTTCTGTGGGGGTGGGAGTAAAATGTAAAGGAGCGGGCAGAGGGATTATCCACCCGCCAAAGATCATAGAGGGCCGCTGACCTTACAAGGCAGCGAAACTCTCTTGCCAGTCTCATCTGTGAGGGTCCAGGAGGCCCATTAGTGAGGGTGAATCTATCCATACATTCAGAGAAAGCCATATTAAAGTCTCCGCCCAGTAGTAGTGCAGATCCCTCAAACACTTGCAATTTCCCCAGGACCCGTTTAAGGAAGGGGATCTGAGAGGAGTTAGGGTCGTTTATGTTGCACAGAGTGATGGGCTGACCGTTTAGAAGCCCCTCCAAAATAATATATCGACCCTGGGGGTCTAGCCCGCCCGACCTGCAATGCTGAAACATAAGTATGATGCAAAACAGTTGTGGGACCATAAAAAACTGCATGTAAATATAAGCGACAATGGTAACAGAACACCCCTAGTGATCATAGTAAACGTATCCCCCTGGCTCCGTATGTGGGAGCTTGCTGACGAAAGTGCCGGCTGGAGCTGCGGGGGGAGGGGGGCAGTCAGAGCGGCGGTGCGAGCAGCAGCCGCGCCTGACTTACCTGGCGGTGAAGGGGTCTGCTGGAGCCATGTGCCTGGGCTCTGGAGCTCTGATTCTGGCAGGGCTGGAGGTCTGGCAGGCTGGCTGCCACGGTGGCCATGCTGGAGTCGGACGGCGCGGTAGAGGAAGATAGCCTACGCCTCTTGGAGGCCTGCGCTGCGGATGTCGTCGGCTGCAGGAACGCGGACAGGGTAGGTTGTACGGACCTGTCCGCGGTCGCACAGTCCCCTGTAGCAGGTGCCCGGGTAGTTTTTTTAGCCATGGGGGTCTGAATAAAGCTGGTGGTCCCACTTCATTATTGGTCAGGCAGGAGCTCCCCTAGCGCACGTCTCACTGCATCGAGTCCCTAGCCACGCCCCTTACCCCCACCAATATTGAGAACAGGGGTGTTTCGCTCCCCAGTCTGAATGGTGATGTGGTCGTGTCCCCACTCTATTCATTTCAATGAAACTGGGCTTCAGCTATTTCCAGTGTTCCCCTAGAAAAGAATAGATATGGCGCAGACCTTTCCAATCACAGCTCACAATGATGGTAAAAAAAAAAGCAAGACAATATGTTGGAGATAAAACATAGACAGTGATAGTAAATTACAGTAATACAGTAACGAGTTATACAATGAATTATGTCAGTAATTTTGATACAATGTCTTTTGATACAATGTCCATAGAACAATAATCCACAAACAAACAAGATAGTATTTGTTCAGTGTTACATAGACTTTAGTTAGTATGTTGTGTTACACTGAGCAAATACTATCTTGCTTGTCTCCAAAATAATCTCTATCATTTTGGCTGGGAGGGAGACTCTGGTGGGCCCAAACTGAGAGACAACAAAATGAACTATCTGTTGATAGTGAAACCACTCTGAGGTAGGCAAGTGCTGTGTGGAGGTGAGGTAGCCAAAGGGCCTGAGCTCTAAGGTCGACGGGTCCACCAAATCAGCTACGTGAAATAGACCCAACCTGCTCCAGGGCCTGACCATAGCAGCCGTGAGTCCACTTGGGAGAAGTGGGTTATATAAAAAGGAGATCATAGATGAGTGCGGGGAGGCCAACCGAAACAACTTAGAACAGGTGTTCCAGATAGCGCGAGTAAAGCCGATCGGGCCCAGCAACGGGGCAGTGGGCAAGGGGGGGAAGGAGGACCACAGAAATGCATTGGGATGAACAGGAGCCAACCAAAGCTTCTCTATCTCAACCCATTTCGTATGTGCCTGGGGTGCCGCCCAAAATGGTATACTACGTAGATGGGCAGCCCAGTAATAGTGCAATATATGTGGAACCCCCAGACCCCCCTCCGACTTACTCGCCAGCATCACCGATCGGGGAATGCGATGGCGTTTGCCTTTCCAAATAAATTGGAATATTGCTTTTTGTAGGGATCTCAGTTCGAACCTAGGGACTGCCACCGGGAGGGTCTCAAAGAAATAGAGGATCCTCGGGAGGAGGGTCATCTTAACTGCAGTTATACGGCCTATGAGAGAGATATGGAGTGGGCGTCACTTATCCAGGAGAGAGCGGAGCTCATGAAAAGGTGGGGATAGTTGGCCGATTAAAGCGTGGGATACGAAGAGGATATTTAAACGCCCACATAGCGCAGGGCGCAGTCTCTCCATTGGAAATCAAAGTTGGACTTAAGCAACTGCAAGGCCTCGCTTGGAATATTCAGAGGCAGGGATTCAGTCTTACCAGGGTTGACCTTATAGCCCGAGAGATCTCCATAGTCCTTTAAAACATGGAAAAGGTTTGGAAGGGAGATGTGGGGTTTAGTGAGGGTCAACAGGACATCGTCTGCAAACAAGCTAATATTAGATTCCCTATCCCTCACAAACACTCCAGAAACATCTGGGGCGGATTTAATTTGGGCCGCCAGGGGTTCAATACACAGTGCGAATATTAGAGGTGACAAGGGGCATCCCTGACGGGTTCCATTACGAATGGACAAGGGAAGGGAGGAAGCATTAGGGAGCTTAACAACTGCCAAGGGGTGAGAATAAAGAGCCCTTATGGCCATGAGAAAGGCCCCCGAGAACCCGTATTTTTCGAGGGTAGCTATCATAAATGACCAATCAAGGCGATCGAAGGCCTTCTCAGCGTCCAGACTCAGAAGCAAGGTAGGGGTGGAGCAACGGTTGGCCGCGTCAATCAAGTCCACTGCCCTTCTAGTGTTATCTCCCCCTTGACGACAAGGGACAAATCCCACCTGGTCTTTGTGGATGAGAGACAGAAGCCAAAAGTTAAGCCTGTTTGCCAAGATTTTTGTGAAGTGTTTGAGGTCTGTATTCAGGAGGGCGATGGGACGGTAGTTAGAACACTCCTGATGGTTCTTGTGTGGCTTTGGGACTAGGGAAATGTGAGAGAGCAGCATAGTTTGCGGGATCGAGGCCCCATCCAGGAAGGAGTTGAAAAGTTGACACATATGAGGGAGGAGGTCAGAATGAAAAGTTTTGTAGTAGGCATAGGTGAACCCATCAGGGCCCGGAGCCTTATCATTAGGCAGGCCCTCCAGGACGGCAGTCAATTCCTCGCTTGATACTGGAGCATTAAGCGAAGTGAGAGCCGAGGTCGGGAGGACTGGGAGTCGACACGAGGCCAGGTAAGAATGCAGGCCCGTCTCTATAGTGGTGGGGTCTCCCCCAGCAGGCGAGGGAAGGTTATGCAATGTAGTGTAATAATCCCGAAACAAGGCTGCTATGGTATCAGGATGGTGTTGAAGAGTGCCCTGGGAATCTCGGACAGCATAGGTTTCATAGACGAAACCTGACGGTCTCTCGGGGTTTTAGCTAGAAGTGTGTGGGCTTTATTTCCCCTCTCATAGTATCTCTGGCGGCTGTAGAGGAGAAGGCGTCGGGTGGCCTGGGTGGCGAGGTCCTGGAGGTCTGCCCTAGCAGTCACTAATTGACGTAGCAGAGATAACGTTGGGCGCGACGTTAATCGCTCGGTCAGGGATCTGATCTTACTAGTTAAAGCCTCCTCCCTGACCCTCCTGTCTCTCTTAATCTGTGTTCCCAACGCAATACAATGACCTCTCATTACAGCCTTATGGGCTTCCCACAGTGTGGACATAGCGGGGACTGAGTCAGAATTAACTCGAAAGTATTCTTGGCGGTGAGAACGAAGTTTAGCTTGGGTCTCTTGTGAGTGGAGGAGGGATTCATTAAGTCGCCAGTGGCAACGTTTTATCAGAAGGGGGGTGGAGGATAGTGTGAGCATTACAGGAGCATGGTCGGACCAGGATATAGGGTCTATGTCAGCAGAGGTTAATAAGCGAAGGGCCAGTGTATTACCAAAAAAATTGTCTATTCTGGAGTGGGTTCTGTGGGGGTGGGAGTAAAATGTAAAGGAGCGGGCAGAGGGATTATCCACCCGCCAAAGATCATAGAGGGCCGCTGACCATACAAGGCAGCGAAACTCTCTTGCCAGTCTAATCTGTGAGGGTCCAGGAGGCCCATTAGTGAGGGTTAATCTATCCATACATTCAGAGAAAGCCATATTAAAGTCTCCGCCCAGTAGTAGTGCAGATCCCTCAAACACTTGCAATTTCCCCAGGACCCGTTTAAGGAAGGGGATCTGAGAGGAGTTAGGGTCGTATATGTTGCACAGAGTGATGGGCTGACCGTTTAGAAGCCCCTCCAAAATAATATATCGACCCTGGGGGTCTAGCCCGCCGACCTGCAATGCTGAAACATAAGTATGATGCAAAACAGTTGTGGGACCATAAAAAACTGCATTTAAATATAAGCGACAATGGTAACAGAACACCCCTAGTGATCATAGTAAACGTATCCCCCTGGCTCCGTATGTGGGAGCTTGCTGACGAAAGTGCCGGCTGGAGCTGCGGGGGGAGGGGGGCAGTCAGAGCTGCGGTGCGAGCAGCAGCCGCGCCTGACTTACCTGGCGGTGAAGGGGTCTGCTGGAGCCATGTGCCTGGGCTCTGGAGCTCTGATTTTGGCAGGGCTGGAGGTCTGGCAGGCTGGCTGCCACGGTGGCCATGCTGGAGTCGGACGGCGCGGTAGAGGAAGATAGCCTACGCCTCTTGGAGGCCTGCGTTGCGGATGTCGTCGGCTGCAGGAACGCGGACAGGGTAGGTTGTACGGACCTGTCCGCGGACGCACAGTCCCCTGTAGCAGGTGCCCGGGTAGTTTTTTTAGCCATGGGGGTCTGAATAAAGCTGGTGGTCCCACTTCATTATTGGTCAGGCAGGAGCTCCCCTAGCGCACGTCTCACTGCATCGAGTCCCTAGCCACGCCCCTTACCCCCACCAATATTGAGAACAGGGGTGTTTCGCTCCCCAGTCTGAATGGTGATGTGGTCGTGTCCCCACTCTATTCATTTCAATGAAACTGGGCTTCAGCTATTTCCAGTGTTCCCCTAGAAAAGAATAGATATGGCGCAGACCTTTCCAATCACAGCTCACAATGATGGTAAGAAAAAAGCAAGACAATATGTTGGAGATAAAACATAGACAGTGATAGTAAATTACAGTAATACAGTAACGAGTTATACAATGAATTATGTCAGTAATTTTGAAACAATGTCTTTTGATACAATGTCCATAGAACAATAATCCACAAACAAACAAGATAGTATTTGTTCAGTGTTACATAGACTTTAGTTAGTATGTTGTGTTACACTGAGCAAATACTAGCTTGCTTGTCTCCAAAATAATCTCTATCATTTTGGCTGGGAGGGAGTCTCTGGTGGGCCCAAACTGAGAGACAACAAAATGAACTATCTGTTGATAGTGAAACCACTCTGAGGTAGGCAAGTGCTGTGTGGAGGTGAGGTAGCCAAAGGGCCTGAGCTCTAAGGTCGACGGGTCCACCAAATCAGCTACGTGAAATAGACCCAACCTGCTCCAGGGCCTGACCATAGCAGCCGTGAGTCCACTTGGGAGAAGTGGGTTATATAAAAAGGAGATCATAGATGAGTGCGGGGAGGCCAACCGAAACAACTTAGAACAGGTGTTCCAGATAGCGCGAGTAAAGCCGATCGGGCCCAGCAACGGGGCAGTGGGCAAGGGGGGGAAGGAGGACCACAGAAATGCATTGGGATGAACAGGAGCCAACCAAAGCTTCTCTATCTCAACCCATTTCGTATGTGCCTGGGGTGCCGCCCAAAATGGTATACTACGTAGATGGGCAGCCCAGTAATAGTGCAATATATGTGGAACCCCCAGACCCCCCTCCGACTTACTCGCCAGCATCACCGATCGGGGAATGCGATGGCGTTTGCCTTTCCATATAAATTGGAATATTGCTTTTTGTAGGGATCTCAGTTCGAACCTAGGGACTGCCACCGGGAGGGTCTCAAAGAAATAGAGGATCCTCGGGAGGAGGGTCATCTTAACTGCAGTTATACGGCCTATGAGAGAGATATGGAGTGGGCGCCACTTATCCAGGAGAGAGCGGAGCTCATGAAAAGGTGGGGATAGTTGGCCGAGTAAAGCGTGGGATACGAAGAGGATATTTAAACGCCCACATAGCGCAGGGCGCGGTCTCTCCATTGGAAGTCAAAGTTGGACTTAAGCAACTGCAAGGCCTCGCTTGGAATATTCAGAGGCAGGGCTTCCGTCTTACCAGGGTTGACCTTATAGCCCGAGAGATCTCCATAGTCCTTTAAAACATGGAAAAGGTTTGGAAGGGAGATGTGGGGTTTAGTGAGGGTCAACAGGACATCGTCTGCAAACAAGCTAATCTTAGATTCCCTATCCCTCACAAACACTCCAGAAACATCTGGGGCGGATTTAATTTGGGCCGCCAGGGGTTCAATACACAGTGCGAATATTAGAGGTGACAAGGGGCATCCCTGACGGGTTCCATTACGAATGGACAAGGGAAGGGAGGAAGCATTAGGGAGCTTAACAACTGCCGAGGGGTGAGAATAAAGAGCCCTTATGGCCATGAGAAAGGCCCCCGAGAACCCGTATTTTTCGAGGGTAGCTATCATATATGACCAATCAAGGCGATCGAAGGCCTTCTCAGCATCCAGACTCAGAAGCAAGGTAGGGGTGGAGTAACGGTTGGCTGCGTCAATCAAGTCCACTGCCCTTCTAGTGTTATCTCCCCCTTGACGACAAGGGACAAATCCCACCTGGTCTTTGTGGATGAGAGACAGAAGCCAAAAGTTAAGCCTGTTTGCCAAGATTTTTGTGAAGAGTTTGAGGTCTGTATTCAGGAGGGCGATGGGACGGTAGTTAGAACACTCCTGATGGTCCTTGTGTGGCTTTGGGACTAGGGAAATGTGAGAGTGCAGCATAGTTTGCGGGATCGAGGCCCCATCCAGGAAGGAGTTGAAAAGTTGACACATATGAGGGAGGAGGTCAGAATGAAAAGTTTTGTAGTAGGCATAGGTGAACCCATCAGGGCCCGGAGCCTTACCATTAGGCAGGCCCTCCAGGACGGCAGTCAATTCCTCGCTTGATACTGGAGCATTAAGCGAAGTGAGAGCCGAGGTCGGGAGGACTGGGAGTCGACACGAGGCCAGGTAAGAATGCAGGCCCGTCTCTATAGTGGTGGGGTCTCCCCCAGCAGGCGAGGGAAGGTTATGCAATGTAGTGTAATAATCCCGAAACAAGGCTGCTATGGTATCAGGATGGTGTTGAAGAGTGCCCTGGGAATCTCGGACAGCATAGGTTTCATAGACGAAACCCGACGGTCTCTCGGGGTTTTAGCTAGAAGTGTGTGGGCTTTATTTCCCCTCTCATAGTATCTCTGGCGGCTGTAGAGGAGGAGGCGTCGGGTGGCCTGGGTGGCGAGGTCCTGGAGGTCTGCCCTAGCAGTCACTAATTGACGTAGCAGAGATAACGTGGGGCGCGACGTTAATCGCTCGGTCAGGGATCTGATCTTACTAGTTAAAGCCTCCTCCCTGACCCTCCTGTCTCTCTTAATCTGTGTTCCCAACGCAATACAATGACCTCTCATTACAGCCTTATGGGCTTCCCACAGTGTGGACATAGTGGGGACTGAGTCAGAATTAACTCAAAAGTATTCTTGGCGGTGAGAACGAAGTTTAGCTTGGGTCTCTTGTGAGTGGAGGAGGGATTCATTAAGTCGCCAGTGGCAACGTTTTATCAGAAGGGGGTGGAGGATAGTGTGAGCATTACAGGAGCATGGTCGGACCAGGATATAGGGTCTATGTCAGCAGAGGTTAATAAGCGAAGGGCCAGTGTATTACCAAAAAAAATTGTCTATTCTGGAGTGGGTTCTGTGGGGGTGGGAGTAAAATGTAAAGGAGCGGACAGAGGGATTATCCACCGGCCAAAGATCATAGAGGGCCGCTGACCATACAAGGCAGCGAAACTCTCTTGCCAGTCTCATCTGTGAGGGTCCAGGAGGCCCATTAGTGAGGGTGAATCTATCCATACATTCAGAGAAAGCCATATTAAAGTCTCCGCCCAGTAGTAGTGCAGATCCCTCAAACACTTGCAATTTCCCCAGGACCCGTTTAAGGAAGGGGATCTGAGAGGAGTTAGGGTCGTATATGTTGCACAGAGTGATGGGCTGACCGTTTAGAAGCCCCTCCAAAATAATATATCGACCCTGGGGGTCTAGCCCGCCGACCTGCAATGCTGAAACATAAGTATGATGCAAAACAGTTGTGGGACCATAAAAAACTGCATGTAAATAGAAGCGACAATGGTAACAGAACACCCCTAGTGATCATAGTAAACGTATCCCCCTGGCTCCGTATGTGGGAGCTTGCTGACGAAAGTGCCGGCTGGAGCTGCGGGGGGAGGGGGGGCAGTCAGAGCTGCGGTGCGAGCAGCAGCCGCGCCTGACTTACCTGGCGCTGAAGGGGTCTGCTGGAGCCATGTGCCTGGGCTCTGGAGCTCTGATTCTGGCAGGGCTGGAGGTCTGGCAGGCTGGCTGCCACGGTGGCCATGCTGGAGTCGGACGGCGCGGTAGAGGAAGATAGCCTACGCCTCTTGGAGGCCTGCGTTGCGGATGTCGTCGGCTGCAGGAACGCGGACAGGGTAGGTTGTACGGACCTGTCCGCGGACGCACAGTCCCCTGTAGCAGGTGCCCAGGTAGTTTTTTTAGCCATGGGGGTCTGAATAAAGCTGGTGGTCCCACTTCATTATTGGTCAGGCAGGAGCTCCCCTAGCGCACGTCTCACTGCATCGAGTCCCTAGCCACGCCCCTTACCCCCACCAATATTGAGAACAGGGGTGTTTCGCTCCCCAGTCTGAATGGTGATGTGGTCGTGTCCCCACTCTATTCATTTCAATGAAACTGGGCTTCAGCTATTTCCAGTGTTCCCCTAGAAAAGAATAGATATGGCGCAGACCTTTCCAATCACAGCTCACAATGATGGTAAGAAAAAAGCAAGACAATATGTTGGAGATAAAACATAGACAGTGATAGTAAATTACAGTAATACAGTAACGAGTTATACAATGAATTATGTCAGTAATTTTGATACAATGTCTTTTGATACAATGTCCATAGAACAATAATCCACAAACAAACAAGATAGTATTTGTTCAGTGTTACATAGACTTTAGTTAGTATGTTGTGTTACACTGAGCAAATACTATCTTGCTTGTCTCCAAAATAATCTCTATCATTTTGGCTGGGAGGGAGACTCTGGTGGGCCCAAACTGAGAGACAACAAAATGAACTATCTGTTGATAGTGAAACCACTCTGAGGTAGGCAAGTGCTGTGTGGAGGTGAGGTAGCCAAAGGGCCTGAGCTCTAAGGTCGACGGGTCCACCAAATCAGCTACGTGAAATAGACCCAACCTGCTCCAGGGCCTGACCATAGCAGCCGTGAGTCCACTTGGGAGAAGTGGGTTATATAAAAAGGAGATCATAGATGAGTGCGGGGAGGCCAACCGAAACAACTTAGAACAGGTGTTCCAGATAGCGCGAGTAAAGCCGATCGGGCCCAGCAACGGGGCAGTGGGCAAGGGGGGGAAGGAGAACCACAGAAATGCATTGGGATGAACAGGAGCCAACCAAAGCTTCTCTATCTCAACCCATTTCGTATGTGCCTGGGGTGCCGCCCAAAATGGTATACTACGTAGATGGGCAGCCCAGTAATAGTGCAATATATGTGGAACCCCCAGACCCCCCTCCGACTTACTCGCCAGCATCACCGATCGGGGAATGCGATGGCGTTTGCCTTTCCATATAAATTGGAATATTGCTTTTTGTAGGGATCTCAGTTCGAACCTAGGGACTGCCACCGGGAGGGTCTCAAAGAAATAGAGGATCCTCGGGAGGAGGGTCATCTTAACTGCAGTTATACGGCCTATGAGAGAGATATGGAGTGGGCGCCACTTATCCAGGAGAGAGCGGAGCTCATGAAAAGGTGGGGATAGTTGGCCGAGTAAAGCGTGGGATACGAAGAGGATATTTAAACGCCCACATAGCGCAGGGCGCGGTCTCTCCATTGGAAGTCAAAGTTGGACTTAAGCAACTGCAAGGCCTCGCTTGGAATATTCAGAGGCAGGGCTTCCGTCTTACCAGGGTTGACCTTATAGCCCGAGAGATCTCCATAGTCCTTTAAAACATGGAAAAGGTTTGGAAGGGAGATGTGGGGTTTAGTGAGGGTCAACAGGACATCGTCTGCAAACAAGCTAATCTTAGATTCCCTATCCCTCACAAACACTCCAGAAACATCTGGGGCGGATTTAATTTGGGCCGCCAGGGGTTCAATACACAGTGCGAATATTAGAGGTGACAAGGGGCATCCCTGACGGGTTCCATTACGAATGGACAAGGGAAGGGAGGAAGCATTAGGGAGCTTAACAACTGCCGAGGGGTGAGAATAAAGAGCCCTTATGGCCATGAGAAAGGCCCCCGAGAACCCGTATTTTTCGAGGGTAGCTATCATAAATGACCAATCAAGGCGATCGAAGGCCTTCTCAGCGTCCAGACTCAGAAGCAAGGTAGGGGTGGAGTAACGGTTGGCTGCGTCAATCAAGTCCACTGCCCTTCTAGTGTTATCTCCCCCTTGACGACAAGGGACAAATCCCACCTGGTCTTTGTGGATGAGAGACAGAAGCCAAAAGTTAAGCCTGTTTGCCAAGATTTTTGTGAAGAGTTTGAGGTCTGTATTCAGGAGGGCGATGGGACGGTAGTTAGAACACTCCTGATGGTCCTTGTGTGGCTTTGGGACTAGGGAAATGTGAGAGTGCAGCATAGTTTGCGGGATCGAGGCCCCATCCAGGAAGGAGTTGAAAAGTTGACACATATGAGGGAGGAGGTCAGAATGAAAAGTTTTGTAGTAGGCATAGGTGAACCCATCAGGGCCCGGAGCCTTACCATTAGGCAGGCCCTCCAGGACGGCAGTCAATTCCTCGCTTGATACTGGAGCATTAAGCGAAGTGAGAGCCGAGGTCGGGAGGACTGGGAGTCGACACGAGGCCAGGTAAGAATGCAGGCCCGTCTCTATAGTGGTGGGGTCTCCCCCAGCAGGCGAGGGAAGGTTATGCAATGTAGTGTAATAATCCCGAAACAAGGCTGCTATGGTATCAGGATGGTGTTGAAGAGTGCCCTGGGAATCTCGGACAGCATAGGTTTCATAGACGAAACCCGACGGTCTCTCGGGGTTTTAGCTAGAAGTGTGTGGGCTTTATTTCCCCTCTCATAGTATCTCTGGCGGCTGTAGAGGAGGAGGCGTCGGGTGGCCTGGGTGGCGAGGTCCTGGAGGTCTGCCCTAGCAGTCACTAATTGACGTAGCAGAGATAACGTGGGGCGCGACGTTAATCGCTCGGTCAGGGATCTGATCTTACTAGTTAAAGCCTCCTCCCTGACCCTCCTGTCTCTCTTAATCTGTGTTCCCAACGCAATACAATGACCTCTCATTACAGCCTTATGGGCTTCCCACAGTGTGGACATAGTGGGGACTGAGTCAGAATTAACTCAAAAGTATTCTTGGCGGTGAGAACGAAGTTTAGCTTGGGTCTCTTGTGAGTGGAGGAGGGATTCATTAAGTCGCCAGTGGCAACGTTTTATCAGAAGGGGGGTGGAGGATAGTGTGAGCATTACAGGAGCATGGTCGGACCAGGATATAGGGTCTATGTCAGCAGAGGTTAATAAGCGAAGGGCCAGTGTATTACCAAAAAAATTGTCTATTCTGGAGTGGGTTCTGTGGGGGTGGGAGTAAAATGTAAAGGAGCGGACAGAGGGATTATCCACCGGCCAAAGATCATAGAGGGCCGCTGACCATACAAGGCAGCGAAACTCTCTTGCCAGTCTCATCTGTGAGGGTCCAGGAGGCCCATTAGTGAGGGTGAATCTATCCATACATTCAGAGAAAGCCATATTAAAGTCTCCGCCCAGTAGTAGTGCAGATCCCTCAAACACCTGCAATTTCCCCAGGACCCGTTTAAGGAAGGGGATCTGAGAGGAGTTAGGGTCGTATATGTTGCACAGAGTGATGGGCTGACCGTTTAGAAGCCCCTCCAAAATAATATATCGACCCTGGGGGTCTAGCCCGCCGACCTGCAATGCTGAAACATAAGTATGATGCAAAACAGTTGTGGGACCATAAAAAACTGCATGTAAATAGAAGCGACAATGGTAACAGAACACCCCTAGTGATCATAGTAAACGTATCCCCCTGGCTCCGTATGTGGGAGCTTGCTGACGAAAGTGCCGGCTGGAGCTGCGGGTGAGGGGGGCAGTCAGAGCTGCGGTGCGAGCAGCAGCCGCGCCTGACTTACCTGGCGCTGAAGGGGTCTGCTGGAGCCATGTGCCTGGGCTCTGGAGCTCTGATTCTGGCAGGGCTGGAGGTCTGGCAGGCTGGCTGCCACGGTGGCCATGCTGGAGTCGGACGGCGCGGTAGAGGAAGATAGCCTACGCCTCTTGGAGGCCTGCGTTGCGGATGTCGTCGGCTGCAGGAACGCGGACAGGGTAGGTTGTACGGACCTGTCCGCGGACGCACAGTCCCCTGTAGCAGGTGCCCAGGTAGTTTTTTTAGCCATGGGGGTCTGAATAAAGCTGGTGGTCCCACTTCATTATTGGTCAGGCAGGAGCTCCCCTAGCGCACGTCTCACTGCATCGAGTCCCTAGCCACGCCCCTTACCCCCACCAATATTGAGAACAGGGGTGTTTCGCTCCCCAGTCTGAATGGTGATGTGGTCGTGTCCCCACTCTATTCATTTCAATGAAACTGGGCTTCAGCTATTTCCAGTGTTCCCCTAGAAAAGAATAGATATGGCGCAGACCTTTCCAATCACAGCTCACAATGATGGTAAGAAAAAAGCAAGACAATATGTTGGAGATAAAACATAGACAGTGATAGTAAATTACAGTAATACAGTAACGAGTTATACAATGAATTATGTCAGTAATTTTGATACAATGTCTTTTGATACAATGTCCATAGAACAATAATCCACAAACAAACAAGATAGTATTTGTTCAGTGTTACATAGACTTTAGTTAGTATGTTGTGTTACACTGAGCAAATACTATCTTGCTTGTCTCCAAAATAATCTCTATCATTTTGGCTGGGAGGGAGACTCTGGTGGGCCCAAACTGAGAGACAACAAAATGAACTATCTGTTGATAGTGAAACCACTCTGAGGTAGGCAAGTGCTGTGTGGAGGTGAGGTAGCCAAAGGGCCTGAGCTCTAAGGTCGACGGGTCCACCAAATCAGCTACGTGAAATAGACCCAACCTGCTCCAGGGCCTGACCATAGCAGCCGTGAGTCCACTTGGGAGAAGTGGGTTATATAAAAAGGAGATCATAGATGAGTGCGGGGAGGCCAACCGAAACAACTTAGAACAGGTGTTCCAGATAGCGCGAGTAAAGCCGATCGGGCCCAGCAACGGGGCAGTGGGCAAGGGGGGGAAGGAGAACCACAGAAATGCATTGGGATGAACAGGAGCCAACCAAAGCTTCTCTATCTCAACCCATTTCGTATGTGCCTGGGGTGCCGCCCAAAATGGTATACTACGTAGATGGGCAGCCCAGTAATAGTGCAATATATGTGGAACCCCCAGACCCCCCTCCGACTTACTCGCCAGCATCACCGATCGGGGAATGCGATGGCGTTTGCCTTTCCATATAAATTGGAATATTGCTTTTTGTAGGGATCTCAGTTCGAACCTAGGGACTGCCACCGGGAGGGTCTCAAAGAAATAGAGGATCCTCGGGAGGAGGGTCATCTTAACTGCAGTTATACGGCCTATGAGAGAGATATGGAGTGGGCGCCACTTATCCAGGAGAGAGCGGAGCTCATGAAAAGGTGGGGATAGTTGGCCGAGTAAAGCGTGGGATACGAAGAGGATATTTAAACGCCCACATAGCGCAGGGCGCGGTCTCTCCATTGGAAGTCAAAGTTGGACTTAAGCAACTGCAAGGCCTCGCTTGGAATATTCAGAGGCAGGGCTTCCGTCTTACCAGGGTTGACCTTATAGCCCGAGAGATCTCCATAGTCCTTTAAAACATGGAAAAGGTTTGGAAGGGAGATGTGGGGTTTAGTGAGGGTCAACAGGACATCGTCTGCAAACAAGCTAATCTTAGATTCCCTATCCCTCACAAACACTCCAGAAACATCTGGGGCGGATTTAATTTGGGCCGCCAGGGGTTCAATACACAGTGCGAATATTAGAGGTGACAAGGGGCATCCCTGACGGGTTCCATTACGAATGGACAAGGGAAGGGAGGAAGCATTAGGGAGCTTAACAACTGCCGAGGGGTGAGAATAAAGAGCCCTTATGGCCATGAGAAAGGCCCCCGAGAACCCGTATTTTTCGAGGGTAGCTATCATAAATGACCAATCAAGGCGATCGAAGGCCTTCTCAGCGTCCAGACTCAGAAGCAAGGTAGGGGTGGAGTAACGGTTGGCTGCGTCAATCAAGTCCACTGCCCTTCTAGTGTTATCTCCCCCTTGACGACAAGGGACAAATCCCACCTGGTCTTTGTGGATGAGAGACAGAAGCCAAAAGTTAAGCCTGTTTGCCAAGATTTTTGTGAAGAGTTTGAGGTCTGTATTCAGGAGGGCGATGGGACGGTAGTTAGAACACTCCTGATGGTCCTTGTGTGGCTTTGGGACTAGGGAAATGTGAGAGTGCAGCATAGTTTGCGGGATCGAGGCCCCATCCAGGAAGGAGTTGAAAAGTTGACACATATGAGGGAGGAGGTCAGAATGAAAAGTTTTGTAGTAGGCATAGGTGAACCCATCAGGGCCCGGAGCCTTACCATTAGGCAGGCCCTCCAGGACGGCAGTCAATTCCTCGCTTGATACTGGAGCATTAAGCGAAGTGAGAGCCGAGGTCGGGAGGACTGGGAGTCGACACGAGGCCAGGTAAGAATGCAGGCCCGTCTCTATAGTGGTGGGGTCTCCCCCAGCAGGCGAGGGAAGGTTATGCAATGTAGTGTAATAATCCCGAAACAAGGCTGCTATGGTATCAGGATGGTGTTGAAGAGTGCCCTGGGAATCTCGGACAGCATAGGTTTCATAGACGAAACCCGACGGTCTCTCGGGGTTTTAGCTAGAAGTGTGTGGGCTTTATTTCCCCTCTCATAGTATCTCTGGCGGCTGTAGAGGAGGAGGCGTCGGGTGGCCTGGGTGGCGAGGTCCTGGAGGTCTGCCCTAGCAGTCACTAATTGACGTAGCAGAGATAACGTGGGGCGCGACGTTAATCGCTCGGTCAGGGATCTGATCTTACTAGTTAAAGCCTCCTCCCTGACCCTCCTGTCTCTCTTAATCTGTGTTCCCAACGCAATACAATGACCTCTCATTACAGCCTTATGGGCTTCCCACAG
This sequence comes from Leptodactylus fallax, assembly GCA_947044405.1. Classification (NCBI taxonomy): domain Eukaryota; kingdom Metazoa; phylum Chordata; class Amphibia; order Anura; family Leptodactylidae; genus Leptodactylus; species Leptodactylus fallax. Next base: position 620,603 of record CAMRHE010000557.1, on the reverse strand, counting down.
TGTGGACATAGTGGGGACTGAGTCAGAATTAACTCAAAAGTATTCTTGGCGGTGAGAACGAAGTTTAGCTTGGGTCTCTTGTGAGTGGAGGAGGGATTCATTAAGTCGCCAGTGGCAACGTTTTATCAGAAGGGGGGTGGAGGATAGTGTGAGCATTACAGGAGCATGGTCGGACCAGGATATAGGGTCTATGTCAGCAGAGGTTAATAAGCGAAGGGCCAGTGTATTACCAAAAAAATTGTCTATTCTGGAGTGGGTTCTGTGGGGGTGGGAGTAAAATGTAAAGGAGCGGACAGAGGGATTATCCACCCGCCAAAGATCATAGAGGGCCGCTGACCATACAAGGCAGCGAAACTCTCTTGCCAGTCTCATCTGTGAGGGTCCAGGAGGCCCATTAGTGAGGGTGAATCTATCCATACATTCAGAGAAAGCCATATTAAAGTCTCCGCCCAGTAGTAGTGCAGATCCCTCAAACACTTGCAATTTCCCCAGGACCCGTTTAAGGAAGGGGATCTGAGAGGAGTTAGGGTCGTATATGTTGCACAGAGTGATGGGCTGACCGTTTAGAAGCCCCTCCAAAATAATATATCGACCCTGGGGGTCTAGCCCGCCGACCTGCAATGCTGAAACATAAGTATGATGCAAAACAGTTGTGGGACCATAAAAAACTGCATGTAAATAGAAGCGACAATGGTAACAGAACACCCCTAGTGATCATAGTAAACGTATCCCCCTGGCTCCGTATGTGGGAGCTTGCTGCCGAAAGTGCCGGCTGGAGCTGCGGGGGGAGGGGGGGCAGTCAGAGCTGCGGTGCGAGCAGCAGCCGCGCCTGACTTACCTGGCGCTGAAGGGGTCTGCTGGAGCCATGTGCCTGGGCTCTGGAGTTCTGATTCTGGCAGGGCTGGAGGTCTGGCAGGCTGGCTGCCACGGTGGCCATGCTGGAGTCGGACGGCGCGGTAGAGGAAGATAGCCTACGCCTCTTGGAGGCCTGCGTTGCGGATGTCGTCGGCTGCAGGAACGCGGACAGGGTAGGTTGTACGGACCTGTCCGCGGACGCACAGTCCCCTGTAGCAGGTGCCCAGGTAGTTTTTTTAGCCATGGGGGTCTGAATAAAGCTGGTGGTCCCACTTCATTATTGGTCAGGCAGGAGCTCCCCTAGCGCACGTCTCACTGCATCGAGTCCCTAGCCACGCCCCTTACCCCCACCAATATTGAGAACAGGGGTGTTTCGCTCCCCAGTCTGAATGGTGATGTGGTCGTGTCCCCACTCTATTCATTTCAATGAAACTGGGCTTCAGCTATTTCCAGTGTTCCCCTAGAAAAGAATAGATATGGCGCAGACCTTTCCAATCACAGCTCACAATGATGGTAAGAAAAAAGCAAGACAATATGTTGGAGATAAAACATAGACAGTGATAGTAAATTACAGTAATACAGTAACGAGTTATACAATGAATTATGTCAGTAATTTTGATACAATGTCTTTTGATACAATGTCCATAGAACAATAATCCACAAACAAACAAGATAGTATTTGTTCAGTGTTACATAGACTTTAGTTAGTATGTTGTGTTACACTGAGCAAATACTATCTTGCTTGTCTCCAAAATAATCTCTATCATTTTGGCTGGGAGGGAGACTCTGGTGGGCCCAAACTGAGAGACAACAAAATGAACTATCTGTTGATAGTGAAACCACTCTGAGGTAGGCAAGTGCTGTGTGGAGGTGAGGTAGCCAAAGGGCCTGAGCTCTAAGGTCGACGGGTCCACCAAATCAGCTACGTGAAATAGACCCAACCTGCTCCAGGGCCTGACCATAGCAGCCGTGAGTCCACTTGGGAGAAGTGGGTTATATAAAAAGGAGATCATAGATGAGTGCGGGGAGGCCAACCGAAACAACTTAGAACAGGTGTTCCAGATAGCGCGAGTAAAGCTGATCGGGCCCAGCAACGGGGCAGTGGGCAAGGGGGGAAGGAGGACCACAGAAATGCATTGGGGTGAACAGGAGCCAACCAAAGCTTCTCTATCTCAACCCATTTCGTATGTGCCTGGGGTGCCGCCCAAAATGGTATACTACGTAGATGGGCAGCCCAGTAATAGTGCAATGTATGTGGAACCCCCAGATCCCCCCTCCGACTTACTCGCCAGCATCACCAATCGGGGAATGCGATGGCGTTTGCCTTTCCATATAAATTGGAATATTGCTTTTTGTAGGGATCTCAGTTCGAACCTAGGGACTGCCACCGGGAGGGTCTCAAAGAAATAGAGGATCCTCGGGAGGAGGGTCATCTTAACTGCAGTTATACGGCCTATGAGAGAGATATGGAGTGGGCGCCACTTATCCAGGAGAGAGCGGAGCTCATGAAAAGGTGGGGATAGTTGGCCGAGTAAAGCGTGGGATACGAAGAGGATATTTAAACGCCCACATAGCGCAGGGCGCGGTCTCTCCATTGGAAGTCAAAGTTGGACTTAAGCAACTGCAAGGCCTCGCTTGGAATATTCAGAGGCAGGGCTTCCGTCTTACCAGGGTTGACCTTATAGCCCGAGAGATCTCCATAGTCCTTTAAAACATGGAGAAGGTTTGGAAGGGAGATGTGGGGTTTAGTGAGGGTCAACAGGACATTGTCTGCAAACAAGCTAATCTTAGATTCCCTATCCCTCACAAACACTCCAGAAACATCTGGGGCGGATTTAATTTGGGCCGCCAGGGGTTCAATACACAGTGCGAATATTAGAGGTGACAAGGGGCATCCCTGACGGGTTCCATTACGAATGGACAAGGGAAGGGAGGAAGCATTAGGGAGCTTAACAACTGCCGAGGGGTGAGAATAAAGAGCCCTTATGGCCATGAGAAAGGCCCCCGAGAACCCGTATTTTTCGAGGGTAGCTATCATAAATTACCAATCAAGGCGATCGAAGGCCTTCTCAGCGTCCAGACTCAGAAGCAAGGTAGGGGTGGAGTAAGGGTTGGCCGCGTCAATCAAGTCCACTGCCCTTCTAGTGTTATCTCCCCCTTGACGACAAGGGACAAATCCCACCTGGTCTTTGTGGATGAGAGACAGAAGCCAAAAGTTAAGCCTGTTTGCCAAGATTATTGTGAAGAGTTTGAGGTCTGTATTCAGGAGGGCGATGGGACGGTAGTTAGAACACTCCTTATGGTCCTTGTGTGGCTTTGGGACTAGGGAAATGTGAGAGTGCAGCATAGTTTGCGGGATCGAGGCCCCATCCAGGAAGGAGTTGAAAAGTTGACACATATGAGGGAGGAGGTCAGAATGAAAAGTTTTGTAGTAGGCATAGGTGAACCCATCAGGGCCCGGAGCCTTACCATTAGGCAGGCCCTCCAGGACGGCAGTCAATTCCTCGCTTGATACTGGAGCATTAAGCGAAGTGAGAGCCGAGGTCGGGAGGACTGGGAGTCGACACGAGGCCAGGTAAGAATGCAGGTCCGTCTCTGTAGTGGTGGGGTCTCCCCCAGCAGGCGAGGGAAGGTTATACAATGTAGTGTAATAATCCCGAAACAAGGCTGCTATGGTATCAGGATGGTGTTGAAGAGTGCCCTGGGAATCTCGGACAGCATAGGTTTCATAGACGAAACCCGACGGTCTCTCGGGGTTTTAGCTAGAAGTGTGTGGGCTTTATTTCCCCTCTCATAGTATCTCTGGCGGCTGTAGAGGAGGAGGCGTCGGGTGGCCTGGGTGGCGAGGTCCTGGAGGTCTGCCCTAGCAGTCACTAATTGACGTAGCAGAGATAACGTGGGGCGCGACGTTAATCGCTCGGTCAGGGATCTGATCTTACTAGTTAAAGCCTCCTCCCTGACCCTCCTGTCTCTCTTAATCTGTGTTCCCAACGCAATACAATGACCTCTCATTACAGCCTTATGGGCTTCCCACAGTGTGGACATAGCGGGGACTGAGTCAAAATTAACTCGAAAGTATTCTTGGCGGTGAGAACGAAGTTTAGCTTGGGTCTCTTGTGAGTGGAGGAGGGATTCATTAAGTCGTCAGTGGCAACGTTTTATCAGAAGGGGGGTGGAGGATAGTGTGAGCATTACAGGAGCATGGTCGGACCAGGATATAGGGTCTATGTCAGCAGAGGTTAATAAGCGAAGGGCCAGTGTATTACCAAAAAAATAGTCTATTCTGGAGTGGGTTCTGTGGGGGTGGGAGTAAAATGTAAAGGAGCGGGCAGAGGGATTATCCACCGGCCAAAGATCATAGAGGGCCACTGACCTTACAAGGCAGCGAAACTCTCTTGCCAGTCTCACCTGTGAGGGTCCAGGAGGCCCATTAGTGAGGGTGAATCTATCCATACATTCAGAGAAAGCCATATTAAAGTCTCCGCCCAGTAGTAGTGCAGATCCCTCAAACACTTGCAATTTCCCCAGGACCCGTTTAAGGAAGGGGATCTGAGAGGAGTTAGGGTCGTATATGTTGCACAGAGTGATGGGCTGACCGTTTAGAAGCCCCTCCAAAATAATATATCGACCCTGGGGGTCTAGCCCGCCCGGCCTGCAATGCTGAAACATAAGTATGATGCAAAACAGTTGTGGGACCATAAAAAACTGCATGTAAATAGAAGCGACAATGGTAACAGAACACCCCTAGTGATCATAGTAAACGTATCCCCCTGGCTCCGTATGTGGGAGCTTGCTGACGAAAGTGCCGGCTGGAGCTGCGGGGGGAGGGGGGCAGTCAGAGCTGCGGTGCGAGCAGCAGCCGCGCCTGACTTACCTGGCGGTGAAGGGGTCTGCTGGAGCCATGTGCCTGGGCTCTGGAGCTCTGATTCTGGTAGGGCTGGAGGTCTGGCAGGATGGCTGCCACGGTGGCCATGCTGGAGTCGGACGGCGCGGTAGAGGAAGATAGCCTACGCCTCTTGGAGGCCTGCGCTGCGGATGTCGTCGGCTGCAGGAACGCGGACAGGGTAGGTTGTACGGACCTGTCCGCGGACGCACAGTCCCCTGTAGCAGGTGCCCGGGTAGTTTTTTTAGCCATGGGGGTCTGAATAAAGCTGGTGGTCCCACTTCATTATTGGTCAGGCAGGAGCTCCCCTAGCGCACGTCTCACTGCATCGAGTCCCTAGCCACGCCCCTTACCCCCACCAATATTGAGAACAGGGGTGTTTCGCTCCCCAGTCTGAATGGTGATGTGGTCGTGTCCCCACTCTATTCATTTCAATGAAACTGGGCTTCAGCTATTTCCAGTGTTCCCCTAGAAAAGAATAGATATGGCGCAGACCTTTCCAATCACAGCTTACAATGATGGTAAGAAAAAAGCAAGACAATATGTTGGAGATAAAACATAGACAGTGATAGTAAATTACAGTAATACAGTAACGAGTTATACAATGAATTATGTCAGTAATTTTGATACAATGTCTTTTGATACAATGTCCATAGAACAATAATCCACAAACAAACAAGATAGTATTTGTTCAGTGTTACATAGACTTTAGTTAGTATGTTGTGTTACACTGAGCAAATACTATCTTGCTTGTCTCCAAAATAATCTCTATCATTTTGGCTGGGAGGGAGACTCTGGTGGGCCCAAACTGAGAGACAACAAAATGAACTATCTGTTGATAGTGAAACCACTCTGAGGTAGGCAAGTGCTGTGTGGAGGTGAGGTAGCCAAAGGGCCTGAACTCTAAGGTCGACGGGTCCACCAAATCAGCTACGTGAAATAGACCCAACCTGCTCCAGGGCCTGACCATAGCAGCCGTGAGTCCACTTGGGAGAAGTGGGTTATATAAAAAGGAGATCATAGATGAGTGCGGGGAGGCCAACCGAAACAACTTAGAACAGGTGCTCCAGATAGCGCGAGTAAAGCCGATCGGGCCCAGCAACGGGGCAGTGGGCAAGGGGGGAAGGAGGACCACAGAAATGCATTGGGATGAACAGGAGCCAACCAAAGCTTCTCTATCTCAACCCATTTCGTATGTGCCTGGGGTGCCGCCCAAAATGGTATACTACGTAGATGGGCAGACCAGTAATAGTGCAATATATGTGGAACCCCCAGTCCCCCCTCCGACTTACTCGCCAGCATCACCGATCGGGGAATGCGATGGCGTTTGCCATTCCATATAAATTGGAATATTGCTTTTTGTAGGGATCTCAGTTCGGACCTAGGGACTGCCACCGGGAGGGTCTCAAAGAAATAGAGGATCCTCGGTTGGAGGGTCATCTTAACTGCAGTTATACGGCCTATAAGAGAGATATGGAGTGGGCGCCACTTATCCAGGAGAGAGCGGAGCTCATGAAAAGGTGGGGATAGTTGGCCGAGTAAAGCGTGGGATACGAAGAGGATATTTGAAAGCTCACATAGCGCAGGGCGCGGTCTCTCCATTGGAAGTCAAAGTTGGACTTAAGCAACTGCAAGGCCTCGCTTGGAATATTCAGAGGCAGGGCTTCCGTCTTACCAGTGTTGACCTTATAGCCCGAGAGATCTCCATAGTCCTTTAAAACATGGAGAAGGTTTGGAAGGGAGATGTGGGGTTTAGTGAGGGTCAACAGGACATCGTCTGCAAACAAGCTAATCTTAGATTCCCTATCCCTCACAAACACTCCAGAAACATCTGGGGCGGATTTAATTTGGGCCGCCAGGGGTTCAATACACAGTGCGAATATTAGAGGTGACAAGGGGCATCCCTGACGGGTTCCATTACGAATGGACAAGGGAAGGGAGGAAGCATTAGGGAGCTTAACAACTGCCAAGGGGTGAGAATAAAGAGCCCTTATGGCCATGAGAAAGGCCCCCCGAGAACCCGTATTTTTCGAGGGTAGCTATCATAAATGACCAATCAAGGCGATCGAAGGCCTTCTCAGCGTCCAGACTCAGAAGCAAGGTAGGGGTGGAGTAACGGTTGGCTGCGTCAATCAAGTCCACTGCCCTTCTAGTGTTATCTCCCCCTTGACGACAAGGGACAAATCCCACCTGGTCTTTGTGGATGAGAGACAGAAGCCAAAAGTTAAGCCTGTTTGCCAAGATTTTTGTGAAGAGTTTGAGGTCTGTATTCAGGAGGGCGATGGGACGGTAGTTAGAACACTCCTGATGGTCCTTGTGTGGCTTTGGGACTAGGGAAATGTGAGAGTGCAGCATAGTTTGCGGGATCGAGGCCCCATCCAGGAAGGAGTTGAAAAGTTGACACATATGAGGGAGGAGGTCAGAATGAAAAGTTTTGTAGTAGGCATAGGTGAACCCATCAGGGCCCGGAGCCTTACCATTAGGCAGGCCCTCCAGGACGGCAGTCAATTCCTCGCTTGATACTGGAGCATTAAGCGAAGTGAGAGCCGAGGTCGGGAGGACTGGGAGTCGACACGAGGCCAGGTAAGAATGCAGGCCCGTCTCTATAGTGGTGGGGTCTCCCCCAGCAGGCGAGGGAAGGTTATGCAATGTAGTGTAATAATCCCGAAACAAGGCTGCTATGGTATCAGGATGGTGTTGAAGAGTGCCCTGGGAATCTCGGACAGCATAGGTTTCATAGACGAAACCCGACGGTCTCTCGGGGTTTTAGCTAGAAGTGTGTGGGCTTTATTTCCCCTCTCATAGTATCTCTGGCGGCTGTAGAGGAGGAGGCGTCGGGTGGCCTGGGTGGCGAGGTCCTGGAGGTCTGCCCTAGCAGTCACTAATTGACGTAGCAGAGATAACGTGGGGGCGCGACGTTAATCGCTCGGTCAGGGATCTGATCTTACTAGTTAAAGCCTCCTCCCTGACCCTCCTGTCTCTCTTAATCTGTGTTCCCAACGCAATACAATGACCTCTCATTACAGCCTTATGGGCTTCCCACAGTGTGGACATAGTGGGGACTGAGTCAGAATTAACTCAAAAGTATTCTTGGCGGTGAGAACGAAGTTTAGCTTGGGTCTCTTGTGAGTGGAGGAGGGATTCATTAAGTCGCCAGTGGCAACGTTTTATCAGAAGGGGGGTGGAGGATAGTGTGAGCATTACAGGAGCATGGTCGGACCAGGATATAGGGTCTATGTCAGCAGAGGTTAATAAGCGAAGGGCCAGTGTATTACCAAAAAAATTGTCTATTCTGGAGTGGGTTCTGTGGGGGTGGGAGTAAAATGTAAAGGAGCGGACAGAGGGATTATCCACCGGCCAAAGATCATAGAGGGCCGCTGACCATACAAGGCAGCGAAACTCTCTTGCCAGTCTCATCTGTGAGGGTCCAGGAGGCCCATTAGTGAGGGTGAATCTATCCATACATTCAGAGAAAGCCATATTAAAGTCTCCGCCCAGTAGTAGTGCAGATCCCTCAAACACTTGCAATTTCCCCAGGACCCGTTTAAGGAAGGGGATCTGAGAGGAGTTAGGGTCGTATATGTTGCACAGAGTGATGGGCTGACCGTTTAGAAGCCCCTCCAAAATAATATATCGACCCTGGGGGTCTAGCCCGCCGACCTGCAATGCTGAAACATAAGTATGATGCAAAACAGTTGTGGGACCATAAAAAACTGCATGTAAATAGAAGCGACAATGGTAACAGAACACCCCTAGTGATCATAGTAAACGTATCCCCCTGGCTCCGTATGTGGGAGCTTGCTGACGAAAGTGCCGGCTGGAGCTGCGGGGGAGGGGGGGCAGTCAGAGCTGCGGTGCGAGCAGCAGCCGCGCCTGACTTACCTGGCGCTGAAGGGGTCTGCTGGAGCCATGTGCCTGGGCTCTGGAGCTCTGATTCTGGCAGGGCTGGAGGTCTGGCAGGCTGGCTGCCACGGTGGCCATGCTGGAGTCGGACGGCGCGGTAGAGGAAGATAGCCTACGCCTCTTGGAGGCCTGCGTTGCGGATGTCGTCGGCTGCAGGAACGCGGACAGGGTAGGTTGTACGGACCTGTCCGCGGACGCACAGTCCCCTGTAGCAGGTGCCCAGGTAGTTTTTTTAGCCATGGGGGTCTGAATAAAGCTGGTGGTCCCACTTCATTATTGGTCAGGCAGGAGCTCCCCTAGCGCACGTCTCACTGCATCGAGTCCCTAGCCACGCCCCTTACCCCCACCAATATTGAGAACAGGGGTGTTTCGCTCCCCAGTCTGAATGGTGATGTGGTCGTGTCCCCACTCTATTCATTTCAATGAAACTGGGCTTCAGCTATTTCCAGTGTTCCCCTAGAAAAGAATAGATATGGCGCAGACCTTTCCAATCACAGCTCACAATGATGGTAAGAAAAAAGCAAGACAATATGTTGGAGATAAAACATAGACAGTGATAGTAAATTACAGTAATACAGTAACGAGTTATACAATGAATTATGTCAGTAATTTTGATACAATGTCTTTTGATACAATGTCCATAGAACAATAATCCACAAACAAACAAGATAGTATTTGTTCAGTGTTACATAGACTTTAGTTAGTATGTTGTGTTACACTGAGCAAATACTATCTTGCTTGTCTCCAAAATAATCTCTATCATTTTGGCTGGGAGGGAGACTCTGGTGGGCCCAAACTGAGAGACAACAAAATGAACTATCTGTTGATAGTGAAACCACTCTGAGGTAGGCAAGTGCTGTGTGGAGGTGAGGTAGCCAAAGGGCCTGAGCTCTAAGGTCGACGGGTCCACCAAATCAGCTACGTGAAATAGACCCAACCTGCTCCAGGGCCTGACCATAGCAGCCGTGAGTCCACTTGGGAGAAGTGGGTTATATAAAAAGGAGATCATAGATGAGTGCGGGGAGGCCAACCGAAACAACTTAGAACAGGTGTTCCAGATAGCGCGAGTAAAGCCGATCGGGCCCAGCAACGGGGCAGTGGGCAAGGGGGGGAAGGAGGACCACAGAAATGCATTGGGATGAACAGGAGCCAACCAAAGCTTCTCTATCTCAACCCATTTCGTATGTGCCTGGGGTGCCGCCCAAAATGGTATACTACGTAGATGGGCAGCCCAGTAATAGTGCAATATATGTGGAACCCCCAGACCCCCCCTCCGACTTACTCGCCAGCATCACCGATCGGGGAATGCGATGGCGTTTGCCTTTCCATATAAATTGGAATATTGCTTTTTGTAGGGATCTCAGTTCGAACCTAGGGACTGCCACCGGGAGGGTCTCAAAGAAATAGAGGATCCTCGGGAGGAGGGTCATCTTAACTGCAGTTATACGGCCTATGAGAGAGATATGGAGTGGGCGCCACTTATCCAGGAGAGAGCGGAGCTCATGAAAAGGTGGGGATAGTTGGCCGAGTAAAGCGTGGGATACGAAGAGGATATTTAAACGCCCACATAGCGCAGGGCGCGGTCTCTCCATTGGAAGTCAAAGTTGGACTTAAGCAACTGCAAGGCCTCGCTTGGAATATTCAGAGGCAGGGCTTCCGTCTTACCAGGGTTGACCTTATAGCCCGAGAGATCTCCATAGTCCTTTAAAACATGGAAAAGGTTTGGAAGGGAGATGTGGGGTTTAGTGAGGGTCAACAGGACATCGTCTGCAAACAAGCTAATCTTAGATTCCCTATCCCTCACAAACACTCCAGAAACATCTGGGGCGGATTTAATTTGGGCCGCCAGGGGTTCAATACACAGTGCGAATATTAGAGGTGACAAGGGGCATCCCTGACGGGTTCCATTACGAATGGACAAGGGAAGGGAGGAAGCATTAGGGAGCTTAACAACTGCCGAGGGGTGAGAATAAAGAGCCCTTATGGCCATGAGAAAGGCCCCCGAGAACCCGTATTTTTCGAGGGTAGCTATCATAAATGACCAATCAAGGCGATCGAAGGCCTTCTCAGCGTCCAGACTCAGAAGCAAGGTAGGGGTGGAGTAACGGTTGGCTGCGTCAATCAAGTCCACTGCCCTTCTAGTGTTATCTCCCCCTTGACGACAAGGGACAAATCCCACCTGGTCTTTGTGGATGAGAGACAGAAGCCAAAAGTTAAGCCTGTTTGCCAAGATTTTTGTGAAGAGTTTGAGGTCTGTATTCAGGAGGGCGATGGGACGGTAGTTAGAACACTCCTGATGGTCCTTGTGTGGCTTTGGGACTAGGGAAATGTGAGAGTGCAGCATAGTTTGCGGGATCGAGGCCCCATCCAGGAAGGAGTTGAAAAGTTGACACATATGAGGGAGGAGGTCAGAATGAAAAGTTTTGTAGTAGGCATAGGTGAACCCATCAGGGCCCGGAGCCTTACCATTAGGCAGGCCCTCCAGGACGGCAGTCAATTCCTCGCTTGATACTGGAGCATTAAGCGAAGTGAGAGCCGAGGTCGGGAGGACTGGGAGTCGACACGAGGCCAGGTAAGAATGCAGGCCCGTCTCTATAGTGGTGGGGTCTCCCCCAGCAGGCGAGGGAAGGTTATGCAATGTAGTGTAATAATCCCGAAACAAGGCTGCTATGGTATCAGGATGGTGTTGAAGAGTGCCCTGGGAATCTCGGACAGCATAGGTTTCATAGACGAAACCCGACGGTCTCTCGGGGTTTTAGCTAGAAGTGTGTGGGCTTTATTTCCCCTCTCATAGTATCTCTGGCGGCTGTAGAGGAGGAGGCGTCGGGTGGCCTGGGTGGCGAGGTCCTGGAGGTCTGCCCTAGCAGTCACTAATTGACGTAGCAGAGATAACGTGGGGCGCGACGTTAATCGCTCGGTCAGGGATCTGATCTTACTAGTTAAAGCCTCCTCCCTGACCCTCCTGTCTCTCTTAATCTGTGTTCCCAACGCAATACAATGACCTCTCATTACAGCCTTATGGGCTTCCCACAGTGTGGACATAGTGGGGACTGAGTCAGAATTAACTCAAAAGTATTCTTGGCGGTGAGAACGAAGTTTAGCTTGGGTCTCTTGTGAGTGGAGGAGGGATTCATTAAGTCGCCAGTGGCAACGTTTTATCAGAAGGGGGGTGGAGGATAGTGTGAGCATTACAGGAGCATGGTCGGACCAGGATATAGGGTCTATGTCAGCAGAGGTTAATAAGCGAAGGGCCAGTGTATTACCAAAAAAATTGTCTATTCTGGAGTGGGTTCTGTGGGGGTGGGAGTAAAATGTAAAGGAGCGGACAGAGGGATTATCCACCGGCCAAAGATCATAGAGGGCCGCTGACCATACAAGGCAGCGAAACTCTCTTGCCAGTCTCATCTGTGAGGGTCCAGGAGGCCCATTAGTGAGGGTGAATCTATCCATACATTCAGAGAAAGCCATATTAAAGTCTCCGCCCAGTAGTAGTGCAGATCCCTCAAACACTTGCAATTTCCCCAGGACCCGTTTAAGGAAGGGGATCTGAGAGGAGTTAGGGTCGTATATGTTGCACAGAGTGATGGGCTGACCGTTTAGAAGCCCCTCCAAAATAATATATCGACCCTGGGGGTCTAGCCCGCCGACCTGCAATGCTGAAACATAAGTATGATGCAAAACAGTTGTGGGACCATAAAAAACTGCATGTAAATAGAAGCGACAATGGTAACAGAACACCCCTAGTGATCATAGTAAACGTATCCCCCTGGCTCCGTATGTGGGAGCTTGCTGACGAAAGTGCCGGCTGGAGCTGCGGGGGAGGGGGGGCAGTCAGAGCTGCGGTGCGAGCAGCAGCCGCGCCTGACTTACCTGGCGCTGAAGGGGTCTGCTGGAGCCATGTGCCTGGGCTCTGGAGCTCTGATTCTGGCAGGGCTGGAGGTCTGGCAGGCTGGCTGCCACGGTGGCCATGCTGGAGTCGGACGGCGCGGTAGAGGAAGATAGCCTACGCCTCTTGGAGGCCTGCGTTGCGGATGTCGTCGGCTGCAGGAACGCGGACAGGGTAGGTTGTACGGACCTGTCCGCGGACGCACAGTCCCCTGTAGCAGGTGCCCAGGTAGTTTTTTTAGCCATGGGGGTCTGAATAAAGCTGGTGGTCCCACTTCATTATTGGTCAGGCAGGAGCTCCCCTAGCGCACGTCTCACTGCATCGAGTCCCTAGCCACGCCCCTTACCCCCACCAATATTGAGAACAGGGGTGTTTCGCTCCCCAGTCTGAATGGTGATGTGGTCGTGTCCCCACTCTATTCATTTCAATGAAACTGGGCTTCAGCTATTTCCAGTGTTCCCCTAGAAAAGAATAGATATGGCGCAGACCTTTCCAATCACAGCTCACAATGATGGTAAGAAAAAAGCAAGACAATATGTTGGAGATAAAACATAGACAGTGATAGTAAATTACAGTAATACAGTAACGAGTTATACAATGAATTATGTCAGTAATTTTGATACAATGTCTTTTGATACAATGTCCATAGAACAATAATCCACAAACAAACAAGATAGTATTTGTTCAGTGTTACATAGACTTTAGTTAGTATGTTGTGTTACACTGAGCAAATACTATCTTGCTTGTCTCCAAAATAATCTCTATCATTTTGGCTGGGAGGGAGACTCTGGTGGGCCCAAACTGAGAGACAACAAAATGAACTATCTGTTGATAGTGAAACCACTCTGAGGTAGGCAAGTGCTGTGTGGAGGTGAGGTAGCCAAAGGGCCTGAGCTCTAAGGTCGACGGGTCCACCAAATCAGCTACGTGAAATAGACCCAACCTGCTCCAGGGCCTGACCATAGCAGCCGTGAGTCCACTTGGGAGAAGTGGGTTATATAAAAAGGAGATCATAGATGAGTGCGGGGAGGCCAACCGAAACAACTTAGAACAGGTGTTCCAGATAGCGCGAGTAAAGCTGATCGGGCCCAGCAACGGGGCAGTGGGCAAGGGGGGGAAGGAGGACCACAGAAATGCATTGGGGTGAACAGGAGCCAACCAAAGCTTCTCTATCTCAACCCATTTCGTATGTGCCTGGGGTGCCGCCCAAAATGGTATACTACGTAGATGGGCAGCCCAGTAATAGTGCAATGTATGTGGAACCCCCAGACCCCCCCTCCGACTTACTCGCCAGCATCACCAATCGGGGAATGCGATGGCGTTTGCCTTTCCATATAAATTGGAATATTGCTTTTTGTAGGGATCTCAGTTCGAACCTAGGGACTGCCACCGGGAGGGTCTCAAAGAAATAGAGGATCCTCGGGAGGAGGGTCATCTTAACTGCAGTTATACGGCCTATGAGAGAGATATGGAGTGGGCGCCACTTATCCAGGAGAGAGCGGAGCTCATGAAAAGGTGGGGATAGTTGGCCGAGTAAAGCGTGGGATACGAAGAGGATATTTAAACGCCCACATAGCGCAGGGCGCGGTCTCTCCATTGGAAGTCAAAGTTGGACTTAAGCAACTGCAAGGCCTCGCTTGGAATATTCAGAGGCAGGGCTTCCGTCTTACCAGGGTTGACCTTATAGCCCGAGAGATCTCCATAGTCCTTTAAAACATGGAGAAGGTTTGGAAGGGAGATGTGGGGTTTAGTGAGGGTCAACAGGACATTGTCTGCAAACAAGCTAATCTTAGATTCCCTATCCCTCACAAACACTCCAGAAACATCTGGGGCGGATTTAATTTGGGCCGCCAGGGGTTCAATACACAGTGCGAATATTAGAGGTGACAAGGGGCATCCCTGACGGGTTCCATTACGAATGGACAAGGGAAGGGAGGAAGCATTAGGGAGCTTAACAACTGCCGAGGGGTGAGAATAAAGAGCCCTTATGGCCATGAGAAAGGCCCCCGAGAACCCGTATTTTTCGAGGGTAGCTATCATAAATTACCAATCAAGGCGATCGAAGGCCTTCTCAGCGTCCAGACTCAGAAGCAAGGTAGGGGTGGAGTAAGGGTTGGCCGCGTCAATCAAGTCCACTGCCCTTCTAGTGTTATCTCCCCCTTGACGACAAGGGACAAATCCCACCTGGTCTTTGTGGATGAGAGACAGAAGCCAAAAGTTAAGCCTGTTTGCCAAGATTTTTGTGAAGAGTTTGAGGTCTGTATTCAGGAGGGCGATGGGACGGTAGTTAGAACACTCCTTATGGTCCTTGTGTGGCTTTGGGACTAGGGAAATGTGAGAGTGCAGCATAGTTTGCGGGATCGAGGCCCCATCCAGGAAGGAGTTGAAAAGTTGACACATATGAGGGAGGAGGTCAGAATGAAAAGTTTTGTAGTAGGCATAGGTGAACCCATCAGGGCCCGGAGCCTTACCATTAGGCAGGCCCTCCAGGACGGCAGTCAATTCCTCGCTTGATACTGGAGCATTAAGCGAAGTGAGAGCCGAGGTCGGGAGGACTGGGAGTCGACACGAGGCCAGGTAAGAATGCAGGCCCGTCTCTGTAGTGGTGGGGTCTCCCCCAGCAGGCGAGGGAAGGTTATACAATGTAGTGTAATAATCCCGAAACAAGGCTGCTATGGTATCAGGATGGTGTTGAAGAGTGCCCTGGGAATCTCGGACAGCATAGGTTTCATAGACGAAACCCGACGGTCTCTCGGGGTTTTAGCTAGAAGTGTGTGGGCTTTATTTCCCCTCTCATAGTATCTCTGGCGGCTGTAGAGGAGGAGGCGTCGGGTGGCCTGGGTGGCGAGGTCCTGGAGGTCTGCCCTAGCAGTCACTAATTGACGTAGCAGAGATAACGTGGGGCGCGACGTTAATCGCTCGGTCAGGGATCTGATCTTACTAGTTAAAGCCTCCTCCCTGACCCTCCTGTCTCTCTTAATCTGTGTTCCCAACGCAATACAATGACCTCTCATTACAGCCTTATGGGCTTCCCACAGTGTGGACATAGCGGGGACTGAGTCAGAATTAACTCTAAAGTATTCTTGGCGGTGAGAACGAAGTTTAGCTTGGGTCTCTTGTGAGTGGAGGAGGGATTCATTAAGTCGTCAGTGGCAACGTTTTATCAGAAGGGGGGTGGAGGATAGTGTGAGCATTACAGGAGCATGGTCGGACCAGGATATAGGGTCTATGTCAGCAGAGGTTAATAAGTGAAGGGCCAGTGTATTACCAAAAAAATAGTCTATTCTGGAGTGGGTTCTGTGGGGGTGGGAGTAAAATGTAAAGGAGCGGGCAGAGGGATTATCCACCGGCCAAAGATCATAGAGGGCCACTGACCTTACAAGGCAGCGAAACTCTCTTGCCAGTCTCACCTGTGAGGGTCCAGGAGGCCCATTAGTGAGGGTGAATCTATCCATACATTCAGAGAAAGCCATATTAAAGTCTCCGCCCAGTAGTAGTGCCGATCCCTCAAACACTTGCAATTTCCCCAGGACCCGTTTAAGGAAGGGGATCTGAGAGGAGTTAGGGTCGTATATGTTGCACAGAGTGATGGGCTGACCGTTTAGAAGCCCCTCCAAAATAATATATCGACCCTGGGGGTCTAGCCCGCCCGACCTGCAATGCTGAAACATAAGTATGATGCAAAACAGTTGTGGGACCATAAAAAACTGCATGTAAATATAAGCGACAATGGTAACAGAACACCCCTAGTGATCATAGTAAACGTATCCCCCTGGCTCCGTATGTGGGAGCTTGCTGACGAAAGTGCCGGCTGGAGCTGCGGGGGGAGGGGGGGCAGTCAGAGCTGCGGTGCGAGCAGCAGCCGCGCCTGACTTACCTGGCGGTGAAGGGGTCTGCTGGAGCCATGTGCCTGGGCTCTGGAGCTCTGATTCTGGTAGGGCTGGAGGTCTGGCAGGCTGGCTGCCACGGTGGCCATGCTGGAGTCGGACGGCGCGGTAGAGGAAGATAGCCTACGCCTCTTGGAGGCCTGCGCTGCGGATGTCGTCGGCTGCAGGAACGCGGACAGGGTAGGTTGTACGGACCTGTCCGCGGACGCACAGTCCCCTGTAGCAGGTGCCCGGGTAGTTTTTTTAGCCATGGGGGTCTGAATAAAGCTGGTGGTCCCACTTCATTATTGGTCAGGCAGGAGCTCCCCTAGCGCACGTCTCACTGCATCGAGTCCCTAGCCACGCCCCTTACCCCCACCAATATTGAGAACAGGGGTGTTTCGCTCCCCAGTCTGAATGGTGATGTGGTCGTGTCCCCACTCTATTCATTTCAATGAAACTGGGCTTCAGCTATTTCCAGTGTTCCCCTAGAAAAGAATAGATATGGCGCAGACCTTTCCAATCACAGCTTACAATGATGGTAAGAAAAAAGCAAGACAATATGTTGGAGATAAAACATAGACAGTGATAGTAAATTACAGTAATACAGTAACGAGTTATACAATGAATTATGTCAGTAATTTTGATACAATGTCTTTTGATACAATGTCCATAGAACAATAATCCACAAACAAACAAGATAGTATTTGTTCAGTGTTACATAGACTTTAGTTAGTATGTTGTGTTACCCTGAGCAAATACTATCTTGCTTGTCTCCAAAATAATCTCTATCATTTTGGCTGGGAGGGAGACTCTGGTGGGCCCAAACTGAGAGACAACAAAATGAACTATCTGTTGATAGTGAAACCACTCTGAGGTAGGCAAGTGCTGTGTGGAGGTGAGGTAGCCAAAGGGCCTGAACTCTAAGGTCGACGGGTCCACCAAATCAGCTACGTGAAATAGACCCAACCTGCTCCAGGGCCTGACCATAGCAGCCGTGAGTCCACTTGGGAGAAGTGGGTTATATAAAAAGGAGATCATAGATGAGTGCGGGGAGGCCAACCGAAACAACTTAGAACAGGTGCTCCAGATAGCGCGAGTAAAGCCGATCGGGCCCAGCAACGGGGCAGTGGGCAAGGGGGGGAAGGAGGACCACAGAAATGCATTGGGATGAACAGGAGCCAACCAAAGCTTCTCTATCTCAACCCATTTCGTATGTGCCTGGGGTGCCGCCCAAAATGGTATACTACGTAGATGGGCAGACCAGTAATAGTGCAATATATGTGGAACCCCCAGTCCCCCCTCCGACTTACTCGCCAGCATCACCGATCGGGGAATGCGATGGCGTTTGCCATTCCATATAAATTGGAATATTGCTTTTTGTAGGGATCTCAGTTCGGACCTAGGGACTGCCACCGGGAGGGTCTCAAAGAAATAGAGGATCCTCGGTTGGAGGGTCATCTTAACTGCAGTTATACGGCCTATAAGAGAGATATGGAGTGGGCGCCACTTATCCAGGAGAGAGCGGAGCTCATGAAAAGGTGGGGATAGTTGGCTTAGTAAAGCGTGGGATACGAAGAGGATATTTGAACGCCCACATAGCGCAGGGCGCGGTCTCTCCATTGGAAGTCAAAGTTGGACTTAAGCAACTGCAAGGCCTCGCTTGGAATATTCAGAGGCAGGGCTTCCGTCTTACCAGTGTTGACCTTATAGCCCGAGAGATCTCCATAGTCCTTTAAAACATGGAGAAGGTTTGGAAGGGAGATGTGGGATTTAGTGAGGGTCAACAGGATATCGTCTGCAAACAAGCTAATCTTAGATTCCCTATCCCTCACAAACACTCCAGAAACATCTGGGGCGGATTTAATTTGGGCCGCCAGGGGTTCAATACACAGTGCGAATATTAGAGGTGACAAGGGGCATCCCTGACGGGTTCCATTACGAATGGACAAGGGAAGGGAGGAAGCATTAGGGAGCTTAACAACTGCCGAGGGGTGAGAATAAAGAGCCCTTATGGCCATGAGAAAGGCCCCCGAGAACCCGTATTTTTCGAGGGTAGCTATCATAAATGACCAATCAAGGCGATCGAAGGCCTTCTCAGCGTCCAGACTCAGAAGCAAGGTATGGGTGGAGTAAGGGTTGGCCGCGTCAATCAAGTCCACTGCCCTTCTAGCGTTATCTCCCCCTTGACGACAAGGGACAAATCCCACCTGGTCTTTGTGGATGAGAGACAGAAGCCAAAAGTTAAGCCTGTTTGCCAAGATTTTTGTGAAGAGTTTGAGGTCTGTATTCAGGAGGGCGATGGGACGGTAGTTAGAACACTCCTGATGGTCCTTGTGTGGCTTTGGGACTAGGGAAATGTGAGAGTGCAGCATAGTTTGCGGGATCGAGGCCCCATCCAGGAAGGAGTTGAAAAGTTGACACATATGAGGGAGGAGGTCAGAATGAAAAGTTTTGTAGTAGGCATAGGTGAACCCATCAGGGCCCGGAGCCTTACCATTAGGCAGGCCCTCCAGGACGGCAGTCAATTCCTCGCTTGATACTGGAGCATTAAGCGAAGTGAGAGCCGAGGTCGGGAGGACTGGGAGTCGACACGAGGCCAGGTAAGAATGCAGGCCCGTCTCTGTAGTGGTGGGGTCTCCCCCAGCAGGCGAGGGAAGGTTATACAATGTAGTGTAATAATCCCGAAACAAGGCTGCTATGGTATCAGGATGGTGTTGAAGAGTGCCCTGGGAATCTCGGACAGCATAGGTTTCATAGACGAAACCCGACGGTCTCTCGGGGTTTTAGCTAGAAGTGTGTGGGCTTTATTTCCCCTCTCATAGTATCTCTGGCGGCTGTAGAGGAGGAGGCGTCGGGTGGCCTGGGTGGCGAGGTCTTGGAGGTCTGCCCTAGCAGTCACTAATTGACGTAGCAGAGATAACGTGGGGCGCGACGTTAATCGCTCGATCAGGGATCTGATCTTACTAGTTAAAGCCTCCTCCCTGACCCTCCTGTCTCTCTTAATCTGTGTTCCCAACGCAATACAATGACCTCTCATTACAGCCTTATGGGCTTCCCACAGTGTGGACATAGCGGGGACTGAGTCAGAATTAACTCGAAAGTATTCTTGGCGGTGAGAACGAAGTTTAGCTTGGGTCTCTTGTGAGTGGAGGAGGGATTCATTAAGTCGCCAGTGGCAACGTTTTATCAGAAGGGGGGTGGAGGATAGTGTGAGCATTACAGGAGCATGGTCGGACCAGGATATAGGGTCTATGTCAGCAGAGGTTAATAAGCGAAGGGCCAGTGTATTACCAAAAAAATAGTCTATTCTGGAGTGGGTTCTGTGGGGGTGGGAGTAAAATGTAAAGGAGCGGGCAGAGGGATTATCCACCGGCCAAAGATCATAGAGGGCCGCTGACCTTACAAGGCAGCGAAACTCTCTTGCCAGTCTCATCTGTGAGGGTCCAGGAGGCCCATTAGTGAGGGTGAATCTATCCATACATTCAGAGAAAGCCATATTAAAGTCTCCGCCCAGTAGTAGTGCAGATCCCTCAAACACTTGCAATTTCCCCAGGACCCGTTTAAGGAAGGGGATCTGAGAGGAGTTAGGGTCGTATATGTTGCACAGAGTGATGGGCTGACCGTTTAGAAGCCCCTCCAAAATAATATATCGACCCTGGGGGTCTAGCCCGCCCGACCTGCAATGCTGAAACATAAGTATGATGCAAAACAGTTGTGGGACCATAAAAAACTGCATGTAAATATAAGCGACAATGGTAACAGAACACCCCTAGTGATCATAGTAAACGTATCCCCCTGGCTCCGTATGTGGGAGCTTGCTGACAAAAGTGCCGGCTGGAGCTGCGGGGGGAGGGGGGGCAGTCAGAGCTGCGGTGCGAGCAGCAGCTGCGCCTGACTTACCTGGCGGTGAAGGGGTCTGCTGGAGCCATGTGCCTGGGCTCTGGAGCTCTGATTCTGGCAGGGCTGGAGGTCTGGCAGGCTGGCTGCCACGGTGGCCATGCTGGAGTCGGACGGCGCGGTAGAGGAAGATAGCCTACGCCTCTTGGAGGCCTGCGCTGCGGATGTCGTCGGCTGCAGGAACGCGGACAGGGTAGGTTGTACGGACCTGTCCGCGGACGCACAGTCCCCTGTAGCAGGTGCCCGGGTAGTTTTTTTAGCCATGGGGGTCTGAATAAAGCTGGTGGTCCCACTTCATTATTGGTCAGGC